>VXAD01008108.1:0-411592 GCA_013399195.1 Dicrurus megarhynchus
ATCTTCATTATGATTTGAACCAAAATATAGAGTATTCCACAGCTACTCCTGATAGGGGTTTGAATCATATGTATCAGACACTTAATTAGACAACCCTCAAGAATGTGTCGGTTTGCAGGGGAGAGTATGCAACAGGAAATGGCAAGGAAATTTTAAAGTGTCCCAGCTTGCAAGACTGTTTTCAAGTGGGTAATATAGGGGACCTAGGCCTGGAGGGGTGATATGTAAGCATAGGTGATCCCTTTTGTTACTATAAAGCTATAGTTAGTATATTTTTATTTACTCCAAATCAATTATTTGGAGACACAGTCAAAACTATATTCAGCTTTTTTTTTTTTTTTTTTGAGAAATCTTCCTTTGTGTTGGGTTAAGTTCCACAAAAAAAAAAGAGAAGGAATTATATATCTCTCAATGAAAATTATATTGCCCAAGTTCTTTGTACCATTTTCATTTTGAAATAAATATAGCTGGATAGCTAGTTAGCTTTTCCTTTTTGGACAACATTCATCTATAAGACAGTTCCATCTACATGTAGCATCGTAAATCCTATTATTTACTAGTAAGTGCCAAGATTATTTTTTTTTTATATCTACGATATTTTGTTCCAAATGTGAGACATGACAGAAATCTCACAAACAGTAAAAGTGATAAATGTCAAGTTTAAAAGTGTACCAACTGCTCCTGACTTAAAAGTAAAACCAGACCTTTTTTACCTGTTCCACCTAAGCAGCACAATCAGAATAAAAAATCAACACTATTAAAAAGATATTAAAATCAAGTGGCACTCACTTCATGACAATTTATTCAGTCTAATATCAATTCTTAACAGTGTATCTCTAGGTCATTATTTCAGTCCACTTTCTTGCCACATGCATGCTAAAATTGTAAATCTATTTGAAGTATTTCTAGTGAAATTATTTTAAGTGATAATATTAATTATAGCAAATAATTCAATTCAAATGAAATATTTAAATACAGTGTCAATTTTTTTTTTTTTTAAGATGGAGACATTTATATTTACTCTTGTTCTTTACATAAATGTGATTTAAAAAAAAAAAATATTTCTGAGACAATTTGAGGTTATCCAGTAATGTAGAAAACAGAAGAATGGCAATGACAGTTAAAACAAGACAAACCTATCATAACATAATGGAAATCACATTATAGCAAGTAACATATTACAGTCAACACAACTGCACTGTTTTATAGGAAAGTTAAACATTCTTAGTAGTACTTATGAAATTTTAAACCACTGAAAATCTTTCCTTCTCAAACTCCTTCAAAAAAGAGAAAACAAGACAAAACCAAGAGAGATAAAAGCATGAAAAAAGAAAGCACATTTAGTTCAGCTAAAACAGATCAACAGTCTACATGTAAACTGAATA
The DNA here is from genome assembly GCA_013399195.1 of Dicrurus megarhynchus. Classification (NCBI taxonomy): domain Eukaryota; kingdom Metazoa; phylum Chordata; class Aves; order Passeriformes; family Dicruridae; genus Dicrurus; species Dicrurus megarhynchus. The sequence continues at coordinate 1,386 of VXAD01008108.1, forward strand.
CTGGAAAAAACAGAACTGATATTTGACTTCCAGTGCATGACCCTTGGGGATCATAAAAAATTTATCCTTTAAGAATCAGTAATAACCTGACAAAAACAGTTTGAAGCCTTATGTCTGATGCATAGCAAAGGAAAATTTTTTCTGACTTTTGTCTTTTACTCCTTTTGACATAAATATTTCCTTCTTCCTGTTCAAATGTTTTTAAAGTATTATTTAAAATAGCAAAAGGAAATGAGTTCTGTCTCAAAGAAAGTACTGCATTCTTTCCAGCTTACCAGCCTATACTCGTGCTATCTTCTTGCCAGCTGTTTATGGGAGATTAAGTGCTATCATCTTTTTGGACTATCTCATAAAAATTGTCATAAAAGGAAAGGTGATAATGAATTATCAGTGTCATTATCTTCTCCTCAAGAGTATATTAAGAATATCGATTAAGCCGTTCATTCTTCAGAGGTGTTTTGTTTTGTTTTTTTTCCCTAGGCATCTCAGTCACAGAAGGATCTGAGAACTGAGAAACTTTTACCAGGATTCCTGAAAACAGCAGGAAATACAGAGGAACACAAGAAAGAATTTATGAAAGTTTAGAGGAATACTGTTAAAAGAGTACTGGTAAAAAATAAATTACCTTAATACAGGCTTATCTTAGTTCTCCTGTGGCCCATCAACTTGTTGTCTTGTTTCCAGTGACATAACTTGTACAAAATGATTCAAAGAGGAAGAGATATAATCACAAAACAATTAACAGAAAGTGGGCAGCATCACTATGGCTGTATGTTTGGTTTAGCTTATACCAGAATAAGGCCTTCCCCTCTGTTTTAGGGGACCCAGGAATATCTTCCATTTCCTGTGTTTCTGTTTAATGCAAATCTCAGCCTTGGTGTGAGAGTCAGACCTGGAAGATTTCAGCATTCTTCTCACTCTCACAATTATTCTCATAGAAAGGAAATTCTGGAGACCTCAGTCTTTATTTGGAATACCAGAGGACAGAAATCCCAGGCCCCAGAGACTGGGGAAAATATGGAGCAAGGAAGATGTACCCTTGGAAAAGGGACAGGTCAGGGAATACTTAAGCACATGCATAGATTCGTGGGCCATAACAGGATGCACCCACCGGCTTGGAGGAAATTGCCAGATGCATTGCAGAACCACTCTTTTGATAGTATTTGATCAATCATGGTGATTGGAAGACATGATGTAGACTGGAAGAAAGCAAATTACACTTCTGTCTTATAAAAGGGCAAGAAGGAGGACCCAGGGAACTGCAAGCAACTTAGCTGCACGTTGATCCTTGGGAAGGTGATGGAGAAATGAATCCTGGAAACCATTTACATGCACGTAAAGGAAAAAGGTTCATTAGAAGTAGTCAACATGGATTCAACAAAGGGAAGGTATGCTTGACAAACATAATTAACTTCTCTGATTAAAAAAACCTTCCAAGATCATCTATTTCAACTACCCCACTGTTGGGAAGGACCTCTTGCACTGTATCAGGGTGCCCAAAGTCATGTCCATTCAGCCCCTGAGCACTTGCAATGACAGAGCATGCACGTGTTCTCTGGGAACCGTCGTGTCACCCTTGTAAAAAATGCCCTTTTTGTGTTCAATCTAAATTTATTTTCTTTCACTTTCAAACAATTTCCCCTTGCACAGGTCCCAGAAAAAAAGTCTTTTTCCATCTTTCTTATAAGCCCCCTTTAAGTATTGCAAGGCACTCATAAGGCCTTCCCAGCACCTTTTCTTCTCCTGTCTGAACAACCACAATTCTCTCAGACTTTCTACATAGGAGACATATTCCAATCCTCTCACTATTTCCATGGCCCTCCTTTGGACCCACTCTAACAGATCCATGTCTTTCTCCAGACCTGGATGCAGGACCAAAAGTGGGGTGTCACGAGAGCAGAGCAGAGAAGAAGACTCACTTTCTTGATACTGCTGGCAACACTTCCTTTTGTGCAACTTATGATTGAATTTCTGGACTGCAAGAACACATCACTGGCTCAAGTCCAATTTTTCATTCATGACTGTCTCCAAGTTACAGGACTGCTCTCAATCTGCTTATCCCATAGTCTGTACTGATCTTCCCTCAATTGAATTGACTGCATCACTCAGCTTGGTGTCACATGCAAACTTGCTGGAGGTGCACTCAGTCCCACTGTTACGCCATAGATTTAGATATTAAGTAGTATTGGTCCCACTATAGACCTCTGAGGGACACCACTTGTTGCTGCTTTCCGCTTTGACCATTCAACCATTGAGTGTAATATTTGATACAACTGTACAGCCAATTCTTTATCCATCAAAATCCTATCTCTTCAATTTAACAGCAAGAATGTTTTAGGGGATAATTTCAAAGTCCTTACAGAAGTCCAGGTAAATGACATCCATAACTCTTCCCTTTGTCCACTGATACAGTCACTCCATCATAGAATGCCACTAGATTAATCAGGCATGATTTGCCCTTGGTGAAGTTATGTTGGCTGTCTCTAATCAATTCCCTGCTCCCTTTTTTTTTGTCTATGAACATCAGAAAACACTGAGCGCAACAGGGCACCGATAAAGATTGTTCAGGGACATTGTGCAGTCTCCATTATCAGAGATATTATTCAAAAGCATCTGGAAATGATCCTGGGAAACGGGGTCTAGGTAGCTCTACTTGCACAGAGAGGTTAGACCTAATGACTCCCAGAGATCCCTTCCAGCTTCAGCATTCCTGTAATTGTGTGAAGTTAAGACCTTACAGTATCAGTTATGATTTGTTGTGAAGACAAGGNCTGAAAACAGCAGGAAATACAGAGGAACACAAGAAAGAATTTATGAAAGTTTAGAGGAATACTGTTAAAAGAGTACTGGTAAAAAATAAATTACCTTAATACAGGCTTATCTTAGTTCTCCTGTGGCCCATCAACTTGTTGTCTTGTTTCCAGTGACATAACTTGTACAAAATGATTCAAAGAGGAAGAGATATAATCACAAAACAATTAACAGAAAGTGGGCAGCATCACTATGGCTGTATGTTTGGTTTAGCTTATACCAGAATAAGGCCTTCCCCTCTGTTTTAGGGGACCCAGGAATATCTTCCATTTCCTGTGTTTCTGTTTAATGCAAATCTCAGCCTTGGTGTGAGAGTCAGACCTGGAAGATTTCAGCATTCTTCTCACTCTCACAATTATTCTCATAGAAAGGAAATTCTGGAGACCTCAGTCTTTATTTGGAATACCAGAGGACAGAAATCCCAGGCCCCAGAGACTGGGGAAAATATGGAGCAAGGAAGATGTACCCTTGGAAAAGGGACAGGTCAGGGAATACTTAAGCACATGCATAGATTCGTGGGCCATAACAGGATGCACCCACCGGCTTGGAGGAAATTGCCAGATGCATTGCAGAACCACTCTTTTGATAGTATTTGATCAATCATGGTGATTGGAAGACATGATGTAGACTGGAAGAAAGCAAATTACACTTCTGTCTTATAAAAGGGCAAGAAGGAGGACCCAGGGAACTGCAAGCAACTTAGCTGCACGTTGATCCTTGGGAAGGTGATGGAGAAATGAATCCTGGAAACCATTTACATGCACGTAAAGGAAAAAGGTTCATTAGAAGTAGTCAACATGGATTCAACAAAGGGAAGGTATGCTTGACAAACATAATTAACTTCTCTGATTAAAAAAACCTTCCAAGATCATCTATTTCAACTACCCCACTGTTGGGAAGGACCTCTTGCACTGTATCAGGGTGCCCAAAGTCATGTCCATTCAGCCCCTGAGCACTTGCAATGACAGAGCATGCACGTGTTCTCTGGGAACCGTCGTGTCACCCTTGTAAAAAATGCCCTTTTTGTGTTCAATCTAAATTTATTTTCTTTCACTTTCAAACAATTTCCCCTTGCACACGTCCCAGAAAAAAAGTCTTTTTCCATCTTTCTTATAAGCCCCCTTTAAGTATTGCAAGGCACTCATAAGGCCTTCCCAGCACCTTTTCTTCTCCTGTCTGAACAACCACAATTCTCTCAGACTTTCTACATAGGAGACATATTCCAATCCTCTCACTATTTCCATGGCCCTCCTTTGGACCCACTCTAACAGATCCATGTCTTTCTCCAGACCTGGATGCAGGACCAAAAGTGGGGTGTCACGAGAGCAGAGCAGAGAAGAAGACTCACTTTCTTGATACTGCTGGCAACACTTCCTTTTGTGCAACTTATGATTGAATTTCTGGACTGCAAGAACACATCACTGGCTCAAGTCCAATTTTTCATTCATGACTGTCTCCAAGTTACAGGACTGCTCTCAATCTGCTTATCCCATAGTCTGTACTGATCTTCCCTCAATTGAATTGACTGCATCACTCAGCTTGGTGTCACATGCAAACTTGCTGGAGGTGCACTCAGTCCCACTGTTACGCCATAGATTTAGATATTAAGTAGTATTGGTCCCACTATAGACCTCTGAGGGACACCACTTGTTGCTGCTTTCCGCTTTGACCATTCAACCATTGAGTGTAATATTTGATACAACTGTACAGCCAATTCTTTATCCATCAAAATCCTATCTCTTCAATTTAACAGCAAGAATGTTTTAGGGGATAATTTCAAAGTCCTTACAGAAGTCCAGGTAAATGACATCCATAACTCTTCCCTTTGTCCACTGATACAGTCACTCCATCATAGAATGCCACTAGATTAATCAGGCATGATTTGCCCTTGGTGAAGTTATGTTGGCTGTCTCTAATCAATTCCCTGCTCCCTTTTTTTTTGTCTATGAACATCAGAAAACACTGAGCGCAACAGGGCACCGATAAAGATTGTTCAGGGACATTGTGCAGTCTCCATTATCAGAGATATTATTCAAAAGCATCTGGAAATGATCCTGGGAAACGGGGTCTAGGTAGCTCTACTTGCACAGAGAGGTTAGACCTAATGACTCCCAGAGATCCCTTCCAGCTTCAGCATTCCTGTAATTGTGTGAAGTTAAGACCTTACAGTATCAGTTATGATTTGTTGTGAAGACAAGGAGGGTGAGGAGAAAGGATATATACTTAAGGCTTACTTGAAGGGAGGGTCTAGATACAACCAAAAATATATATTAGAAAGGTTGATACATTAAAAGGAATGAGTGCTCTTCTTTCATATTAAAATTCTCTCCAGAGATTGCTTTCATAACTTGACCTATAAAGTTGAAAATACCTGTAAATGTCACAGTAAAAACATCAATTCCCTTCAATATTAGATTTTTAATAAATTTTCTATATCTTACTTAAAGGACTGGCAAGGCAGATCAGATGACTTGCTTTGTGCTTTCCCTTCTTTTGTACTGGGTGTTGGGTTTTTTTCAATTTTTTCTGCATTGCTAGACTGCTTTGTCCTAAGATTTTAAAGGCTTTTATTAAGTGACTAGATAGCTCATTTTTTTTCCTGCATGTTAACCTTATCACCACTCTGAGGAAAATCATACAACAGCAGGTGAACATGCTGTAAAAAGGAGCACAGTGTGAACAAACCATCTCACAGTGCTCCAGCTTCACATCTTCCATTGCTATTTATAACAAGTTAAAGGACAGACTTTGGGAGGTCAAACACACATTGATTTGGTCTGATAATTGTGATAGTACGCTGTCTAGCGTGTGATCTTTGTTAAACAGAAAGATACAAAATGCAGCTTACCTCAGAAAATTGCTGCAGGTGGGTGAAAACATGTACTTTCAGAACTACATGAAGTGAGCTCATAGATCATGTAGTCAGGTGGCTGTGTGCATATTTGCTGAAGTATTCATATAATAAGTCTGTTGCTTCATGTGAAGGGCTTTTTATTAAGCTGGGTACTGTGTTGTGATTGTTATGATCCCTGTTATGATGAAGTAAGTGTGTGTAGGAATGTGCACATCAGAGTGGAAGGCTTACTGAAAACTCAACCTTTTCCATCATAGCTGAAGCCTCATAGAATTTGCATGGGGCTGCAAAGAGTCAAGTGAGGAGAACAGTTTGATATTAATTTTGTAAGAATATAAGATACTTAAGTAGCAGCATTTTCATTCATGAAATTGTACTTTGAATGAGCAGGTTTTGACTCTGTGAAAAATATGCCTTTTTTAATCCTTCAAAGTGCACACTTGTGGGAAAGCAAAATCATGGGGTGTCCCATCATGGCTCATAGAGTATAGTTTCATCTAAATAACAGGAAGGTGGACCTTAGCACATCTCATCTCTACATCTGTTCACATCTAAAGCCACATATTTCACATTATCAAGTTTTTTATCTCCTATGTCAATTAATCAGATCACACATAATTGTGTGCTTCTTTGTCATTGTCTTATCTGCTGTGTTTTCCAATAGTGATCACAGTTAGGATTTTGGACCGGCTTTATGATAGGACCTCACAAGTCTGCCCGAGTTAGCGAATTACAAATGTTGTCTTTGGACCAATATTGCCTGGTGTGAATACTTAGTTGTGTGGCATGCACTAAGACAATCAATCATTGGTGTGCTCTAGGCTGTTCCTCTCCCACCGTTAACAAACATAAGTGGCATACCAGAACTCCAGGTGGATCATCCCTCTAACCAGTAATGTTCTACACATGCACCGGTCTTTTTTAGCAATGGCGAGTAGTTGTCAGAGAGTTGGGGAAAAAAAAATCCGTTTCTTAACACCTGATAGATATCTGGCAGGTGTCTCATGTCAGGGAAGAGTCAGAGCAGGGCTTCTTCACAAAGGGTGAGAAGCTGGAGGTTGAAATGAGCTGTTCCTCACTTAAGCAGGACAGTGGCCTCAACCTTGCAGTGCACTTTTTCACAGAGCCTGAACAGGGAAGCAGTGTCGAGATGATGACAGTGACCCTAACAGGGCCCACAACAAGCAGGCAAAGGCAAGGGAAAGGATCAAGTCTCAGGCTGTGCAGGGTTATCGAACAAGTCAGGAGAAGATGGGGATGCTGGGTGCTGACCTGCCCATGGTATAGTCCAGACCTTGACTGGGTGTCCTAGGCTGAGTTGCAATAGGGCCCGTGGACAACGGGCCCAGGCAGGCTGGGCAGGGTCATTGGGGCTCATGGGTATAGTCAAGGTCCTATATCAAGTATTCACAAATAGCATTAAGCTCGTTCCTGATAATTGCTTGATGTGGCTTGGAGCCATGACAAAACACGCCCTGGTCCCTCTCTATTTGTGCCGCCCAAGTCACTAAACACACATGCATATGCTGAAGTAGCAGCTATTGTAGGACCAGTCTTACTTTCTACAGGCCGTAAAAAGACCTAAAATGCCTGGGAAAGAGTTAGAATTTGTTATGAACCTATGATAAATTTGAACTAATAACTTTTAGAAAAACTCATACTCAAGCACTATTCCCTTAAGCCACCAAATATTTTATGTAGTCTTATATGGATTCTTAGAGTATTATGTTAGATTAAGACCAAAGTAAACAAAAGTTTTAAATGAGCTTATTTTTTAAGAAAACTAGTCCATTTTTATTACCTCTGTCATCATGTAGCCATAAAAGAATTATATAGTGGAAATAGTTTACATTTTTTGAACTTGGTTGTTTTGTTTTGCATTGTTTTGTACAGCCAACTAGTGAGACATTAGTGACAATATTGATGGTTGATGACACTCTAATTTGAATGTTACTACATGAGTAACAGCAATAGTCTTTTGTATATAAAGATTGCAGTATCTACCTGTAGTTCTGTTTTAATAAGTTAGTCATGTAGGAAAAGCTCTGATTCAGACATGTTTTCAGCTAACATAACAAGCCTTGCTTTCACTGTTCACCATTTTCTTGAACAATTTCCTTTGACATTAAATGACACTCCCTATTCCTTCATCACATATGACCTTGTCTAAGGACATTTTGATGAAGGAGTCCAGAGACCTAAGGTTGTGGGAAGGTAGAACTTGCCATAAGAACACACAGACAAAGCAACAACTTGTGACTAATTTTGTTAATGGTTCTTCCACAGTCCTCATAAAAAACCCCAAAAGCATTCTAGAGCAAATGGACTCACAGATTCAGAAGCACTGCAAGTTTGTTATTTATCTTTTAACCATTAGGTAAATGGCATTATCATGATGGCTATGATCATTTCAGTGAGATCATTTACATCCTATCTTCATGTTAGTCATCTGTCATCTGAAATATAGATAGTAGGATGCATAATAGTACTATGTAGGAATCTCAAACACAGAATAGACAATATTTTTCATGGTTCATAATCTTCAGAAGCCTGTCTGCTGTGGGTGTTTACAGGACAAATATCCATTCAATAGTTGCAGAGGACTATTCATTTCAGAGGACCTTCAAAGAGGTTGGATGTGATGTCAGTGGAGGTACCTGATATCAATGAAAGCACTTATTCAGTAAAAACTTACATTGCTTTATGCTTTTTTGTTGTCAGGTATAGAAAATTATGTTGTTATTGCATGCAGGCAACTTATGTCACATAGAAAGGCTGCTGACAAGCCATAGATTCTGTAGCCAACTCACACTTAAGACACGTTTAGGGAGACTGAATAAGAAGAGAGACAAAGTGAACACATTCCATGGAAAGCGAAAGCCTTCTTCGAAGTCAAATACTTCTAACATGTGCATATAGTATGGCACAATACCTGAGGAAAGACAGGGATTTCTCAAGAAGATTAGCTGAGATTAGGTGCAGTCTTGCTTCCCAGAATGGAGGGAGAAGCTACTCTCGCTTTCTGGAGCCATCTGGAACTTCTCAAATACCATTCAGATTAAATGAAAGCAGAGGTCTTCTTCAGGCTGTCGTTTTGGGGCAGATTCCCTAGAGGAAGATAGACAAAGTAGCAATAAATCATATTGTGTTTTAGCACTTAGAGTCACCTGAGAATTCAAAAGTGTTTGAACAGCTATGTTTAGACCAACATAAGCAGAACAGGGCCACTGTCACCTCTCTCAGTTTGAAATCTAAAGTGAAAATTTAGATGGAAGGTGGAATTCTGGAGCTACAATGTACTTCTCCCCAGAGTCAGAATAGTCTCACAATGCTTAAATTTTTACAGATTTGAAGAGTGAATGCCTGTGGGTATAAGTGACCTCATAACTCTGGAATTGTTGAGTACTTGCGGGAAAACAGTCCACTTGAAATTTTGCAAGTAATCAACGTCCATGTATGGGTTTCCAGGTACTCCAGGGATGGATCTGTCCTCTAGCAGATTTCCTGGAGAATTTGAGGGAAGAAACAAGGACATAAAACCAATTTGACTTTGTCTCTTCCTTACTTGTTGCCTTGCAGATAGATTTGCAGCCAGTATTTGAATAATAATCCTGCATACACTGAAACCTGTGTGAAGCATATTCATACAGGATTGGGCCCATAAAGGCCTAAAGCCCACAAAGAAAATGCTTAAGAGACAAGAGCACAAAAATGCCCTTGCCATACTGTCAAAGGTCAGAACAGTACATTTACATGGTTCAGTTTCCTAGCTGCATCCAACTCTGGGATCCTCAGCACAGGAAGCACAACGACCTGTTGAAGCAGGTCCAGAGGAGGTCCCCAAGATAATTACAAGGATGGAGTGCCTCTCCTATGAAGAAAGGCAGAGAGAATTGGTTTGTTCAGCCTGCAGAAGGCTTCAGGTAGACCTAATTGCGACCTTCCAGTAACTGAAGGGAGCCTGCTAGAAAAATGGAGAGAGACTATTTACAAGACCATGTAATGACAGGACAAGGGGGAATGGCTTCAAACTGAGAGAGGGTATGTTTATACTAGTAATCAGGAAGAAGTTCTTTATTTTGAGGTTAATTAGGCACTGGAATGTGTTGCTCAGAGAAGTTGTGGATGCCCCATCACTAAAAGTGTTCTAGGCCAGGTTGGATGGGGCTCTGAGAAACCTGGTCTAGTGAAAGGTGCCCTTGCCCACGGCAGGGAGGTTTGAACTAGATTATGGTCCCTGCAAACCCAGGCCATTTGGTGATTCTGCTAAAGCTAACAGAGTTAAATCAACAAGAAACATAACATCTCCCTTGTGTTATGTATTTACTGATAGAATCATAGATCTGTATTACCTATTCATTTGAAGTAGTAGGACTGCTTTATAACATATTTGTTCAGAAACAACCTTTCAAAGAAGTAAAGTTATTATCTATTTTTAAAAAGTGATTTGCAATAGTGGAGGCCTACAGAAATGAACACTTTCAGAGAAAATTTTAGCATAATTTATGAGTATTTTCAGGAAATGCTTTTGCCTTTACAGATATGGCATACCTGAAAAGCAAGACTGTGACAGTTTAATGCAAAAGCAATTATACTCTGTGCCAGAAGTACTAAATGTTTCTCCAGTGGAGGAGGAAAAAGTAAAAAATCCCAGCATTTTAATAAATTTACTGCATTTTTTCCTTGGATCTTCAATAACACCTGTCAAAAAAGCACAAGAACCAAGCATATAATTTTGTTCTTTGTAAAATGTACAGCTTCTATGTACACCCTTAGCTTGTAAATCCCTGATTTCTTACAACAAAGCAGACTCCAGAAGTAATTTGAATCCAAATAGATTTGGTTTTAGTTACCTGTCTCTTATGGAAATCTTAAAGCACCCTACAATCTCTGAAAACAGCCAGTAGAGTAGCAGCCTTTCTGCGTTCACAGGCCAGTTCCCATGCCTCCTGATTTCCTCTACTTTTTTCGCTCATCTTTCTACAAAGTTTATTCTATTTGGTACCAAAGCATACACTTTCTGGTTTCCAAATCTCAGCTATTACCATGCTAATTCTCTGCAGTCTAATGATTAAACATAAAAATGTGCATGAGCAACCTTAAAAGTTCAAATTCTACTTTGTTTTCATATAGACACAATTGGTTAAACTTTTAGTAACAAAAATTGGCAGAGGAAATTTAAAGCACCATTAAGCACATAAACATCAGCAATTTTACCTGAATACAAAATACATTCTTGTAATTTTTTCCCCATTCTTCATATCACCCACTCAAAGTAATTAGATAAAGCCTTTTCACTTCTGAAGTTTCAGTGGCATTATGTTTTTAGCACATGTATTAAAAACAGAACTTTTTTTTACATTCATTGATTGTTTTTATTCCTCCTTCTTTGCCAGTTAAATCTCTGCTTTCTCATGGCTAGAGGAGTATCTCAAGTTGAGAGTCATGATCAAGCAGAGCTCTAATAATACCCATTATACTAGCAGCTGTATAAGGCTGAAATTACTTTTGCAGAATATCTGGGTTACTTTCACATATTTCTCTACTTTCACTGTAACATATGTAATGTAAAGCTTCCAGATAGGTGAATTGCACTGATTACTACACGTTGGAGTATTGGAATGCTATTGTCAACCACCACTCCAGTCTAGTGTAAAATGACCACCAGTAAAAAAATACGGAAACAATATTTAGATTGTATAATAGAGTCATTTAGATTGTAGCACTCTCTTTTTCCTTCATGATCATTGGATTTATTTACAGATATTTAAAAAAAATAAGTGTGTGTGTGTGTGTTGGGTGTTGTGGTCTCTTCTAACACAGTCCGACAAGATTCCTAATGTTAGTGTTCATCCTGTAATAGACAAAAAATCACACTAGCCTTTGCCTTAATACCTACACAGCCCCCGACTCCCTGTGGTTTTCAAGTATGATTTATGAATTCTAAATTCTATTATTTTAAATTGAAATGAAACTGTTCCATTAAGTTCATGCATAGGTATTTCAAAACAGTGCAAATAACCAGCAAATATTTTATTGTATACAATTGGACTATTTTTTTCCATGAATTTTTAAATGTATTTTTTCATAATAATCTTTATCTGATTTGGCCATTACATAATATCAGTAACATTACTGTAACTGTCATACTTGTAATATTAATTTCCAACGTTGCCATAACAAATACAATCTTCTATAAGGAAGAGGTATACCAGAAACTTCTTACTAATAAAGGTTATAAGTAGGTACATGTAAACATTGTGAAGCAATTTTTTTCTCAGATTGCAGTTCAGTCCATCTCAATTAATTTTATGAGGCTGGAAAATAACTTTTGCTGTCTTCCTTTTTAGACCCTTCTTTCCACACAGAATTTCTGTGCTAAAATGTCTCCATTATAAAATATTGGTTATTTATTTCATGTGCTTTAATAGAGAGTAATGACCAAACTTCACTTTCAGTATATCTCTAAATAGAAGATGTTGTTGAAGAATTTCAACAATTTTAACAACAATTTTAACAACAATTTTAAACCATCTCTATGGATGCTCATGGGAAGGTATCTAGATACTATATTATGAGAATTATCTGGTAATTTTTCATATCAATTTCAGTATTCATCTGTGCTACATGAATTTTGTACTGTGTAAGTTTTAATCTTGAACTTTTTTCTACAAGAGTATATATACTTTCTATACAAGGAAAAAGATTATTCCGAGAAAAACATAAGCTTTGTAGGCAAACCCTCCTCAGGACTTGTTATTTGGAAATAAAAAATGTGAAAGTTGAGTATCATGTTCACATCTTGAATATAAGAAGGCAAAACTTCTTCAAGTGTCAAGGATCAAATACTCTGATACAAAGGAAGATTTAAATCTTTGAAAGTAAATCAACACTGTCCAGGGAAAGACCAATTTCTTGAGAAGAATTCTTGCAGATTGTACTTTTACAACTGTAAATGGAAAGACTTTTTAACAATTTAAGCTTCCCTGAATATCTTTGAATGTGGAGTAATGGGTACACTTCATACCAGCAATACCTTTCCAGATTTATGAGCTTGTCAGTTTAAATCTTTACACTATGAACTGTTGGCTATGAGCAGTACTCCATTCTCAGCATTCCTGAGAGAAACCATTATGGGACAGGTAGTAATGTAGAGAATTTTCATATTTTTCATGTGACTAAGAATTGGTAATTTCTTGGGTTTACATTACCCTTGTAAAGATAGCTTGAAAAGGTTTCATTTCTCAAAACTACCTGAAGCTGCACGTAAAATAATGGAAGCATTAAAACCACTGGATACTGAAAAATGCAGGGTGTAATAGACAATCTGGACTCTCAGGAATATCTTAGGCTCATAAAACTTTTTTATTTATTTAACATAACGTGTTAAATGACCAAAGCATGCAGTCTCTCCCTTAATCTTTTTCTACATCACAGAATGAAAACAAAACAAATAAAGAAAAAGTTCAGTCAGTCAGTGCGGCTGTAATACGCATTATTGGCATTCTTTACCCAGCGCCGGTTATTCTTTCTCTTTCTCTTTTTTTACTATAGCTGTGAGTCATTTGCCCCTGTGGGCTTGTGGTATTTAGGTCCCATGCTAACTGCTGTTCACCCATGAGGTTTTCATTGAAGACAGAAGCTAGAAAAAAAAAATTCTAAAAGGCACCACTGAGCCACAGGGAAATTCAAACTGCTCTGCATGCTGTACCTAACAGAACCGCTACAATCAAAGGATAAAGTTCAATGATAATTTCCGTGCAGCTTCCTTCAGAATGGGATTTATTCTCCTTTGTTTAGCAGTGATTTGTTGCCTGTTATTTTTCCTAAACCAGATTGCTATAAATGGGAACAAGGATTTGAGAATCTCAGGGTTTTGTTATAAAGAGAAAATAACAACTTCAATAAAATAAAATTGTAAAGAATGTTTTTCAGATATGTTACTTTCCATCTTGAGGTCTCAAAGGGAATCACTAGGATATATGTTGAACTGATTCTTACAGCAATCTTGATAAGCAGACACTGTCCCATTTTATATACAAGTACATTAAAAACAAATTCCTCTATAAACCATCCTGAGTTATGCTTTCTACAGTCACATTCTTCTCCAGCTCTACCTGGCAACCCCTCCAGCTCTACTTGAGAAAACCGTTTGCTTGTGGCTCAACCAGATGCATGTCAGACACTAAATTAGCTGGTTCACAGAGTTACACAGGCAGAAAGCAAATCACTTTTTTTTAGACTCAGTTTACAGGCAGATTTTTAAATCCAGTTTGGATTCACAAACCTTCTCCTTCTATGTCTGGGACAGAGGAATTCCATGTATTACCAAAATCCAGGCTAGAAATCTGTAATTGGCCTCAGAGATATTGCCATGCCTGTATACTTTCAGGGTTCAAAACAATGCTGGCCCCCAAAGGAGTGCTTCCACCCAGTTTTCAGCCTTGCATTTTTTAATTTTTCACTAAAACTACAACTTTTTACGCCTCTTGGTGGGTGGGATTTAACCCAATTCAAAACTACCTATAAGGAATGGCATGTGAGATCTTGACCTCACATCAAGGAAAACAGAGGGAGGTGAAAACAAGGCTCCTTCATCTAGTTTCTTAGCCATTTTTGAGGAGGTGGTTTTTTTTGGTTGTTTTTTGGTTTTATGTTGATTTCTGTTTGTTTGTTTCTGTTTTGTATTGGGTTTTGTTTTCGTTTTTTTGGTGTTTGTTTTTTTTCTTTTTTTTTTGGTTTTGAGGGTTTGGTTCAGTTTTTGTTTGTTTGTGGGGGTTTTTTTGTTTTTCTTAGGTTTTGTTTGGTGGAACCAGTATGGTTTTTTTTTAAATTTTTTTTTTTCTTTTACATTTAAACCGGCTTAAACCAGTTCAGGTGCCAGGACCAGGACTCTCAGTTTTGCTCCCGAATCGAGACTAAGGGTACAACGGACAATTAAATATAATCTTTAAGCTTTAAAGAATCACGTTTATCTGTCATGACAGGTATGCATCTTATCTACATGCACATTAAGTTTTTCTGTGACTTTCATGCCTAATTTTAGATCACCAATTTGGACTGGGGCTGAATAGTAGTAAAATTTCTTCCATATGACAACAGGCTATTACCACCTGCCAGGAACACTCTGTCAACCCTGGAGCTCTTCCATCTTAACAGTCCAGTATTCTCCGCTTCAGCAAAAGTTAAATAAAGGAAACGCTTGCTAGTCTCAGGATGAATATAAGGCACTCAGTAGAAAAAAATTCTTCCTTTTTTACTTTCAGGAGTGAGGATGAAACACTGTACTATTGAAATTTAGGATAACCACTGATTTTAATGAAGGAGGTATTTCTGTAGGATAACTGATCTAGAGAAAAAGCAGAGGATAAATATAAAGACAAGTATTGCCTAAGAACATTAATATTTAGCAGATACTAAGAAGGTTTAGCATGCATTTGGACAAATATTTATAATACTAATAAAGCAACTGAAAGGGTAAGGCATCAGTCTCTTTTGAAATATTTAAACACACTGGACCTGCTTTCTTTTAGTTTCTTCAGTGTTCTCTATTTTAAATACAAATTATCTTGTACTAGTCCTCTATCTTTTTCTTTTAGTAACAAGCCCCTTTTGTGTACATATGCAGACATGTGATAATTTTGAATTGTGGCAGAAGTTCTGTCAAGCTGAGGCTGCCTGTTTAGTGTAGTAAATATTTTCATGGTTCAATTTTCTATTAACTCCAATTAAGGGAGAGCATAATGACGGAGGAAGTGGCTCTATAAAAAAAGATTGAAGGTTTGGTTTCAAAACCATTTCAGTGAACATCTTCAGACCATGACAAAGAAGCATCTAATAGATGTTTGTTTACCAGCTAAAATTTCAACCATATTAATATATTTTTCTCAGGTTCTTCTAAACAAAGAGCAATCTTGGAAAGATAGAAAAGCAACAAAAACAAAGTTTTCTTTACCTGTTGGTTTTAGAGAGCTGATCTCTAATACGTGGCTCATTGACAACACACTGTTGCAAGATCTCTGATACAGCTTTCAGGAATCTAAAAGGGCTTCTGTGCTCCAGGCTGACAGGCAATGTTGCCTGCAGCATATTTCTTGTGTCCCACTGTTGTCCACACTGCCACGGAGACCTGAAAGCCACAGTTTGTCCTGGTTACAGAGAAAGGAGGTGGAGTTTTTAGCGCTGTTTATTTCATACCATCCACATAATTTCTGGGAATGTGATTTCAGCAGGAAAACCTGGGCACTGGCACTGGAAGTTGGCTGCCTTTTCTCGCTCACTGGAGTGCAGCAGACAGTCCTCTTAAAACCCCAGAGAACTTGGTCCCTTCTGCTCTCCATCCCATTTTTCTCTGGAGCGTGAATATGGTTTTGCAGTACTGAAACAGACAGGTCCGAGGCACAGCTGAGCCAGCAGGGGCAGGAAGAGTGGGGTCAGCACCCTGGCAGAGATGTTTTTCACACACACGCATGGCGTGGCAGAGAGTTGGAGACAGCAACACAGGCAGCTGCAGAGAACTGAGCTCAGTGAGCGGCTGCACGATCCCTATTTGGATGAACTGGCTTCCATGGTTTGTTTGTCCCTGCTTTCTGTTGTCTTCAGGCTGGGGGGAGGGGTAACATTGATCTGTGGGAGCTATCCTTGGCACACTGGCTTTGTTTCCTAAGTACCAATGGCATGGAAACAGCAACATTCCCGGTGGTGAATACCCCTTTGTGGGTAAAAGACCTTCTCTTTTGTATACTTTTGCTATTAATACTGCTGTTGATATTGTGCTTTTAGTAAATGTTTATTTCAACTCATAGTATCTCATTTACTTCCTTACAGAAAGGGGCAGGGAAAGGGGAGTAGGGGAGTCGCTCTTTTGGAGTCTAACTTCCCTGATGGTTCTAGACTCCACATTCAAGATGTAATTTTGCTTGCTCCTCAGTTATATGAAAGACTTGGTTCAGAAACTAATAATTTTTGCAGGGGCTAATTAAGATTTATATCCAATGCATGTGCAATTCATGATAGAGACTGTTACAAAAAGAAGAGGACATGATTCGAGAAATTCAGAATACCAAATTAGTCAAGAGGAACCTAAATTCAAATCAAGTAAATAAAAGATCCCCAGATACTTCCACTTGCTAAAGAACACTTTGGCAAGAAGAGTTTTAGAATTAAAACAAAACAAAACAAACAAGCAAACAAAAAACCAAACACATGAAAACAATATTACAGTTAAAGGCTTATTAAAAGGGAGAAAAAAGATTACTACTATCAAATTGGTATTCTTCAAAAAACAATCATTTTTCCGTTCACATCTTTGTTGGAAATCTAGCCTGCTATAAGGCTTTTATATGACAATGATGCTATTATGTTCTTTTGCATTGTAATGATGCTATGTTGTAATGAATTTTGATGTCATTACAGCAAAGGAACAGATGCTGCAATTAAGCCCCCTAAATGGAATTCAGTCCTTAAAGATTCATGCATCCTGTGTGAAATTTTAATACTCTGTGTAATATTTATGACATCATTGGTTAGAAGAGGACCAATAAAAAAATTTGGACTACTGTATTGGTATAAAGTAGAAAATATCAGAGAAATTGAGACACCCTTTTCTTTTCTCAGACTATAAAACAAAATGGACCTGATTTGCCTTTGCCCTGAAGTCTGTATGATGAATAATGAAACTGCAGCTAAATCAGACTCCTAGAATTTTTCACCCACAATTTTCAGATGTCAGTGGAAAGTTAGGGAAAGAAAAGAAACAGATTTATTAATTTAAATTATGTCCATGAAACTTTACAGATACTTCAGAAAATATTTTTTCTAAATCAAAGGAATATTCTTGACATAACTGTTCAAATGATGTTGATGTAAACCACTTTTTTTTTTTCTTCTGTTTGCTTTTTCAGCAATTGATTACTATAATGACCTACTTGAAATACCCAACCAATTTTTGGAGTGGTTTCAGTTCTTGAAAAGTGAAGGGGGTAATATTTTGACTGAACACAAATATTGAAGTGCACTGAAATTTCTTTCACTAGTGTATGGTCTCAAAGGTGATTTCAGAGTTCTTTTTGCTTCTAGCTGTGGTGATCCAACTTTGTATCTCACAGAAGTTGTGTTCATTGACAGTTTTAGGGGTAAAGCTGATTCTAGACTCTTTTGCTCTTGTGATCTCAAACTATGGACTTCTAGAGTAATTTCTAAAACAATTCAGAATGTTTTTTAGAATGAAACCTTAAATATTTCTAAATATTTTGTAGATTATGATTGTAAGCTCGTATCATGACTGTTGCTACACCTATAGGATTTTAAACTAGTGGAACATGGGGAAACCTTCATTAAATAGTGACACAAGGAATAAAGATGATTAATTTTTTTGTATTAACTTTCACCACTACTAGTAAGATTTCTGCTTAGACAATTGCTACTGTGAGAGAAAAATGTCAATTTATCTTGAGTGAATTAAGGTTTAATTAACCTTGCTTTCCCTCAAGGCCATTGATCTGGAAACAGCAAGTCAGTAATTGAATGTTGTATCTACCACAATCCCCAGTTTCTTAAAACATGTGATTCATTTTCCTGAACTACTATGAGAGTAAGTCTGTTCTGGTTCTTAACAACCTATTTACTAGGTTTCAATCCATCAAAAGGATTCAAATTCATGATGGTTCTAGTACGAAAATATCAGTTTCATTTGATGTACTGTTGTCTGAGGACAAGTTTATTTTTGTTTTCTATAATGGTATTTATTGCAGTTGAGTAAATTTTATAATTGCATTAGTTCAGATGAAGCACAGATTATAATTTTTGTTAAAGGATACTAATGTGTTGAAAGAGAGCAAACTACCTTTATCTCATTTGCACTCCTGCATTTGATCCCTGTAAAGCCAACCATTTATATTAAATATTTGTCTGTTCAATCTTCAATAGCTAGGGATATATCTGCAGACCCTTATTCAGACTGCTTAAACTGGATTATGGCCACCAATCTCTTACGGATATATAAGATCAAAAGAGATGTAGTACTATGATGTTTTGGTGTAGCATAAGACAGTTTAGACTTATGTAGCGTCATTCATTGATTTAACTAAATAATGCTACAGATGGAAGCATATATTAATTAGATTTGCTGGTCAATGGATTTCATCAGGCCTGCTTTCTGTTTAATTATTTTAGAGATTTTATTTTATTTACCACTGCTGCCTATTCAGTACAGAGGAACACAAACTTCTCTATAATGGGGCTGCCAGGTCGAACTGATTTTTATAAGCCTCTGCTGAAGGTATTTCACTGCAGATGAAATAACTTCTGTGGTTTTTGGTCTGTTCTTACTAGTTCTTACTAGTTTTTACTGGTATTCCCATTTAGATCTTGAAACCATCACACAGTGTTTGAGGACTTTCTGTCTTTACATATATTTCTTTTAAATATTTCTGGTATCCTTTTTGTAATTTTTACTGAAAAGAAATGCAACTTTAGACTCCTGATAAATTAAATAGATTTTCTTTGACTTTTTTGATATCTCTGTTTTTACAGAATCATACAATTTGCAAGGAAGGCACTATAGGCACATACTTCACTGAAGAACTGACCTCTGAATTTCTAAGGGTATTCCATTCAGTTTCACCAACATTGCTTGGTTTCTTCTCTCTAGAAAAACAATGTTTCTTGAATTAGGGAGATTTTATGTCTCAGTTTACAGTCCTTCCTGTGATTACAAAAGATACAAAGTATTTTCCATTTTTTTCTGCCCTGAGAATCTTTATTCTCTTTATAGGAGATTTAAAGAATTCCTAATTTATTAGCTGCTCCTAAAACTAGACAGGAAGAGAGACTGTGACTGTGTTTCCACCATTAAATATACTAGGAGTGATCTCTGCCCTTGATGCCAGCAGGAGCAGAAATTACTCTGCTGGACTAGCCAACCACCCTTCAAAGCAGAGCGTCTAGATATGAACTGGAAAGTGGGATCTGGTCTGTGATGAGCCTTAAGCTAAGACCTGGTATTGCTTGGGTTCATGCTAGTTGAGAAAGAATAAAGGTAACATAGGGTTGCTCTACCTGTATAGCAGTAGACAGACGAGTAGCTGGGAATGTCCCTGACACTGTCTAGTTTGCTGCTGTGGATGTCACCTGCGCTCAGCTGCACCGGAATGGGGCATCACGTGCCCTTGTCAGACTTTCTCCTCCTGCGATCTGGGTGGCCCGATCATGCTTGCTGGGCTGTGATATCAGCCTTTGTGCTGGGGATGGACATGCTGTTGATGCTTTTTGAGGTTTACTTTTTGACTAAAACAACAGCAAAACCCTCTCATAACTTTCTTGTTTAAATAACAGCAAAAATGTCCCCTATTCTGTGTAGCCGTGTACGCGAAAAACTGCACAGCAATTTTTGATTAACTTTTCAGTCTGACAGGTTGGTGAGTGAAGAGATTCTGAAGGTAAGATAGAGATTTTTCCAGCCTGTATAATGATTCTGCTGTATATTGAATAAATTCCTTCCATTTTCATTTAATTTCTTTACAAGATAGGAGTTATCAAGTTCTATTACAAAGCATGGAGAGTGACTGAATGTATAAAGTGATTTTTTAATCTATATTCTAATATTTCTTTTTATTGAATAGTTAAAAAAGATGTGTGTGCAAATGTAAGAATTTTTAAACCACTGTATGGCTAAGAAACACTGGTGATCTTTGTATGAAATATATACTAGTTAAAAGTATGGGTATTACAAGTCAATTGAAAATTGCATGAGAAATCCAATAAGTTATTTTCAACAGAGCAAAGCACAGACTGAGAAATCATGAATAATTGTTCCAAGAGTACAGAAGATCCAGGAAAGAACCATAGTATTAGGGGAACAAAAAAATTTACTAGAATAGAGCATCTAAAGAAAGATATCCAAAGTCCAGGAGTAGGACAATAAGATGTCGCTCTGACTTCTTGATTGAAAGAAGCTCTGCTCCCTTAACACAGAGGTTTTCACTTACGGTTTTTAGTTCACGACAGTTTTAACATGCACATTGATGCTACAGTTTTGTAGTTGACATTAGATTAAGTTTAATCTTCAAACCTAACAATGCTTTGTATTTTACTTACACAGGCATACGGTGCCAATTTCAACAGTTAGATTTTCTGCAAACCTTATATTATTTGGGTCAATTTTATTTTGTGCCAAAGTATTTTCCCAATGTGTTTCAAAAGGAACCTGCACAGGCTTTATTTGCATTCTAATTTGAAGACAGACCTGGCTCCAGTTCAAATGTTTCTCTGCATTACTTTTACTACCCACAGTATGTATGTGGCATTTCAAGATGCAGGGATTTCAGTGGCATATGAATCAGTTCACTTTATTCCAACCGTTATAAGTGGCATAATGAAGTGTGATGTACCAAACTCACTTTCTTTCATGCATACACAAACTCATAAAACTGAAGTATTTTCAGTATTTTGGATTTATAAGTTCCTGACATCTCTGAATTACTCTTATTGGCTGGCTGCTGGGAAGTAGTTAATTCCAAAACATAAGCTGTTTCTCGAAGTTCATGTAACTTTTGCCCTGGTCTTCATTTCATATTAACAAACTCTGGTGCCCTATTGGACATCTTGCAGCTCATCAGCAATGAATGTTTAGCATTTGATACACAAAAGGTTATAGGTGACTCTCCTCTTTGTTAGGAAAGTATCTGCACGAAAATGCAGGCTAGTCAGTTTTGGGTTCAGCCTGTTCTCAGTGAAGGTAATTGCTTTAGCCATTGGCCCTCTATTTCTGCCAGGGCTGGCTGATGATCTGGCAGAACACTGTGATCCATTGTGCTGAGGAATCCTCATAAATCCAGTAACATTGGCTTCAAAGTATGCATTCTGTACACAGGAAAAAGATAATGAATAGTAATAAATGTTCATCGAGGAACACTTGCATAAGGAATTACTTCAATTTGTGTATATGTCAAAATAACAACTTTTCTGTATAGCAAATTCCATCTTCCTCAATGCCAGCTTCTGGTCTCATACTTTGCATGCATATTCTCAGATACTGTGTTGCTAGTGCAACACTTCTCATCTAGCAGGTGGCTGACTAATGAAAAGACATTTACAGCAGATGCAGACTGGCATTTACAGATGCAGACTGTAATCCTGGAAAAAATCTTTAAAAATAGATTTGGTTTCCTACTTTGCATCACCACATGTGTTACATGTAGGAGTTTTCTTGCTGTCATAGGTGTGAGTTGTGGGTGGCCTTAGAATTTTGGCATGTGGGTGTGTGGACATCATGAGACTGTTTCAGGAGATCATTACACAGACAGCCTTTAGCTAGACTCAAGCTTCATTTTTCATTTATCTCGTTTCATTGGTTGCAATGGGTTTAATCATTAAATTTCAAAGAAAGGTGGTTCTGCTTGTTAGCTTTCTGAGAAAACTGAAGAAAATGAATCCACTAGAAACTTTTATTTCTTCTGTTATGTTTCTCTGTAAGGCAGCTGAGAGCTCAAAACTACTGCTTCTTACATTCCAGCAAGACAATTAATCAAAAGGAAAAAGAACAGTGTTCGGCACTATTTTATCTCCCAAAAATGAAAACAAAATAAGGTAAACATAAACTCATTTTAAAACACACTTAAGGAATTTAAACGCAGTAAACCCTCTTAGGTTTACTTGCTGCTAACATATATGGGTCCAACAAGATGTGCCTGGAAAATTTCTGTATTATTTGAAAAGTTTGGGTTAAAGCTGTACTGTTTTGGAGTTCATATTAAGTTACCTCTATTTGCCGAAGACTTTTCAAGGTCACTGACAAATATACTTCCTTTGTATGCAGTGCAAAAAATATGACTCAGCTGCTATTGTGAAACAGAAGGTAAAATAAAATCAAGCAAAGCAAAACAAAGTAAAATAAATTTGAGTGGGTTTTATGCTTCGTTTTGTTGTTGTTCTCTGGGGTTTTTTTGATTGTTTTTAATTGTGATAATTGTATAAAAATGCTGCTTAAGAAATGGACATGTATTTTCTTAATTGTGTAGGACTTACTGGTCTTACAGTATGTGTACGCACACGTCCATTTAAACAGAGATTTTCTACTTGATTTCTCAATTCAAAAAGTACAGTAAACACCACCAGAGGACTGACAAGTTATTTAAAGGGAGATTGATTGATCAACATTGCGCAGATAGATCCTGGATTAGGCACAGTGCTAGAATAACAGAGTGGATAAAGGCTGCAAAATGAAGCAGAGAGCAGCCAAAAGAATGATATCTGAGAAAAGTTAAAAATAAATATAAGGAGAGAAATCCAGACATGAAAAGCAAATGGAAGCCCTTCCTGAGAGTTCTCACAGCTGAGAATAACATTGGTATACACACATAAGTTTTCAATATGTTCATAAATTAAAAATGTTCCAGTGGAAGATAAAGACCTATGCAAAGAATAGGTATTTATACTGATTACCTGTTAAGCTTTGAAGGGAGACAGTCAGCATTTTATTGTTCTAAATAATCAGAAAGTTTCTTTGCTTCGCTGAGAATTTCACAGTAAAATGTTCTCTGATGTTAACTGCCTATGTTTACATTGACTCTAACAACACTTGCAGTTTTCACTGAGAGAACCATGTGCATTCAGTACCAGTCATGGCAAGTCCTCCCATTCACTGCACAAGTTTTAGACCATGGTTCACATGCACACAATATTTTCTCATTTTCTGTAATTTTCTGTTTAATGTTTTTTGGTTTAATAGATTTGTGGCATGCTCCAGTTTTCCTGCTTTCACATGTACCACTTTCGGATCTTTTATTTGACTTTAGGTAAGATTTTTTTAACTATTATCACAGTCTAAGTAACGGGGAGAGGAAATGGGCACTCAGATACAAAAACACTTGAAAAATGTATGTGCAATGTCAAAAATTACACAGATTTGCCGTTCTGCAAGAGAGATGATGCAGTGCAGAAGAGTCGGGCAAGATTAGTTGTATCCAATCTGTGCCGTGCAATGCAATGTCTTGGCATGATAGCCCTGAGCCATCTCTAAATGGACTACTCTGTCTTCATGGCAGGAAGTAGTGTAAAATGGAGGTAACTGAGGTCCCAACACAGGACATGAGGACCTCATGATTTCCTCTTCCATTTTGTTATTGCCTTTGGCTAAACAGTGACAAAAGCCTTCTCAGTTTGAGAGCCTAGTACTTCTTCTGGAAAATTGAGTTGCAAGGTTGCAAGACAAGACGTTCATGTTGGTATGATTGCTATTAAAAGAAAATACATAATGACTGTTCATGGAAAATCAATTAATGAGATGTATAACCAGGACAATTGATGCCTTGTGAGGGAATCAAATAAAGAAAACATGCAGTCATCTAAAAACCTCTACAAACCTACAATTATGCAGCAGATGATGAGAGAAATACAACTGAAGAACCATAAAGTAGGTCAGCTTTTCTTTGCACCATGATATCTTTTGACATGATTTTTAATTTTTCACTTATTTAAGATAAATTTGAAATTAGGCTGAAAGCTTGGTTGCTATAATATTTTTCTCAAATAATCATTCAGAAATTCCATAAACACTTAGGAAGCAAGTCTACAAAAGTTTTTAAAAGCAGTGCCCACTCTCATCACCAGACAGTTCAGGGAACAACTAAGCAGAGGACACTCTCTAGTTTCTAGACACCTTCTTTCATGCCTGCGCTGCACTTCATTTTGTGTAGTAGGCAGATTTCTAAACTCAGTCTGTACTGGAAACCCATCTCTTTTCTCAGAAATTGAACTAGGAGTTGATGAAGTTCCTGGGCTGAAATATGGATTATATACTGTTTTGGAACTACTGGCCTACTTGATCAGTACACCTGTATAAATAAAGCAGCATATACTTTGAATATTTCATTATGTTTGATTTTGCTTCCATTAGGCAGTCCTGTGAGTTCCCATGGTTCTGCTGCATTCACTCAGTTGCAGTGGTATATGGCATGGAAAACGATTGCTTTGGACAAAAGAGGGATGGTTACCATATGCCATATAATTGGAAACAATTAACTGGATGATTTTTCAACAGACAAATGTCAGCAATGGGATAGTTCTGAATAGGACAAGAAGAAGAACTGAATAGTTATATGTCTTACAAAAACATATTTACAAACGAAAAGGAGAATTTCAAAGAAAAAATATGTCTCTAAAGACATAGCATTGGAATGTTTAAGTGTAACAACTATTTAAGAGAGGGGAAAATATGAGCCATATTTTTAAAATCTTTTTTTTAAATTTCATCTTGAAATCTTTCCTTTAAAAGAATAAATCTGGGAAATTGCCATCATTTTTCAAAGAAATATTGCAATTTACAAGATAACTGAATTATTTTTAAGCTGAAAAAGTAAGTTTTCTTTCTTCATATGTAAGCAGATACTGATCCTGTGTCAATGAGGGCAAGGGAAATGTTGTTCATAAAACTAAGCTATATTTTTCTACTTGGAAGTTTGATTACAAACATGGGTGACTGATATTCTGTCCAGGGGAGTGTATTCCTCCTGTTCTTAACACAAACAGAGTTAACAGGGCACTTCAGCCACAGCAGCACCTTACTTACGTCACAGTGTCCTTCTCTTACTCGATGTCATGCCAGGCTTACAGACATTCAACTCCACTGATCTGTCAGACACAAAAACTTGCTGTACACATAGTTGAAAAGAAACTGGCACATGTCCATGTCTTGAACCTCACTTACCACTGTTCATTTGACAGAGTTAGCTTGTTAGTTAAACTACACAGAACTTTCCACCAGTGTCAAATGTACTGAGCTGTTACTGTACCCTGTGACTTCAGTCAGCATTTACTGGCAAGGCCCAGTAACACTTACTTATTTATCACCGAGCCAATATAACTGTCATTGGGAAGGTTTTGGGTTTTATCATCACCTTTCCCTACCTGCTTGAACAGGTACTTGTTACCTCTTATCACAGGATATAAAGACAAGAATAAAAATCAATTTTGAACTCTTAGATATCATTCAAGACACGAGACATTCTGGGGCATTAAAAATCTAAACTGCACATACATATAACTTTAGAATAAATTGCCATCCAGAGACTGGTGGAAAGGAAGAGAAGGTACGGATCTTGCCTGCAAATAAGTGAAATAACCCAGACAGCCATGACTAATCTTGAGATAAAACAGTCATTCAATTAAAAGATTTAAGGAAGGAAAACTCCTTCATATCCTGTACCTGGTCCAAATATTTTCTCTGTCTCTTATGCTCCCCTTGAGATTTTCCTTGTCTAGGAAGCCCCTCCAAAGCAGTCTATTCCTTGTTAAAATACAAAAACATGTTATTCCCAAAGCAACAGAGAGAATCTTTCTGCATTCCTAGCATGGTTAATAAGCAATGTGACCCAGCAACCAGACAGGAATTGCATCAGAGATCATAACAATAAGGATTCTTCCACCTTCAGGCCTTGAGAACCTCCTAAGTCTAATAGAAAGTAAATAAATAAAAATTTGAATTGTACAGTAGAAGTCAGTAATTTGGACATAAAAATACCTTCAGTAGTGCTTTATAATGCATGGTCTGTTTCAAGAAACCAGACCACCACCATTAAGCTGCTCTTTCAAACAGCAAGTACATTTGTTTTTCTACAACCACAGGGCAAGATTTATCAGTTAATGCTTCTACTTGAGCCTAGTACTAGGGAACAAAAAAAAAAAAAAGAAAAGCAGGGAAAACATAAAAGGCTATACTATTAAATTCCTATTTATTTTATAAACCATGCTAAATGTCTTAAATGTTAAAATGGTGTCAGTGTGCAGATGCAAAAAGAAAGTAAAAAATACAGTAGTGGAGAGCTTCAAATACAGTTGTGGATAGCTTCAATAACAGAGCTTCAAAAGGGCCAGCCATTACGCTGTAGCTCTCACTTTCTTCAACTACTTGTATAAGTCTGGATGTGTCTGGGGAGATAATATAAATAGATGCCAAGCCCTAAAGTCTCTGGCTGACTGACATTTTGGCAGTTACCAGTAGATGGCTGCAATTTCTAGTTGCTGAAATGGCTCACTTAGAACTATTCTGCTCCAAACAGCTGCTGGAAATGAACCAACCACTAGCTGTATCTTGAAGGCTGTTGCTGCTGGGCTTGTCCTGCCTATGCAACAGAAAAATATGTACCTGAAAAAAACAGAAGTTTATAGACTGCATCCATATTGTTCAGTACCTGTAGGATTGAGTAGATATTTACAGCTTCTGGCTCTCAAAGGCTGCTCGTATTCTCTTCTTCTGTTAGTCATAAAGTCTATTACACAGGTACAAGGTTAAAAAAGTCTAAGTGAGACACTCAACCAATATCCTCCCTCCACTTCCATATGCAGATCTTTTTTTTTGCCTGAAAAATATGTGCAGAAATTGATATTGCAGAAGAAATCATGTTTTACATTATTTTTTCTAATCAGAATTAGCATTTTTTTTAACTAACCACGCCCTTCTGCTGATGTGCTTTATACCTGTCTTTTGAAACAACTTTTAATCTAGGGGCATTTTTTCTTTTCTTTTTTTTTTTTTTCTGGGTTTGAAATTAATGAGGATTGTTTTATTTTAGTAGCATGAACACTTAACAGTATGAATATATATACAATCCTATCTTGGCAAATAAACTTTTAGGGTGTTTTACTTTTATTGTTGCATCAGTATCATTTAAACTGCTGTAAAGCTGTGAGTGATGCATGTGAAACATATCAAAGAACAAACTTTAATTAAAGAGAGGAAAAAAAAAGATGGAGGACAGTTGCAGACCACAAAAAGTAGAATAAAACAAAATGAACACTATAGAGTGACACAGGCGCTTCTCATTTTCTTTTAAATTTTTGAATGGAGAGGTCAAAATTCTGAAGGAAATAGTGTTTCAATGCCAAAGAGAAAACACATATTATCCAAAGGAGATCTTAGTAAAGTCCTGTGGGGTGCAGGTATAATGCCTATCTGGGCATCACGGACATGTGCTAAGTAACAGAGCTGGACCACATCAGAGCTGGCAGTTACCAGACAAACTCCTGGAGTGGAGCAGAGAGGTTGTAGAGTGGGTGTGCACAAGACCCTGAATGCTTGTTATTTTGTAAACTGAAAGTCTTCTTCCCAGTCCTCTAGCAACAAGTGAACAAACAATACTCATTTCAGTCTAATTTTCAAATAATATTTTAGAAACACAGTCCTAATGACAGCAAGTTCACATATGAATGCGTTAAATCAGTTAGGAAGGGGATGTCATGCTATCTTCCTGCTTTGTCGGGCTGGGATTCAGTGACATGTTAAAACATCACCATGGTCTACTGAGGCATGTTTTCCAGTGAGTGTTTTGAGGGATAGTCAGCAAGTATATGTCTATCTCCATGGTTTGTGGAACATCAAGAGCAGGCCTTGGTTTCTATAAATAATTGACATTTCATAGCTGCTGTTCGGTGCTGTTCAGGTAACACTGGTAGGTAAACCAGCAGGTTACAAATTCTTCAATTTTCTGCAAGGAGAATTACAGATGGATAATGCTGAACTGAATCAGTACAGCAAATTTAAATTTTTTACCAACACACTCTTGAAATAATGTCCAAAAAGAAATTTAAAGCAAAATTATACATTGTATCTACAAAATACGGAATATTTTTGAAACTGTTCTCTTTTTTTATTCTTCCTGACATAATTATTGACAGTATGCTTTATATCCCTTAAGATCTTTGTTTTTCTAGTCTTCTGGTTGTTGTATTGATTCTATGTCACTCTCTCATTACAGAGGAGTCAGCTGAACAAACACTTTTTGAGAAGACAGGTATTAATATAGAAGTATAGAAAAAGAAATGGTGAATGGTGACACAAATAAGATTACTGGTATGGACCCAGGTATCTGTGTATCAAAACTACTGTTTCGCACAAACTGTTACTTCCATGCCACAAGGATATCTAGACTCTCTAGAAATTATCTGTCATAGCTATAAAAGTAAAACAGAATTAGCACTGTAATAAAAATGGATTGCAGTAAGAAAAATGTGTGTGTGTGTCTTAAAAGGTGGCAGGTTTTCCTCTTCCACTCTGTGTCAAATGAAATGCTTTGATAAAAGGGCTCTGATGCTACCAAAATGCCTTTTTTATCTGAGGAAACATGGACTGAGAGCAACTTTTTAAAATGCTCATCAGTTCTTAACTGTTTAATGTAATTCAGAGTATTGATTTTTATTATTCTACTCTGTTTTAATATTGTGCCACAGGTAGAAGCACATATCTGCAGTATAAAAGAAAATTTCAAAATGATGGAGTGCCACTGCCTATCACAGATTCAAAGTGTCAATTATAACTAAATGAAAAATAAACTAAAACTAAAAGCGAAACCCTTGTCTGTAGTAAACCCTATTATTCAATGATAGTTTTTGCTGATGAGAGGTGACACGGTATAAGAATAAATTAATTTTCAGCTGAGAAATGGAAGGATAACTCATTTGAAACCCCTATCAGGAGAAAAGGTCTCAAAAATAAGAACTTAGTAGGACCTGGAAAGTTATTAGCTCATGAACATTTAATCTCAGCATATTTGCAGTCCCATCTTTTTAGATTTAAAGGTAAAAATTTTAAAACTGCTCTATCTTGTCACTAGCATTAGGACTGACAATATCATCTTAACTTGAAAAATAAAAAATAAGTAGCTCCTTTAGGCAAGTACATTCTCCCTTTTTGAAGTCTTGCAGGAAACTATGAGAAGTATGGACTAAATTTCTTATTCATTTATAGAGCATATAGTACAATGGTGTCAGTATCTCTGACTATAACCCGCAGATAATGCATAAAGAAAATTTCCTGAAGTTTTTTATAAAATGCAAATTGAAAAAAAAAATCAGATAACCAACTCTGACCTTTGCTTAACAAAAACCTCCAAAACTCAAAAGGGCTCATTGGTTGTGACCTCATGACCTCATTGTTCTCTCTGCCTGATCTGTAATTCCACTTCTGAAATCAGAGAAATATATTAGTTTGACCTGAATTTTCAATTTTGACTTTAGAAGTTCACTTGTGAAAAATCTTGAAAAAAGAAGGGTGTTAACTCACATGCCCCAAACATGACAACATTCAATTTTACTGGTTATGTATGGGGAAGAGAATGACTCTGGTTAAGCAGGGGTTAAAATTGATATTTAGTTTTCTCTTCCTACTACAGTTTGTGTCAAGGACACGTGAAGCTGTGCAAAGCTTCTTCATGTTCTTCATTTTTTTTTCCTTTTTCCTTTTTTTTGTTTTTTAATCAGATGCTAACAAATAATCTGTCAAATTAGCTAAAGTTTTCTGTGAAAGTTTGTTTTTCCTCAAATGGAATTATTGAAGAAGTAAGGTGATACATGTTCTTACCCCTCCACCACAACCCCCCACATCACTTTTCAAACATGCATGTCAATTATTCTACTAAGTGTGGAAAAAGAAGTCTGAAGCATTGTTAAATGAACTGTATGAATCCTTGAAGAGACACAGTAGGTGGCTGAAGTGAGAATTAAAAATGCCATGTTCTTGAAGCTCAGACATTTTTAATATCAGCCTTCAAAGTTAGCAATGATGGCAAGATCATTTCAGCCTCGTGATATAATTAATTGCTGTAATTTCAGACATTTCAAAAAATGAACAATGTCATCATGTAATGTCAATGAGAAGGTGTCTGATGGAACTAAACATTTGTTTTCATACAAGTTTGGAAATTATTGCTAATGATGAGGGTGCAGGTTGACTGTGTTTCTGATTTTAAAAATAGAGAAAAAAATTTTACTGTTGCTTAAAATTAAGCAACCACACTAACTGCAAGACTACTGATTATTTTAGATAGTTCTCACACTGCTCTTCCTCTCCACCTGAACTACCCCAATTTAGTAGTCTCTAAATCTCCTCTTCTACCTAGGACAATGTGTAATGTCTGCTCACCCTGACACACTACTAAGTAAAATCATTCTTTTGCTGCTCACCAGAAGACTTCAAGCATGCCGTAGCTGCTCTGAATTTCCTCACTATCCAGCTTGCTTTCTCAAGTTTTCCCTGGAAAAATATTGATCATGAAGTATTTGATACTCAGGGTTTGAAACTAAAACATCGTTTCTGTGAGTGTCATA
Source organism: Dicrurus megarhynchus (assembly GCA_013399195.1). Taxonomy (NCBI): domain Eukaryota; kingdom Metazoa; phylum Chordata; class Aves; order Passeriformes; family Dicruridae; genus Dicrurus; species Dicrurus megarhynchus. The sequence goes on from VXAD01008108.1 coordinate 32,149, forward strand.
ATATCATTTGGTGAAAGGTGTGATATACTTCCCATTCTTTGATTGGATGAGCAAGTTTATATTTGGGAACCTTCAAAGAAGTTACAGAGATTCCGAAACTCCAAGAGGAGAAAAGAGTGATTTAAGACTTGTGGAAGATTAGTGACTTTTGGAACATTTTAAGGATTTTTCTTTTTGAAAAAGTCATGTCTTGGGTGAGGTGTTATTGATAGAGAAAACAGGCAACTTCAAGATTTACAGGCTGGGTGCACAGTTAAAATTTTATTTTCTCTGGTCACAATAATACAAGGTAATTGTGAAGGTAATAGTGACTATGAAACGGTGAGGTCAGATTCTCATCTGGCCCATGTATTTGCCTCTGTGCCAGGGCTAAGCCAGAAGTTTGGGGAATGTTGTGTCAAGTGGTGTCCCATTCCAAGTAAAATATACCAAGTGCCCTGCATTTGCTGCTCTGTAACTTTCTGTCGTCACCGAAGTCATTAACACAAAGTAACACTTGTTTATACACGGCCTCGTTCTGAAGGCCTTAGTCATGTACTTTGATATATTTACTTTCATCCGTGCCAAGGTGTGCAGGAGATGTGGTATTAGGAATTTGCTCCTCGCACACACTTTATAATCACAGAAATGATAGTTGACTCCTACTGTCTGTGGGCCTGGTGGGTGAACATGGTGAATGCCATAACAGTGAGCAGGTAATCTGAAAGGGCTGGAATTAGTGTACTGGTACCAGCATTTTAAATGTAAAGCAGTATTCCTTTCTGTGGCCCTCATGGCAGCTCTGGTGTTCAGGTTCCTGGCAAATCTTGTATTAGGTGTGTGTTTGCTTGCATATGTTCTGGTGCATGTATAACATGAGGAAGATTGAAGAAAATGTGATGGAAAACATGAATAGTCTCTGATTTGAAGAATAACCAGAAAAATCATCTCTGAGAGCCACTGTGCAGGTACTGTGTACTCATGGTGTACATGCCTTCAGAAGCTCGTATTTTTTGATACCTCTGTGCTTTATGTCAGTCTCGTGGTGTAAATAAAAAGTGATCAAACCCTAATTTTTCTGAAAATTTATACAGAACATTTGGCTAAACAAGGCTCTGATGATGACATCAAGCCTGCTTTGCAATCGCTCTGCCTGGAGGATGTCTCCCCTGAGGTTAATCTGCACTTATCTGAAACACAAGTTTCACTTGTGAACACATCAGGAAGGGCTTTGTGCTGTGCTGATAGATCGGCATGTATAGATCCCATTTCAAAGAACCCCTTATCTGCTCTGATTTATTATTTTGAGTTCTAATAAAGCCTTTCTTCAAAGATAACATGTCTTTGGTGTCTTCTGGCATATCCACTTAAGGTAAAAAGTCAGATTGCCCAAGCTCACTGTTCAGGCAAATAAGAGGCTTTTTTTTCCAAAAAAAAAGAGCAATCTACTTCACAGGAACAATTATTTTAACTTTGATTACCTTGATCATTTTACACTGAGGAAGTCCTAAATAATCCTAGGAGCCTCAGTTAACAGCAACAGACACAAGTATTTTCTTATATTGATCAGGAATGAAAATGTTTCTTTTACGAAATGAGCAAGCTCCACCATTAATTTTTAATAGGTTTTTTACTTCTTTACATCTAACAAATACTGGTTCATTCCAGAAGCATTTTGGACTTCTGCTTTGTTTCCACATACAACCCAAAAGTTACAGTTTGAATTCTGGCTCCATAGACCCTGAGATTACTGAAAGATACTATGTCAAAATCAAAATATCTTGCAATATTTTCTGCAGGAAAATGCATGAAATTTCATGAAAATCATATTCAATCAAGAGCATCAAGAAATATCATGAAGATATTTGGATAAGATTTTAAAATGTCAGATCAGTTTTATATTTTACTAGAGGATTGGGTTTTTTTTCATTTGTAATGGCACTTTACACAGAATGTTGAATTTATCTTGAAGTTAAGGAACAATTATCCTTACAAGGAAAACATGCTGTAAAATATTAAAACAAAATCTGAGAAATAAGTTCATTTTAGAATTTATTTTTCTCTAGAAACTAAATCAGAGTCGGTATGTCAGTTTCTTCAAGGGTGAATAGTATACAATTATTTTATCATATTTTTCATTTTTATTATTTTAGATTTCTGCATTCTATTTTTAAATGCAATGCAAAAATCTCAAGGACAGCTGTTTTCCTCAGCTATGGTCTATGAATTTGCAGATATCAGTGCAAATTTGAAAAGTCACAGACCACTAACTCATCTTAAAATAGAGCGTAACTCCCCTATATATGGTATTCATGTAACTTTTGATGCCAGCTAACTTTCTAAATTTTCTGTCTAGTAACTGAAAAAGATTGGGAGCTACTCTACTTTTCACACAGCTTTTACCATGGGAAGAAAAACTCTGTAAAAATAATATATAAAAACTATATCTAGGAGCTATATATAGAAGACATGAGTATTAGATTATTATGCTATTCAGATAATCAGACTTTCAGGATCTGCAGAGACTCCCTGGGCATTTTTACTGTCCAGACAGTTATCAGTCAAATGGAGAACATTTTCCTCCTGTGCTTCTGGAAAAGGTCTGGTGTCATCCTTGTTTCTACTGATTTGCTACCTTTTCACTCTGCTTTTTTCCTTGGGCTTTCACACTCTTTCATGTCAGCATTCTGCTTTTAAGTCCTGAAATACCATGAATCTAAACAGTTTTACTTCTGCCTGTCTTTTTACATCCTTTCTCTTGCAAGGGCTTAGTTTGCACTGTCCATTACAGTTAAAATTTTTTTCTCATTAAAGCAAAGCCAAGGTCACACATCTGGGCTGCACCAAAATGTACAGGCAAAGGGCATAGGTAGTTGAACCCCAGCACTGCAGGTTACACAGAATACATATCAGGTCCCAAAGGCTCAGAGGTCCTCTAATAGTGTCTTTTTACCTGATTAAAGAGGAAGGTAAGATCAAGTAATCTCCTACCTCATGGAATTTTAAAATATATTCTATTTAGAGGGATTAATTCAGGTCTTGATATGACTCCTTTTTTTATTTTCCCACCCACCAAGCCTCATTCAGAGAAATCCACAGGCCTAGGAAATATAGTCCTAATAATGCAAACAAGAATATTACAAGAAGTGATGATATGTGCAAGAGAAAATTAGAGGAGAAATGATAGATATAGCTCCTAATTAAATTCTAACCCATGCTGTGAAAACATGTTTCCATGTTCCAGGAGAATATGAGGTTGACAAAAGGGTTGCCTTTCCTTGGCTTTAGGATGTCAGGAGGCATTCTGGCCTATACATGAAATAGGAAATTCATAGAAAGTGCATGTATAATGAAGGAAAATGGGCTTTAGAACTCTATGCTCAGTACTAACTCTTCTTGTCTCATGAATACAGGACTCAAAAAAAATCCAGTTTCTAATGGTAATGTAATTGATTTTGAAGCAATCTGCTATGTCATTTGGGAAAACAGCTAAGACTTTCCAAATCCTTGTTCAAAGCTCCTTGAATAGACAACATGGTAGGGCTCAATTGAAAGGTCAGATAGAATACTAACAAAGACCTACTTAATGGAATGTATATCAAAAGTTTTTTAGTTTGGTTTCTTTCTGACAATCAGCAAATTAGGAACATGTCTTGTGAGCTATTTGGCTTTTTAGTCTTATACTTTTAAGATAAATAATGTTCCATATTTTGTTAACAAATTAGCAAAAGACATGTTTCAGACACAAAATAAAAAAAAACCTGTTAGCCAAATTGAACTATTTTTGTGCTTAAATAATTTCTAGCCTTACTCGTTGTTGAGTAAATAGTCTTTATGTTCCTCCAGATTTTCATGCAACTTGGAGAACTGGGATATTCCTTTAGATATCCTCAAACACTTGTGTTTTATACATGGGCTTAATGACATTATGCACCAAAAATTTAGATGCCTGCATTACACAGACTAGACAATGCCTTGTGTTATTTTTATGACTCAAAATCTGTTAATTTGTCATGACTTGGTCCTTCTCAACTAAATATTTTAGTATTGATAATTTCCCAACATTTAGTAGCAGTCACATGTGTTACTAGTGTGGTGGTTCCTTGCTGTTTCATCCACATGCATTAGAGGAAATGACTCCAAGCTTTAGTAACTGGGCATTTTAGTTTCTATATTAAAAATGGCATATTTGTTACAGTCACATCATTTAAAAACTCACTCTTAGGTTATAGAAGAAATGTCTGAAAAGAGGGAGGAAGCATATCTTTTATTGCTTTTCATCTCAATATTGGAATCTGTCTTTTGTAGAACTTTTTTAGTAATGGGGGCCACATGTAATTACACAAAACATAGATGACTATATTTCAGATAAATATTCTAGCTGATCTTTTTGTTGTCAATGGAAAATAACTGTAATTTCAGCACCTCTCTGCATTTAACTACTGAATTCCTTGATCTGTTAGGTCTGTCCTGATATTCTGAGCTACTGTGGTTTTTACATATATAAACATGCATAAAGGACAGAAAAGACTAATAAAACCCCAAAAAACTATTTGACACTTACCATTTCAGCTAAGCTTCTATGTGAGTCTTTGTAGTTCTTGTGGGATAAGCCTATGAATGAATGTCTTCCTTTGTAAAGCCATCTCTTTAACACTGAGCTACAGTTATACTTACTGTGTTTTCTTGTGGGAGCAATCTTTCTCACTTCTATGTATACTTTACTTTTGCACATGGAAGTCTTCATGGAAGATGTATTGTTCATTTTTACCCTAGAAACAAGACAGATAGCAACAACCACGACTCTCTCCAGGCAGCCTTGTGTTTAACACTTAGGCAAAACTGTATTTTTTCAGTCTTATAGTTTGATTTGGGAGCCATTAAACAGAGAATTATTTCTAAGCCCTACTTCTGGTAGTATAAGTTAATCTATTTGTATGAATAATAAGGCAAAGAATTCATACAACAGTGTACTGTATCTTGTTTCTTTATTAAAGGTAGGAGTCTGAATTAAGGTATCAGTCTTCCTACACAGTTCAGAGTACAGAAAATGTGTGACAGAACTAAGAATAAATAAACTAAAAGTGTTTCAAGACATAGCATTGTTATGGTGCAGCACTGTATATGTTTATCTCTGGAGATTCTGAATTCAATCTTCAGGCATTAACATAAATCTTTTTAATGTTTCTGAATAAAACTTCTGAAGTCCTCTGACTTCCTAACATCTCACTGGATATATTGTCATTAAGTGTGCCATTATAAATGTGATAGAATAACAGACTTCTCAGATTTTTACTGTCGTTTTCATGGCTCTCAAGGAATAAAGAAAAATACCATAACTGTAATAGATTTAGAAGACCTGTGAAATTTCCCATCAAAGCATAAGTATATAAATAGACTTTATAAGTTTTTTATGTCTATAATACTTATGAATTGTTTAGTTAGAAATCTTAGGAAAATTTTATACAAAATGTTTTGAAGAAATTCTGGCCATTTGATAGACATTTCCAAAAAGTGGGGATAAAAAAAAAGGGAGATGTATCAATAGCTCAAGTTGAAAAGGGAAAATTTAAACAAAACAAACAATCGCCACCCCAGCCAGCCAACCAAGAAAAAAACAACCACAAAATCACGATGTTCTTCCTAGGGTTATAGAACATGATTTGATAACCATCAGTCTTGTGGCCTCAGCTGATGGAGGGTTTTCTGCTGATATCCTCTTCTAAACCCCTCACATGACATTTACTCAAATAAAGAGGATGTTCTGCATGGCCAAATAGGCCCAGAACCCTGAAGAATCTGGATCCTTATATTTATTGGATTCCTAGGGTTTATTCAAAAATTTCAGAGTATTTAATGAATCAATTAAGATACATTATTTTAGGTTCTTATAAAAAACTAAAGAAGCACATCATAACAACATGTTAATGTTGCTAGAGTTATTAATTTCCAATATGTTCAGTAAATTACGAGCATGTAGGTATATACCAACATTTCAGGTTTATTTTTTTGAAATTCCCTTAGTTTTCCAAAAGAGATCACATGAAGTTTATTTTGCCTCTATTCAGGGAATTCTTCCAGAATTAAGTAATATTTTCCATTTAAAACAAAGGAGAGTTCAAAATCACACAGGAAGGTTCCAATAAATCATGTCAGTGAGTGTATGCTATGCTGACTTCTTTCTTGTTCTTCCAGGAGTTGCTATCATTCCTCCAAGGGCTTGGTTATGCTTCACAGTCATTGCCCTGAGCAGTGAGTGACAAGATATTAAAACCATTCAAAGGAAGGTACTGAAAATTTTAGTAAGTCAGGCCAGTAATGGACAAAGACCAGCCTTAAGTGGCTTATCATGTACCTTATCATATAGAGTGAAAGCACATCCTGTGCCTGTGACAGTCACATTTTATTTTGCAGGTAATGTCATTGGATCAGACAGAAAATATCCTTCCATTGGAACCACTTCTATGCCTTGCAGCCCTTCCTTCAAGCAGTCATGAGGACAGTGGCATATTCCTCTGAGTGTGTGAGACACTGCAAGAGCCAGCTGAAGGAATGCCTGGATGTAGGTTTTGGGGAAGGTGACAATGACAAGACTCTGCAAGCCTGTAGCATTTTTTGTGGATGTCATTTGGAACCAATAGGTGCATCACTATTGCTACTGTTGTGTTTTGATCTCCTTGCCTACTCATGTAACTGTCAGGGAGTGATGTACCCATTTTAAATGTATATATTTATATATTGTTGACAACTAAATGTAAGTGAAATTCCCGATTTCATGTATCCTGACACATCTAAGGCCTCAATCTGACTTTATTTTATTTTTAGCATCCCACAACAGTATGTCATTTATTCTCAACACTGTGTTTAACATATAAGTGGTGTTTAGCAGCTTTGCCTGATTGCTTATCTTAGAAAGAGTTTACACAGTTAACATTCCATCATAAAGAGAAATCAGCTTAGGTCTAGACCCATTTATCCTTCATCTTGCTAAGCTACCACATGATCTCATTTTTGTACCTTAACTACCTTAGTTTATTCAGGATGAGACTTTGTGGATAAGATACTACATACTTTTAAGGTTTTGATTTTACAGATCAGGCACATTACATTATTTGTGATATTTACATGGTTCTTTCTTTCTTTTTACTTCTTTCTTTTAATTTCTTTTCTTTTCTTGATTGCATGTTTATTGCATTTTGTTTCATCATCTGGGTTAGAGGAGTGCTGTTTCCAAACCTAATAACTGTTCTGGTCTGAACTTCAGAGGAAGAAAAAGTTATTAGCATTATAGTCCAGCCAACTAGCTGGCTGCTCTGAAACATGGGTTTAAGTGTTTACTTTTCCATATATATTTTATGCTTTGCAGATGGTACAGCTAACCTCCTTCCAGTACCTTCAGCAACTTAACTTACTTAGCATGAGATTCCTAGGCTACCCTGTGTATTTCACAGATCATACTGGGCACCTGAACATTATATATGTCAGTGCTCAAGTCCCTTGGCAAATGATCCTCATCCATTATTTCCTATAAAACTATGAAACTATCTAGTCACTTTCCAATTTTATGTGCTAAAATGTGTTTTGTGGGAATACTTTCCTAAATTTTCTAAAATTCAACAAAACAGCAAGTTTGCCAGAAGGTTTCTTGGAGCATGTGTAAGTGATCAAAAATGGGATTTTTCTGTAGCCTTCATCTGTTACTGTAAAGTTACTACTGTTGTGACTGCCTTAATAACAAATCTATACAATTTATGGATCAAATGTAACTGCATGAAATACATAACCTACCATTTTAAGTACACCTGTTTTCACTTGTAGGAAATATTCCAATACAAGGAGCTACAGTAATAATCTACACCCTAGTTAAATCAATAAAATCTCCATAGGGATACATTAATCAACAAATAATTTGTTCTAACACGAACGTGAATATTTCCTTTTATTAAGCAAGTAGCTTTGTTCTGCTAGGAAAAAAAAAATACACTGACATTTTTACTATACTCTTTATTTTAATAGGGAAGCAACAGTTTCCCCACTACTTAGAGTCATTATCAGTATTTCACCTTACACAACAGTTTTTTGAGAGACCTACATTCTGTCATAACTGAACACTTGAGACTAAGATACATAAAAAAAGAAGATATTTTGTTTTGCCATATTTACATGCTGACTTTGTATAAGAGGCATGCTCACATTTTGAAGTTTCTAATTTAAAAAAAACTCCTTCATAAATTCTGGATTTGCTTTAGTTTGTCTGAAAATAGAAATCTCTGTAATTTCTATTTTTCTTGTTCCTATCAAATAAGGTGCTTTGCTTCTGTAAAATAAGGGTCACCAGCTTCCCATTTAAAAATGCTAACAAACCACACAGCTATAAGGGAGAAAAATAGAGGGGAAATCATGTCTATTTCGAGTTTATAGGAAGCATAATTTCAATATAATTTACCTATGCCTTAAGTATATACCCTTTTTCCATCTGGGTAATAGGGTGGTGTGTTGACCTTGGCTGGTCACCAGGTACCCACCAAGCAGCTCCATCTCTCACCCACTTCAATAAGACAGAGGAGAAAATATGATGAAAAGCTCATGGGTTGAGGAAAAGACAGGAAGAGATCACTTACTCATTATCATCACGGGCAAAACAGACTCAGCTTGGAGAAATTAATTGAATTTACTGACAATCAGTAGCAGATGGGGACAGTGAGAAACAAGAACAGATCTAAAAACACCTGCCCCCCACGCCCATCATCCTGTGTTCCACTGCACTCACAACTCTCCTACCAGTGGCACAGGGAGATGGAGAATGCGGGTTATAGTCAGTTCGTAATGTTTATTCTCTGCTTCTTCTTCCTCTTCCCGCTCTTTTTCTGCTGCAGCATGGGATCCCTCCCGTGGAATACAGTCCTTCATGATTTTCTCAAACATGGGTCCTTCCCCCGGGCTGCAGTCCCTCAGGAACAGGCTGCTCCAGTGTGGGACCCCCATGGGGTCACAAGTCCTACCAGGAAACCTGCTCCACTGTGGGCTCCTCTTTCCACGGGCCCATAGGTCCTGCCAGGAGTCTGCTTCATCATGGACTTCGCATGGGGTCACAGCCTCCTTCAGGCATCCTCCTGTTCTGGCATGGGGTCCTCCATAGGTGGCAGGTGGATTTCTGCTCCACCCTGCACGTCCACAGGCTGCAGGGGCACAGCTCCTTCATCATGGTGTGCACCAAGGGCTGCAGGGGAATCTCAGCCCTGGCACCTGGAGTACCTCTTCCCTTGGCTTCACTGACCTTGGTGTCTGCAGGGCTGCTTGTTTTCTATTTTCTCACTTCCATCTCCTGGCTGCTCTGTGGCAGTTTTTACCCTTTCTGAAATATGATATCCCACAGTTGCCATCAATGGGACTGACTGGCTCAGCTTTGACGACCAGTGACGGGTCCATCCTGGGGCTGGTGGAAACTGGTTCTGCCTGACATTAAGCAGCTTTTAGTGCCTTCTAACAGAAACCACTCCTGCAGTGTCCCCACTACCAAAACCTTGGTGTGGAAACCCAATACACAGAGCCAGGATGTGTTTTTGGCAGGAGATGCTTCTCTTGTTCCCTCTGTGAAGCACAAAGTTTCCTTCCGTTATTACCCAAGCTTTTCTCATGCTTGTACTCCTGCTGAGGTATCTTGAAGAAGGAAGGATAGCTATAAAGCTAAAAGATTCTTTAGAAGTCCCCCACTTGAACAACTGGTTTAGGGCATAAATGGCAGCAGTGGTGTGTTGTTTGGTGTTGGTTTGTTGTTTTGGGGCTTTGGGTTTTTTGTTTGTTTTGCTTTTTGGTTTTTTTTTTTTTTTTTGGTCTGTGGGGGTTGGGGTTTTTGTGGAGGATTATTTTTCAATACTGTTGCCTCAGTAAACATTCATCCTGTGGTAGATCTGCACTGAGTATGTGGTCATGCTATTAGCCTGCTGCCTCCCAGCTGAGAACTACTGCAGGATGTGTCCTGATGTGGACAAAACAGCAGAAGTTCTATGAGTTCCCCAGGTTAAAGATCACAGTTCAAGTTCTGGATGAACATTCAGTACAGAGGGTTCTTCTTTTATTTGTTGAGTGAGTCAGACCAATGTGGGAATTAAAAAATAAAGAAATAGTGAAATAATAAAGCCACTGAGAAAGCTGTAACAAGGGGCTGGCAGTAGAAACCAGATGTCGAAGGAGAACATTGCCAAGAGTCAATACGTAAATATAATAATATATACAATTATACTTCAAGTCAAACCATTAAGTTTACTTTACTACATTTTAAAAATTGTGTCCTATTCAGCTCTTCTTCAGATTCTGACTGCAATGGATTCTCTGCATATGTAATTAGAAAGTCTTTTTAAACCGTAATAAGAAATAAGCATCCAAATTAAAAAAAAAAAATAAATGAAGAAAAAGAAAATAGTAATATGAAAGATATTTGAATAACTGAAATTAAAAATATACACAAATTTCATGCTACAAAACCACATCTTTTTTATCAACAGGAAAAATACATTTAGCTATTATTGTAAGAACAAATTAAATTAAACAGTGTTTCTGAGTTCTGGAAAACTTTTAAGGCAAAAGCCATATTTGCTGAATTTTATTTGTTTCATGTACCTGTTCTAGCAGCTATGGCAAGTGAGAAGTTACAGTTTCACTAGCTTTCATACATTTCTAGCAGAACTTGCTGTAATCAGTGTTTATTTTCAGAAGCAAAATTTCTGATAGATTTTGCACAAATCACAGATTAAAAGAGATAAAGTAATTATATGACATTTCTAAAGTCAGGCTATACTTCACACTTGTAAAACAAATGGTAACAACAACAGCAACAACGTAGAGGAGAAAAAAGGAGAAGGAGAAGGAGAAGGAGAAGGAGAAGGAGAAGGAGAAGGAGAAGGAGAAGGAGAAAGAAGGAGAAGGAGAAGGAGAAGGAGAAGGAGAAGGAGAAAGAAGGAGAAGGAGAAGGAGAAGGAGAAGGAGAAGGAGAAGGAGAAGGAGAAGGAGAAGGAGAAGGAGAAGGAGAAGGAGAAGGAGAAGGAGAAGGAGAAAAAATGAGCAGCCTAGAACAGCATAGGCATGGTGAGTAACAAATTCCATGCATTAAGCGGAAAAGAAAGGTCCCAGAGAAACAGCTGTGGCTATATTTATAGCTTGTTCAGTGAGCAGACCTGAGCAGATTTCCAGGCTCATGACACTGGTAGTCATTTCTCTCTACATTCACTTTTTATCCTCAAAGGGAAAGGCAAGGCAGCTGACAAGGTACCCAGTACAAACAGTAAGGAGACAGATGGAGCTCAAGTCTGACTTTGTTCCTTCATTTGTATTTTTAGCTTCACCCTCCCTGCTGAGATGTGATTCTTCTGCCTGAATAGGTCTGGGTATGTCCCTCAAGCCACAGGGGAACAGACTGGCTGAAGAGCAGGACTGTGGGATATGGCTTTTCATTGCAGGATCCAGACAATTCACTGAGGATGGGTACCGCAGATTTTTTAGGGTCACAATGTCTGAGGAATTGGCCTGTAGCATTCTTGGGCGTATGGAGCCAAAGTCACTGAAAAGATACTTAGGAATTTTAAATCAACCTTTTAATAGAGATGTTCCATACTTACCCTACTAATGGAAATACTACACAGTGCTTCTGATACTACCTGATAGACCTCTGTAAGACTCTGGGTGCTTTTTTGAGTGATTTAATGAGTGGGAGAATGCCTTCACTATTTCTTGAGAGGAAACAACCTATTACAGTAGAAGGAAAGTATGTCTATGAATTCTGATTTAAGGAATAATTTTAAAATAAATCTTAAATTAAATTTTAAAAAAGACAGAAGATAAAAGAAATAATTATTCCTGATATCTTGAGTCATCTCAGCAAGCAGTTTCAAAATTGGGATGTGATCTATACTTAGACTACCAAAAAAAATTGTTGTGAGTAAACATATTCCTTATCAAATTGCACTAGCTGTACATGTTTTGAAAGCCTGGTGCTGATCATTTTTCCAACCTTAAATTTACAATGGAGTACTTGAACATATTTTGGTGTTCAGCTTTCAAAATCTAATTTTAGTTGTCAGTAGTATACTTGTTACTACAGAGGTGTAATTCAGGGTGAAAAAAATCTGAAGTTTGAATGAGTGAAATTATGTTACAAATTAAGTATATTGTTGAAATGAGGTACTTTGACATTAGAACAGGTAGTCCAAGTTTTAGGGTTTTTATTAAAGAAAGACAATACAACCTTTCTTTGAAGTCTGGATANATGAATAAATAAGATACTGGTACAAAGAAATCAACATAAATGAGAATAAAGCAGAAATTCACATTTTTGCAAAAGATTTTGACTTAGCAAACTTTTGAACAAGCACTAATTTTGATGACTGTGAATGAATATGAGAATTATAAACTCTTGGAAAAAACAAAATGTTTTCGCAAACACTTCCAGATAGTGAGTTCTCAGAATAAATAAGAGGGGTAGAATATTTCTGACATTCTTGATCAGTTCCAGAGCTTGTATCCACTGTTTGTAATTGACCAGTTGCTACTTCATAGCAAAGGCAAGAAAGCCATTGCCTGGTAACCACTGACTGATACAAGCTGTACACCTTGCAATAACCCAGTATTCTTCAAAGTCTTAAAGTTCACACTAAGCAGAGGGATGAAGCTATACAAGTGACTTTCAGATAGGTAAAATTAACTCAAGAGGTTCAGATGGCTCGGATGTGCAGTATTTTGACAATGAAGGCATCTTCTCCTATAGTTATTATATTTTGCAAAGGATTTCATTGAAAATCATGGTATTTCTTATAAAATCAACCTCTAAATCAACTTTTTGTCTTTAACACCCAATGTATCAGATCCCTTCTAAGTTTTGTTGATTTTTTTCTGAGAAGAGTCAGCTGAAATTCACAGCCAAGGTACATAAGTTCTTCTTCTACATAGTTTGAATTATAGAGTGTTCTTTAGGAAATGCTTGCCAACATTAAAGTTTCCAAGAGCACTCATAAATTTTTCAGCTATAAAGCAAGGAACTTTTCTTCATGTTGAATACAACTTACTATTTTAATATTATCACTTCATATCTGACCTAATTAAATTCCATCATATAATACTTAAGTTGTAGCTGTATAACCCCTCATGTAAAGTGCTAACATAAAATCTATGCTATGAGGTTGATGTTCCCTATTCCTGTTGGCTGGAAACTTAATAAGAATGTATTTCAAAGAATAATGCTTCAACAGAATAGAAACCTTTTTAGTTTTGATTCTGATAACTATTGCAACACAATGGTTTCTTAGTCCTGAGAAATATCAGAATAAATCTCTGACAGGCCTAATCAGAGACATCAGAAGAAAAGAATAAGAAAAACAGGTAGGGTATATAAGACTGTAAGAATTTGTTTCCTGTTACAAGTGGGAAAAAAAAAAGATCTTTCAACACTGTTTTTTTCACAAATTCCAGTAAAAGCTTTTGTCTTCATTAAAAAAAAAGAACAAAAATAAATGGTAAAGCCATGGAAGCTGTTGACTTTCTGTTAGTTCCATTTGCAGCTCCTGTGCAACAGTGATGATTAGTAAGGTCCAGAATTAACAGCTTTCTGTTAAGATGGTAACTGGTTAAAACCAGAGGGTGTTTGAGGAGCATTATAGATGCCATTGTTGCTCATATCTTTCAGCAGAAACTTTGTAAATCTGCAGATTTTCCTGCTAGCCTGACTATTCTGAAATTGCTGACACCTTCAGGATACAACTGAATCAGACCTTGCTGTTTCACTGGAAACCTTGGAACTTCAAAAGTCCACTGTTCTAAGGATTATGAAGCTGGTGCTCCACCAGAAGCCAGTCAGTCCTGGAAGCCCTAATCTGAATGTGAAAATGTTTAGACTTCTCAATAGTTTCCCATAATAATCGGCATTGTAAAAGGGGAAAGCTTGCTTCTGACTTCAGTCCTGACTTCCGTGGCTGAACAGCAATTTGCAAGCAGTTAAAGGCAGGTAATGTACCACAACATTGAGTCTTGCATTAAGCTTCACAAAATCCATTTGAACAAATTTTTGCTTGGAATGAAGACAAAATTCAAAAGTAAAATGCAAGGATTATTTTTAACTTGTCCCATTATATCTTATGTGTGCAAGAGAAGATCGTGCTGTAATGAGGTGAAATATGTGTACATTTCTAGCATTAATATTTTGTTTTCTTACTTCTGCACTGATATTCAAGTTCATAATGTATCATTTTAATATTTATTTTTATTTTATTAGCATGTTTAAATAAATAGTGCCTGAAATAGAAATACAAAACTAACATGTACTATTTCTCTGGATAGTCAATAATAATGTTTAAACTCTTAAATGCCCTGTGGACTATTATCAGTATGTAAGAAAGCATGAAAGTATCATTTCCTGGCACAAACATTTAATGCTGTAAATTTGAGGAAAACGTGTTTTCCTGTATATAGAGATGAAAGAAAGTAAATACCCTGAAAATCACTTCAGTGCAACTTGAACTACAAGCAAAACTACTCCAAATATGGAAATGACAATTGAAAATTCTGTTTCAAGTAGTAGGAACATTGCTGGGCACTGTATACCTCTACACAAAACTTATGACTCCCTTCCCAATCTTCTTTCTTTCACACAACACATGCACACACACACACACACGCATGCTTCTGGTTTCTTAAGGTTTTCTAGGACTGAGTATATAGAATGGACAGCTATGTAGTAACACTTACCACAAATTCTTTCCCAGCCTCTCACAAATTGTGGATTAGGAATCTCCTGAGTTGACCCAGAGATTGGCTCAGCTGGTCAGGGCATGGAGCTTCTAACACCAAGGTTGTGTGTTCAATCCCTGTATGGCTGTTTACCTAAGACCTGGACTTGATGGGTCCAACTCAGAATATCCTGTGAATCAGAGAAAACACTATCTTCTTTTATGTAAAAGGATAAAAGAATATCCTGTTACTTTTCATTTCATATACATTTTAACTATGAAGTCTTCTCTAGCAGTAACTTCCACAACTACAAGGATTTTTATTCATTTTGAACGTGCCTAGCTCTACGTCACAGTCTTGTAAATATTTCAATCTAGGGACTATTTTGCTATGTTAATTTGACATAATCTGCATTATTATTATTATTGTTGTTATTAATGCTGCTACAAATAATCTGCTGTTAGTCTGCTTTTTTATCACTAAAAATTCATGATCCCGTAGGCTACTTGCCTGTAAAAGAATTGCTTTGCAAGTAAATGAAAGATTTCAACTTTCAGGTATGTCAATTTGGCATCTCTTATGAGCATTAAACTCAACTAAAAAAAACCAAAACAGTAAATAAAACAAAGTGATAAAAGGTGTTCTTGAGTTTTATGCAAGAAATAAAACATATCAAAAAAGTACTTAAAGCTTATATTTTGTTTGCTCCGATATCCTTAGATTTAGTCCAAACATACTCTTTAATGGTTTTTGTGGGAGGAAAAATCAGCTCTGGTTTATAGCCTTTGCTGCCAACTTTGAGCCTGAAGGAAATTTTTGCAGCTGAGTTATAAACTCCTAAATATCAGCATTTATAATGGCAAGGTTGACAGACCTTTAATTTCAACACTAGCCAGTGACAGTATAATAATTTGAAAAAGATAATAATTTCACTGAGGTCAAAATCAAGTTTAAAAAATGTGCTTGGATCTTGCTAGCCCACAAGTGCACATATATATCCTTAATTGCAACCTCACCTAATTTGGGGCTGCCTAAAAAAATATAATACTTTGATTTTTTAACTATATCATTATTCCTAAATATTTCCATGTCCTGACATTTTCTGGCCAGACTATAGTCAAAATCCTGAATGTGTTTTTTATGTAATCTTGACTGCTTGGTTTTGGATCTCCTGCTATTTATTCTTCTGCTTCCTTTCTGTATAAATAAAGCATATGGTAATTTATTGAGTAATTAAGAGTTATAAAACATGTAAGTTACACACGCATTTAGTCATAAAAACACCCTCTTCTTTACTACATCATGTGGCATAATCTTATTGATGTTACTGCCATTTTTCCTTCTACAGCTCCCACACAACTTTCTAGTTTCCCCCTCATTTCATCACCTCCAGGGCAGCGAGCCTAAAAGCATCTTGGGTGAGTCAATGCCTTGTCTGGCTTTTGGAAAGTTGTAATGGTGTTCTGAATGCTGGTAGAAATATCAAATATAGATATTAGTAATAACCTCTAGTCCCCTCAGACAGAGACATGTTCCCCAAGTAAAGATTCAAAGCTTTCCTATCTGTCCCTAACCATATGAGACATTCTTCTCTGCTAATAAAATAAAATCTGACACCTCCTTGAGTGCCTCTGTGCATTTTTCCAGGGAATAGATGATTTTTTTGAGGGATCCCAGTTTACTCATTAGGAATGACATCACTGATTATGGACTGCCTTGATGTTACCTGTCTGAGCTATCAAAAGATAAAATGCAGAAAAATCATTTTATTATAAATAACTCAAACACACAAAGAAACTTCATATATTTATAAAAAGCATATGTGGTTTCATGAAATGATGCTTCTCCTAGTCTACTTACACAAAGATCTAATCTAAAAGATACAGTCCTCTGTGTGTATTCAGTTGCCTTGTTACACACAGATTCCTGGTCTTTGTAGACCAAGGACTCTTCCTCTAGCAAGCCTGAGAGAGGAACAGGTCCAAGGCATAATCCAAGGCACTGGAAAAATGGAAACACTTGTCTTTACTGTTAATATGCTTTTTCCCTTTTTTCTTCTTTTGGGTCTTCATTTTTCTTATCGTAGTCTAGGAATAATTTTTGTTGTTGTTTTGGGGGCTTTGTGGGGCTAGGTTTTTTTTCAAAAGGAGGGATTTTTTTCTTTTTTTTCCTTTTTTTTTTCTTTTTTTTCTTTGTTTTTCTTTGTTTTTCTTTGTTTTTTTTTCCTTTTTTCTTTCTTTTTTCTTTTTTTTCCCCATGGAAACTTCCTTTCTAATTCAAATCTTTCTTGATTTGATACTGTATAGTCATACTAGGTGTGGAAGTTTATCACACCTGTCTTAAAATTTTTTCAACATTTAAAGAGACCAAAAGGCTTCAAAAAGCAGGACTACCTGCTTTCATAATGTTATTAAATCATTCTGATCTGATGCTTGTCTGATTTGAAAAAGCTAAAGTGTAAAGCAACTTGTTATACAACTGTGTAAATACAGTTGTATTTATTGGTATTTTTTAATGTGTCGAGAAGAATGCTTTTTGCTGTTTTTCAGTTAGATATTTTAGAATAGATCTAGATTTCTATCAAGTCAGATGGAACTAGAAATAATATATTAGAATTTGCTTGTGCTGTCTTAGATCAGTTGTAAGGCAATTAGACAGCAAAAATCTGGAATAGAATAAAACTAGAGAATTAAGCTACATATCTCCCCAAATGTATCCACTACTGTTCTTGGTAAATAAAAGGTAGATTATTTTGCTTGGGACATCTAGCTGCAAAGTCTATATGATTTAAGTGAATGTCTAAGTTTTTCAGTGGTACAAACCCAAACAGCTCTAATTGATGGACTTATGTAAATTTAAGAAACTGTAAAATTTCATTCATAAGGAAATCTTTTTTATGATTGCTTATGTTTATAATTTTTCTACTCATCCAATTACCTGCTGTTGAGAATTGCAAAAAACTTCAATAAGACCCAAATCCCCAAGCTTCTCTTCTTTTTTTTTGTTATTCAGTGTAACTTTGGAAAATTTTGCTGTATGAATAAAAATTAAATATCAAAGAAGATTTTGAAATATCAGTGAAAAAGTTATTGACTGAAAAATTGTGCTCTCAAACAAAAGTCTCTTCTGAATAAACAGGTTAGGGAAATCAGATAGGAACACCTTTGCCTTAGATCCAGGGACAGGTAAAAATACACAGCCAAGATGTTTGAACTTTCAGCACTTTTATTTTTACAACAGGACTATTTTAAGCATAAAAAAAAAAAAAGCAAACTTCCTGTAAAAGATTTTAGGAAGCTTCTGATATTACAAACTTGTTTGAGGTGTATGCACTCTTCACACACAACAGATATGCCTGCTCAGACAATGCATTTTTTTAAGATAGAAGAATTGCCAGTAGATAGTAGAATGTAGTTAATAAAAGTTATTCTTACTCATAAACAATAAAGCCAATTTGCTTTTCTTTTACCTTTTTGAGCATTATATTCTCATTTAGAAAAGGTCTGTTCTGCAGTTTGTTCCTGTCTTTCCTTTCATCCTTTGCCCATTTTGCATTGCATTTGAACAAAAAAACCCCCAACCAATCAACCAAATAAAAATCCCAGATAATCAGATCAAAAATATGTGTGTTCTTATTTGTAGTATTTTTTTATTAGTTTAATGTGGTTTCTAGCTGAGAGCTTATCTGTCTATAAGAATGGAACATGAGGGTTGAATTCTTCATTATCAAGGTCAACTTTTTCATTACAAAACTATTGAAGGAAGAAAAATTAAAATAAACTAAACACACATCTTGCAATTGCTTACACTTATTTACATCTTTCACTGGTGCCAGTGGGGTTGTTCCAGCTTTCAAAAATCTTGCATGAATGTACATGTACTGAAGACAGTGTTGGCAAGAGCAAACACGAGGAAACAGAGGTCACTTTGTTCATCAAAAAGCATCATTCCTATATCCCTAGTAGATACTGGGCAATTTCTACTGCTGTCAATCTATCAGCTTTCAAGTGTATTAAACACACATTTAGGAAAGGAAAAATAATCATAAAATTTCTACTGAAAACAGCAACTGCATTAAGCAAAAGCTTTCATGACCTTTTCTAACATTTTCCAAAGTACAAGCTTTCTTCTCAATAGGAGAAATAAATATAGACGTTAATCTAAATATGCTTGAAATTTCCTAACTTTTGGCTTTCACTGTCTCTATACAAGTAGTTCATACCTAAATAATTTTTTAAACTACTCATAGCATCTCAATTTTGAGCATATAGTCCTCAATTTCAATATAAAATTTTAGTATTTTTATACTACTTCATACAGTTCTTTTGTGGCACATAATACTGCACTGGATTCAGTTAGTATAACCTGAAATGAAATGGAATATTGGTGAATTAATATTCTATTAATAAATAGAAGATGACAGAGTGGTTTGGAATGATGAAGACTGTCTCTACATTTAAGTTCAGACAAAATTCATGTACTTAAAGCGCAAACAGTGTCTATAGTCAATGTCATGCCAAAGATGATAGCTTAGGGCTCCACTTACTTCAACTATGCAGTGTAAACAATGAAGTAGCCTTTGACAGCTTACTTGGTTAGAATGACCATTTATGTTTCCAAAGCTGGTCCTGATTTGTAGCAAGATTCCTCATGTTCTCTGGAAGTATTTAGGGTTGTATACCACTACGTGTTGAACAGAAAGGTGAAGACTAGAAATGAAGATAGAAATGAAAATCCAGGCTGAGATGTCTAGTTATTATGAGACATGTTATTTACTATTCAGTGTTTGTAAATTTTGTATTTATATATATAAGCTGATAAAGACACGTACAATCTATTTATTGAGTTGTTCTTTGGACTCTTAAATTGAAGTAAAGATCTTCAGCAACTTTACTGAGCTCCTTAGATGCACAAAAATTAACAGCCAACTCTCTCCAAAATAATTCCTGGCCTATTCTCTTTCCCGGTCTGTACACTGATGCTGTCTGACAAATTGCTAGCTGGCCTTAGACAAAACTGTGCCAGCAATCATGATGGACAATTTTAATCCTTGATTTTTCTTTGTTTATGGTATAGACGTAGCTTAAGAAAGCTGTAGTAATGTTTTTTCTGTGTAGAGTGACTTCAGAGTCTTAGAAAAACAGATCTTTCATGTTATATTTTCTGACTATCTTCTAACAAAACAAGTCTCTGACGTTTCAAGAAAACACTCCAATCATATTTGTTTGGTATATTAAATACATAAGAGCTTCTGATTTATTGTTGTTATATTTTAAATTGAGTGGTGCTTTCATGTAAGAGGCAGTAAGCAAAAACACTGCAAACCTATAGAAAATAGAGTCTAGTGAAAACTTCTATACCTCTGTTTAATTCTTGGAAAACAGAATCAGGGCTGAACTACATAGAAACAACTAATCATAAAGAGTGTGCCGGGAATACTTCCAGAAGACTTCCTGGCTGTGACCTTCCTCCTATTTAAACTACATGAAAATCTGCCGGGGACGACCTGAGCTGTCGCTGTCACACACGCTCCAGAGCTTTGAGACATACATCAGGGAGCACCTGCTCCTGAGGGACTTCAAGCCCCAGTACCCAAGCAGAAGGGTGGGAGTGTTCATCACATCTCTGCAGTCCAAATATATATGAAAAGTTGCTTTCTAAGAAAAGCAATCTGAACATTTGTTGTATTTGTTTTTTTCTTTTCTGGACAAAAGGTGAGAATGACAATTAAGTTTTATTCTGTGGCAAAATAAAATACATTGCAATTAGAAGTGTAAACAGATGAGTGTATTTCTTTAAATTTCTTGCAAAATACACTTATCTTTTTATGGACCGCTTATAAAAATAAATAATGAGAAAGAATTCACTATTGATCTGCATCACTCTCGATCCATCTCTAAATATCACGGTTAAACTTTTACTTATATGAAGGTTTGAAAGCTAGAAATTTCAAAAGAGATCACTATTGAATTATTTGGGCTGTCAGCTGTAAATGTATGTTCACTTGTATTCACATGAATACTGCTAGAGATTTAGTAACTGGTGATAGCAGAACATCTTTAGTGCCAAAAAAGGAAAGACTTCTTTGCCAAAATAAATCAGAAAGGGTCGTGTCTTCCACTTGTGTAAGTTGTTGTAACTCAGTTAAAGTTAATGGATCTTAAGTATATTTTACAAGCATGGAATTTCATCTAGTTTATTTCTTCATTTCCTTGAAAAAAGAAACCCTTCAAAGTCAGGAAAGAGAAATTTGCAAATAATTCATTAAAAAAAACCCAATAAAAACAACAAAAAATAACTTAGTATTTCCTTGAGTACAAGGCACTTTTACAGCATTTCTGATAGCTAATTGAACATAAATTTTGTGTATTAAATGTACTTTAAAACAGGCATATATATTCCTTGCTCGATTATAATCAAAGGAATGAAGTGTGTCTTCCAAACAAATATATGATTACTCTTTTCTAATAACTCAAACACATTTTATACATTATGATTTAGAGACGTAGGAAGTCTTTTGTTGAGATTTTGTTCCAAATAACAGACTTCCTCTTTCTCCTTTTTTTTTTAAATTTGTGTAATGTCGTATCTGAAAGAAATTAGTCAATGAAATATTTGCTGTGAAAGTTAAGTAAATATTGAGCTCAAAGAAATGCCTCCAACGCAGGCATTCAGAATCAGATCTTATTTGAGCTCAGTGTGGTATCAAGACCCCCGTTACACTAAGTTATAGTTATTTATATATATGTTACTAGTTGTTCATTTACATTTGCAGCTGATCAAAATTTTGATTCATCATTGCGCACCAAATGACAGCCAAACACAGGCATTACTTGGGTCAATATATAATTGATTGAGAATGAATGTAAAAGAAAACAGAGTCTTACATCTATGCCTGGGACAGTATTGCATGGGTTCAGACCTGGACTGTGTCTATTATAAGAGATCATAAGCCCTCATGAGATTTGAGAAGCCCAACATATGCACTTCCCTCACACCTCTTTTATACTACGTTTCATTTCACATAATTAATATAATATTTATACCATGATAAATTTAGTGCCATATCTTTGTAAAAAATCCTGTTTTAAGCTGACTTTATCATAATTATGATAAAGCAGTATAAAAAGAGGAAAAAATATAAACTTGTCTAATATGTAGTGGAAATTTATGCAGCCACAAGTTGTCTGTACTAAATGTTAATTGATTACAATTTATATTTTTGGTCTTCTTCCCAGACACTCCAAGCTATTAATCTGAGTTTAACACAGCCAGAATATTGCAACAATTTTTAGTCACTAAAAGCCTTAAGGGGAATGCAAATCTGTTAGAATAAATGTAATAGCTTTATCCACCTTGAAGCAGGGAGAAAGGCAGAGAGGGAAAGGAAACAAAACAAAAGAAAACATAACAAAAAAATTGTTTCTATTTAATGAATTTTAATAAAAGCCTGATGAGAACGTATGTTGTGTACCGTGCTGCTAATGTAGACCTGGATGCAACATTTCTTCTAAGTAAAGGGGTCTATATCAAAAAAATGGCTACCTGTGGTAATTATTGAACATTTAATTATAAGTAGTATTCATACACAGTATTGCAGATTATTTTAAACCCTATTGAGTCAATATCAAATATCCAAATGTTCTCTTTGGTTTGCAGTCCTTGGTATCTCTAGTAGGCTGGAGATAGCCGAAATAAATATGTATCTAGTTCTGATCTCATATACTTTCTTTTTCATACACAGTTGTAGAAGATCATTGGTGATCATGGAATCACCTCAAAATGATATGTGTCTCAGAGTTCTTCCTTCTTAGACATAATTGTCTCTGCTTTAATGGCTTTTAACTGAAACTATATATAATACAGTATCTTTCTGTAAACTAATTTTTTATGTCTCAAGGTTCTCAAAGTTTAAAAATGCAAACAAATATTATTACTAATACTTATATACCAGTAATGTGAATTTATCAAAAGGTTTGGGCTGGATTTTTGTAGTTTGTTTGTTGGTTGGTTTGCTGGTCGGCTTGCTTTTTTTTCTGATTAAGATTTTTATAAATGTTTCCACTCTGAAAAAACATGATTAATCACATGTGAAAATGATCAATCTACTGCATAGTGAAACTAAGTGTTACCTTTACCCTTTTCCATTTTATATATGTGGATTGATTGCAAGCAGCTATCATTTTATCTAGCTCACACAATTTTTTTTTTTAATATAAATGAGAAGTGCACATTTAGCAGCCTAGTCTTTTCTCCTTTGTTCACAGACTTTCAAACAGTAAGTTCAGACCTGCATTTGATTCCAACACTCAGCAAAAATCTATTTTCATTATCTGTACAAAGAAGGAGGATGGGTTATTCTTTCCCATAAACCTGTGAAAGTGATACGGATGAAAGAGCACAGGTCTCAGAAAGTCTTCAGGGATGAGGTGCAGTTTCCCAGAGGAAATGATGATGTGCAGCAGCAGTCCCAAGGTGCTTGCTCTGAGGTGTTGAGAGGCACTGGCTTGAGCCACAGTAGTCAGGCAACTAAATACTTCCTGTCAAGCGTGAGGTGAACAAGACATCCCCAGAGGGGGAACTGAAGGAAAAAATAAACTTCTTGGTTTTGTTGGCAGGAAACAGCTGAAAAACTAGTCTTCTGTTTCTCAGTCTGACTACTTTGGTTGGAAAGTGGTGGGAGGTCAATTCCCTTCTTATTCTAAAAATTTTCTCATTCATCTCTCTTACATCATGAAAGAATGAGTTAATTTGCTCCGTATACGCTCTTTGGGGTGTAGTGGTCAGGGTGAAAGGCAAATTAGGGGGCTGTTGAAGTTGTTCTACTCTGTAGAGAGAAATGAAAGAATAATTTGAAGAGGAGACAGAGACAGCAAAAACATGTAAGCATGAGCTTAACAAACCAAGATAATGAGAGCATTTTCTTTAGAGAGGCAGCAGTTTGCATTCCCTACAATTCAAGGTCTGACCCATTACAACTGTTCCCTGGATAGAAGAGGAACAGCAGCATACACAGTCAGTAACTGCCTGAGCTCTCCTCAAAGTTTCAGGGCACCCAGGAAAGGCATTCAGGTCTTCTGCAGTCTACCATGAGAGTGTAATGAGGCATTTCCTGTTAAAAAGTCTAAACGAAGTTATTGAGATTTTATCTCAATATAAGGCTTCAAGAAGTAGATCATTCTCATTAAACAGATAAATTTAAAGGGGAGATACTGATAGAGAAATTTTGAAAATAAAGAGTAGAATGAAAATATAACCAAATCAAACATATGGGCATATAAGCCTTTAACTGAGTAGGTAAACTTCAAATTTTTATAACCCAGACAGGAATTCTTTTACCTGTTTAACTTACCGGATGAATTTGAGATATTGTCTCATAGACCTGTTTCTGATGTGTGAAGGGACTATCTTTGCTTCTGGCATGTGTTGTCCTATTATTAGAGATCACATATACCTATGTTTTTCTAAAGAAAATGCTAAATTGTGACAGTTTTTATCAACTTTCTTATGATTCCAGTCTATTATTAATTATAAAGGCCCATTTTGAATGTAGTTAAGCACATTCATGACAATGAGAATGGTTTAAAAGAATCTGGAAAAACGCGTCACGGTGATGTTGCCCACAGAACCATTAAACATGAATCATCCTTGGGTGCCTACTCAAATGTAATTAGTGGAATGTAATTAACATCTAATTATAATATCCCATATGAAAAATCTTGGCTGCCTTTTGCCATATTCTAGCCAAAACTTGACAGGAAGCACCGCAAGTCCTAAGATGCATTTCTTTTGGCCAAAGAAAGACTTCAAAAATATGCTTGCTTACTTTCTTGAATTTAACACTTACTGTTTTCATGTTATTATCTGAGGAATCAATGGGTGGTAACAAGAATCCAAAGTGGTTAAATAAATAACTACTAGAATAATGTTATAAGTACAACCCTAGCAATGAGAGTGACATAAAGTCAGGACCACCCTGTAGAATTCTCTGTGGAGACAGACCCCCCAGTCTTGTATGACTGCTTGGCTTTTCTGACAGAAATAGCTTAATTACCTGTGTAAATTATAATAACAATAAAATCAATACAGTGAGTGCCAAAGTATTTAAAATATAAATAAGAATTTTCAAATTATTTTGGCAATTTTATCTAATAAGCTAACTGTGCTGTTGATTTCGCCCCTTCCTCAGACATGGTGAAGGAACAAGAAATCAATTTGAAGGTAGATTAAAAGAAACAGGAAAGGTGAGAGCATAAGCAGAGTCATAGTGGATAATAACAGAGAAAAAGAAATTACATTAAAAAAAATTACTTGTTTCATCATTTCCATTAAACTGGAGTCTTAAAGAACATAGTTTAATAAATGCTCCCTACATTATACATAGGAAAACAAAGAACTTCCTGCTAAAATGAATTATTATATTCTCAGGTAATGAAGAATTGTTTATCAGGTTTGGGTGACAAGGTTTTGGCAGCGGGAGACCTACAGGGGTGGCCTCTGTGAGAAGCTGCTAGAAACTTCCTCCACGTCCAGCAGACCCAATGCCACCCAGCTCCCAGCTGGATCTGCCACCAGCCAAGGCTGAGCCCAGCAGCAATAGTGATAGTGCCTCTGGCACAGCAGATTTAAAAAGAGGAAAAACTTATTGTGCAGAAGCAAGTGTGGTCAGAAAAGAGATGAGTGAGAATATGTGAGAGGAGCAGCCCTGCAGACATCAAGGTCAGTGTAGAAGAAGGACAGGAAGGAGGTGCTCCTCATGCCAGAGTTGAGATTCCCCTGCAGCCCATGGTGCAGCCCATGGTGAGACAGGACATGCCCCGGCAGCCCCTGGAGATCCACGGGAGAGCTGATAGCCCCTTGCAACCTCTGAAGGACCCCACGCTGGTGCAGGCGAATACCTGAAGGAGGCTGTGACTCTGTGGGAAGCCCGTGCTGGGGCAAGGTCCTTGAAGGACTAGTGAACCTGTGGAGAGACAAGCTTGGTCCCAAGGAGGCCTGCTGGCAGGGCTTGTGGTTGCATGGGCTACCCACACTGGAACAGTCTGAAGGACTGATTCCCATGGAAGGGACCCATGCTGGGGCAGCTCATGAAGAACTACAACCCAGGGGAAGGACTCACACTGGAGAAGTCTGTAGAGGACTGTCTGCTGTGGGAGGCACCCCATACCAGAGCAGGGGAAGGGTGTAAGGGGTTCTCCCCATGAGGAGGAAGGAGGGACAGAGACAATGTGTCCCCCCTCTCTTTGCATTGATGAGGGGAAGACATAGAGAATCAGGAATAAAGCGAAGCTGGGAAAAAAGAAATGGTAGGCAGAAGATGTTTTCAAGGTTTGGACTAACTTCTCATTATCCTACTCTAATTTGAATGATTATAAATTAAACTAATTTATTCAATTTGAGTCTGTTTTGTCCGTGACAGTTATTGGTTAGTGATCTCTCCCTGTCCTAATCCCAACCCACAAGTCTTTTGTTATATTTTCTCTCCCATGTGCAGTTGAGGAGGGGAGAGATATAGTGGCTTTGTTAGGCACCTGGTGTCCAGCCAGGTAAACCCACTGTAATCACCATTCCACTCCCATGAAAATGAAAATATTTTTCCACATACCTTCAATTGACTGTATGAATGCTTAATTCCCCATTCCCGGAATCTGTCTTAGGGCTTTAATATTGAGTTCTTATTGTTGATGGATTGAGGAGTTCATCTGTTTATTGGTTTGTGGGGGGTAACAGCTTTCGTTTGTTACAAGTAGCAACACTGAAAAAATGTGAGATCACAATAACAACATTTAGGTTTAAATTAAACCGTTATAATGAAGTCAACATCATGCATACTTTATATTTTATATAGTTATAAATTTTAAATGGTGCAATTTGGAAAAATGATAATTTTTTCTCATAAACTTATGAACCTTATAAATCCGAAGTTTATACACCAATAGTTTAGGTCACCTGTTTCTGAATAAAAGAGACTTCTTCTGTTAAAGGAGATTTAACTGAATTAGTACCAAATCTCATGTAGTCTTTCTTAGATTACAATCATAATATAAAAATATATATTTTTATACCACCTTCCTCATTTTTATTTGCTTATAAGTTTTAGAATGTTACCAAGTAATTTTGTGAAGCAGTATAAATATGTGTTTTGTATATTTTCTATTTTCCAATGAAAAGAAAGGGCACTTGTTATGAAAAAAGGAGCCATACTGTCTTCTTT
The DNA here is from genome assembly GCA_013399195.1 of Dicrurus megarhynchus. Lineage (NCBI taxonomy): Eukaryota > Metazoa > Chordata > Aves > Passeriformes > Dicruridae > Dicrurus > Dicrurus megarhynchus. The sequence continues at coordinate 59,057 of VXAD01008108.1, forward strand.
GTTATATTTTAAATTAATTATATTTAACTACATTTAATTTGCATAGTTAAAACACTTTTGCTTATTATGATAATGAATAACAAAAGATTGTGTAACATACTTCAATTATATTATGTACATGCAATTAAATCAAGATTTAGTTGACTATTTAAATTCAGATTAAAGCTATTTGTTTTCAGAAGGAATAGTTATCTGTCTGTCTGTCTGCTACTAAGCTTTGCAAGCTGTGAAAATTTTAGAAAACAGTGTTTCCTTGGTTTCCAAATTTTTTATCAGATTGCTCCTTTTTTTGTAGCTGATATCTTCCTAAATTACCAAGAGGGCATAAAATAAATAACTATGTGCACATCTTTAATATTATTAGTCATGACCAACTGTTCTATATTCTGAAAGCTCACTCAAAAGTAGACATAAGGAACAGGACAAAAGGTATTAGAAAAAGCACGATGCAGTTACAGATGTAGTATGGGTACTACTGATGATATATAACTATTTTTTATGTAACCATATGGTTGTAAAGGTCTAATTTGAGAAAACTCTCCTGGGGCACATAGAAAATTAAGAAAATTATTTTCCTCAATTCGCCATATCCCTGTCAAGTATGAAATATTTATTTGTTTTACTTTGTTTACTGGAATTTATATTCAAATATAGCAACTGCCATGGCCTTTGAGGCCTAAAAGGCTATGGGAACCAGAACGCTGGAAGCAGAATTTCAATGTCATTTTAAGATTGATTAGAACTCTAGTGCTTTGTATTTTACTGACAAACCTGTGAGAAAAATAACTCTTCTCTTAGTTCTCTGTCCAGTGCTTCCATTTCAAATCTGAGTTTGCCAGACTTGAAAGTCTTTTTGGATGTGCTTTAACAGCCTGATGAAAATTGTGATGTAATTTCTTCAGGCATGGCCAAATTAAGTCTGGGGTGGTTCCTCTCCAAAGGTGCACACAGGGTCAAGCCTGATGGTTACTGACACTGAGAGGAGAGAGTTGCTGTGGTCTGAGCCCTAAGGAGCTTGTGCAACCATCCAGCTTCTCTCAGTGTCCTTTGCTGATGCCCAGGTATTTCTGTATCTGCAGTAAAGGGGAATGCTAGTGGTACCAAGGAAATCATAGGGTACTTTTCATGTGGGCAGCTGTCCTTGAAAGACTCACAGAGAGAGGAAATTAAGAGTCCGTGGCTAAACAGGAAAACTTCTGTTCGTGAATAAATAGGGAACCTGGCAGCTAAGAGGCAACCCATCACAGACCTGCTTGCTTTCTGTTATGAAGATTTTAATTAGTATTTTTTAAAATAATGTAAAGGCCTTTTCTGAATAGGTGTAACATTCTCTACTCTTCATAACTTCTGCATATGTAAGTTTGAACAGCTCAAATATGTCTTCCTTTGATTTAGTAGAGAATGTGCTTGTTTAGTTTGTTTCTTGTGAGTCTGAATTAATCTTGCATATTTTTTTAGTTTTTCTTTAGGCATTGGTGCAAATGATAAATAAATAGCAACTTTCCAACTCCACAGATTAGATATGCTCTGATATAATAGCATTAGCCTGGAAAATAATGTAATTAGCATTACATAATGTCAGTATGTTTAAGTAGTACAGCTCCAATCTCCTGTGATTTTTCATTATTAACGTCCTGCTAAAATAATTGTGTCTGGATGAAAATACTTCTCCATTTAACAAATGTTTCTCTGCATTGTCCAAAATGAACAGCTCATAAATAGAACTCCACATCACCATGAACCAGCCATAACCCGAGCTGCTGTGAGCTGTTTGTTAATGCCACTTGGCCTGAAGGAGAATTAAGAAGCTCTGACATGATTCTTCTTTAAGGACTTAAATACCAATTTTTCTCACAGAATGCCATTGGATGCTGTCAGAGAAAGTCATTCAGTTCCTTGACCTCTTTGGAGAGTTAAGTCAGAAAACAAATTTCAACAACGCCACCATCTTTATCTTCCTGCCAGGATGGAAAATCACCACAGCTCTGAAATCCAGACTAAGGCCAAAGGAGAGGAAAGTACTAAACTTTGACTCGGGGAAATTCAGATGTAATTGTCTTTGGCTACAATACCAACCATGCTCCATTTTCTGAGGGTGATACTATAGATCTGATCTATAGATTTCTGAGATCTGTAAATTTCTGAGGACAATTATACAGATCTACTGGGCTCAGTATTCAGTTGTAGTTATATCTTGAGTCTTGTGGCACTTGGTACACTCAAATCACCCAAACATAGAACTGTGAGGAAAACCAGAGAACAAGAATTTTCTGCTGAGCCTGCCCTTGATCTGTGACTCCCCATCTTGAGGTAACCTTTTGAGATGTGTTCACGATCTAGTTCTCTCTTAAAAATCATGCGTCAGGATAGACAGAGTGGAAACAGGCTCCTTCCTGGTCCTGAAGAGCTGGAAGTATATCGTCTAGACTCACTCCTAGTTGTATTCTTAAATCTGAACTTTTTTAAGAATGAGAAGGCAGCAATGACAACATGGCATATTATCTCTCTTAGAAAATACTGTTCTGGATTAAATATCTTAAAATTTATTTTCATATCGTGAGCATGAGTCTCCAAAATATTCAGGTTTTTGCCTGAATTGTTAGGCATGCTGAATGTCTAAAAGAGAGAAGTTACATGAAAATCTGCAGTAATAACTGATTCATATTAAAAAGATGTACATACAAAAGGAAACTAACTTGCAGAGAAGCATAATACTAGTAATTCAAAGGATTAAAAGGGAGATTAAAATCAGAATTAGTGCTGACTGAACAGAAAGAATTTCCAAAGGTGACTTCATCCTTCTTTGCAAGAAGCTCTCTCATTTCAATTAGTTTGCTGTTAAGACACATTAATATGTTTGCAAAGACCATTTCTAAACCATAGACCTTTGAAATTTATAGGGATATTAAGAAAAGACAGACACATATCTAATATTTTTGGACAGAAAAAGAAATTTCAATGGGTATTTCAGAAACAGAATAGTAATATGATGGACTTCTAGTGAAATCCTTAACCACTGCAAATTTAAACCACATGGTATTAGCTTGTTCCATTTAAGCAAGTTATAAAAATAATCTATAACTTAATATACTATTAAACAAAAACAGGCAGCAAGATAAAAAAAATCATGTAAAACACTGGCATGAATTTATCCCATTCTTACTCCAGATTATATAGTTGTTTGAAATGAGAATTTTCTTTTTTACTGTCCTTAAGGTAGGCTGTTACTTTTAAACACCTCACTTCCCATTGGTGTAGTATCTTGATTAAAGTTATTTCCCTTTTAATGACAATCTAGTCAAATGCACTGACATATATAGCTCATTAGTTCTTTGGAACAAGAATCGTTATTTTTCATTTTTATATAATGAGCTCCTAATATTCTATATGATATTTGAAGGTCCACACTAGTCTTCAAACCTCAGTGAAATAGAAAAAAATTTGAAAATAGAAAAAAAAATTAGTGACACAAAATTTGACTCTCTGAAAACAGTGCTTGTTTCCACTCCTACCCTGGTCTGGTGATTCTTCATCTTTCATCTCACTGCAGTCTTACATGTGTGTCTGAAAGGGGACTTGGAGGGGTGAACCTGAGAATATCCCAGGTGTACTCAAATATTTGAGATACACACCCTTCCAGAAATGTGTAATGGTGCTCCCAGGGTGATTCTGGGAGATCTTATTCATGAAGAAGGGGACAGTTTTAAGGAAGAATGTAGATCTTTCCCACAGTATCTCTCAAGTCTCACATAACTTCAGATTTACAGAGCAATCACTGGACATTTTTGTGTTTGAATTTAAATTAACCATGTGTCTTTTACATGGGTAAGTACTTCCAGAAGTACTTAAGTTGTAGAGTGTTTAAAAGGGAGCAACCGTTCCTCTGTTTTGGAACCCATTTGGCTGATAATCAAGGCCATCAATCCTTATTTACAGCTCACAGTTCCCGCTGCTTAGCAAACTTTATTGTTTCACCCTTGCACCTTTGGATCTGACCTGGCACAGGCAAGGCTGTGGGTTCTACCTTACTGTATGTGTATGTGGGGGTTTGATCAAGTGTATGTGTAGGTAGCAAACCACCTGATCATCTCTACTTACTGCGTTTGCTTTACACTGTGGAGAGGTTTGGGGTGCGTACCTAAGGTAATCCACTGCATTTGTTTATAGTTTATATTTTCTTTACTTACATGTATTTTTTTTGTTTGTTTATTTTTGTTTTTGCAGCAACAATCTGTAACATCTACATTAGTCTATCTTGCGTTTTTTTTGTTGGTCCACAGTCAGTGTTATTTACAGCAGAGCAGTGGACCTTCCCTATGTTTTGCACTCTCAGACCTTCCCCCATATATCAAAAACCATATTTCCGATCAGCCAAAAGAAGGGTCAAGTTTCAAATCTGGTAGCCCAGAGGACTAGCAGGGATCAGCTGATATTTCTGAGAATACTATAGGAAGCAGAATGACCTTCCTTTTCTTGGTCCTAAAGTGCATATAACTAGGAAAAAAACCCAAAAAACAAACTTCAAAGGGATCAAAGTGACACTACTTGGAGTTTAGTAGTCTGCACCTTATATTTTCTGAGCCTCACTGAAATTGGTCTCTGTTTTCTCATAAACCAAATTAAGACACAATTAATTGAATCATTCTGCACTTGCTATTTCATAATCATCATTGTCATTATTACTGGTCTTTGGGTTTACAGCGTGTTTTGAAGGAAAAAGCAAGAGTCTTTTTGCCAGCATGACCACATCTTTGAAGAAATCTCATGAGAACAAGTGTTTTCGTCAACTTCGACAGAGAAGGATAAATAGAAGAGTGGCATGTCGGTATACTTGTACTCATTATAACAATATAACAAATGGAAATATGGGAGTGCTCATAGAAGTTTAACTATCTCTATGCTCATGCTTTCCCTTTTTTCACTAGGCAAAACTTAATTTCACTATATTCAAAATTCTTCTACAAATTAGTAAACACCAGGAACACTAAAGGCAAGAATTCTTTTAAATGTAGCTCAAAAATTAATAAACATGAATGAAAAATTTAAAGATTTGATTACACTGGCTGTCATGGCACAACAACACACTTGCATGCAACAAGGGAAAACCATTAAATGAAAACCCAAGTGTGACAATTTGACCAATTAATATGCTTTGTGGTTTTATTTTACTTGTTTAGTTGGGCATATATATAAAATTATGCTTTGGTAAATATATAGTATTTTGTTTTCCTTATTAATTTTTTAGAAAGTATTATTATTGGGGAGTAATAAGTAGCAAATAAGAAAAAAAATATTAACAGAAATTGTGCATAATTTGAAACTATTTTTCCCTAAGTGACATAATTCTGTTCCTTTTTCTTCTTCTTTCTTTGTTATACAGTGCTGGAGCAATTTAAATCTGACTAGTGAATTGTACTGTTATTAGTGTTATTCCAGGTGGTGAACGAAGTCCTGCACACACAAACAATAAAGAACAGCTGACATTGCTAACATTCACCGCTAACAGTAACATTTAGGAAACTAATATTTCTTTTCTTTTTCTTTCTTTGCCCTAGCTCTTGCTATTTCTCTCTCTTACATCCCTAGCACTGACCTGATTGCCACTGTATAAAAAACAATTAGCTCCCAATTAGTCCACTGTTAGTTGTTGAAGTATACATCTTTTTAAATAAAACTTTCAACAAAAATTTGCCATGGTTTCACCTAATAATTGGTTTCTTCTTAAATGAAAATGACTCCTGCGTGGATCAAGGGTCTTGTGAGACTTTCAAATCAGTTTTCAGCATTTGTTTGCTCCAACTACAAAGCTCTTTAATGTCTTCTGTTCTGCCACAAGTAGCTGGGCAAAGGCTTTTATCCAGTTCAGTGGTACTACTTCCAGTACAATCTGTACTCCCTGAAATTTTTCTACCAGGTTTCTCTCTAGGTAGGCAGTATTCATCTCCTACTTGATCCATCTCTACTACGGATTTGCTCACTTCAATGTAATACAACCTTGGACAACAAAAATACTAAACTTGACCACAACCATGTTAGTTACAGAAAGTTGTTTTCTCAGTGTACGGTAAAGCCAGGAATTATGTACTCCTGTGGATACTGTTGCATTTGCAAAAATCCCTCTAAATTTATACTCTTTGATAGTTTTCCAGTGAAATGATCACAAAAAAGTTAGTGCTTGTATGACTGAGTTCAATGAAAGCTGGATTAATGTAAACCTAAATCTGAGGAAAAATAAAAAAAAAAAAAAAAGAACCCCCGAACCAAACAAAAAACCCCCAATGAACCAACCAACAAAAAACCCCCACAAAAACAAAAAAAAACAAAACAAAAAAAACCCTCCAAAACCACACAAAAAAATAAATCACAAAAAAACCCAACCCAACCAAAAAACCAAAACCAAAACCAACAACCACAAAAAACCCCCAACCAAACAACCCCCCCCCAACAAACAAACAAAAAGCCATCAAAGAAATCTCAAAACTTCCAGGTATGAAAAACTGTATGAGACAGTAATAAAATAAATAATTTCATCAAAATATACAAGCCTGTATAAAACCCTGGTGAATATCAAGCAGCTCTGACACTCCCAACAATTTGCAAATGCCTAAAAAGACTCTTTTCTTGCTTTGTGACAAAAGAATCCACTTCACAGCTGTGGTCTATTACCTTAGAGACCATGTTAACAGTTGGGATACAATAAACCTCTGATGATAAAGGGTGTAAGTGTTATCACATCTAACTATAATAGTGTGAATGGTCCAACTATAATAGAGCAAATGACCTGACAGCTCCTACCCACTGAGCATTGCTGCCCATCACCACTTCACCAGCAGCAGACCAAAGGACAAGCAAATTCTCATTCTGCATACAGTGCCCCTTGGGAAAAGCACAGTCCTATTAATTTACTGGTGGCAGTGAGAGAACAGTTGTCAAAGTTCCTGGAAGCAGACCAGCAGACTGTTGACTTAATTATGCCAGACAACAGAGCCAACATTTTAAAGCTGTGAAAGATGGCAATTTTTCACACTTCACCTTCCTTCATTTTTTGTTTTGATAGCCAGACTTAAACAATTCAAGTAATTGAAATCATTAAATACAGAAATTATCCCTGTGTCTCTTCCAAATATAAAACAAAATAAACCCTCACAAGCAGAATTAGGTCAATAAAAAGAAAGTTTTATGTTAAGATTCAGTTGGAATACATAATGCTACTGATCAAACAATGATTTCATAATATGTTTAAAGAAATAACGTACATGTTCTACTTTTTAGAACCCACCTTCAGAGTGTTGCAGGCATGTAGCCTGTAGATTGATAGATGCTAAGTAGAAAGTAAAATGCTCACACATTTTGATCTCATACATCTGGATTTTTCAGGCTTTTTGGTGAATTTATGCAAATTTTCAGTATTAGCTTCCAATACGTGCTCTTAAGTTTACTTATAAGGGTTGAGAGGTTTATCTTTCCCTCTGTAACTGGGTCAAATAAAAGTTGCTTCAGTTTTTAATTGTCTTCTTCTCGAAGGTCTATGTTACCAGAACAAATTTTAGATTTGTTGATAACTGGCCTGAGAATTTCTTTTCCTGCACAATGATACATAATTTATGTACAATAATAATAATTTCCACTATTATATTTTTATGAGTAAATAATTTATAAAGCTCATCAACTGAGCTATAACATATATTTATATCATACTTTCCATCACCATGTCTCATTTTTATTACAAAAATTTATATTGGGATCTCAGTGGTACTGGTGGGAAAATAAAATTAGTACCAGTCTTGTGACCTATTCTGGTTTAAAAAATCTATAACTTGTGTATAAATCCATCTGCAAGTAATTTTCAGCTGATATTTTGTTGATGAGAGCTAAACATCCACTGTATAAGTTATTTAAACTGTTTCATAACACATGTACCACTATTTTGAAACCTGATTCAAATCAGGTTATTTGTGTACACAGAGTAATGATTTTTACCCCTTGACACAAATAAATATTTGTTTAAGTTTAACTATTTTCAAGATTTCTTGACTTTGTTAAAGATGATGGCTTGCATTCAAAGTTCTTCCAACAAAAATTCAACAACTTGACCAAGTAGCAGCTTGTTCTTCAGGCCTTCATCAGTTGCAATCCATGTTTAGATATACTGGAATTTAAAATTCATGCTTAATGATTTTGTTTCTAAGCATGGAAATGGTGAAAGACTACTGGGTCCAAGCAGGAGGTGCTGATCGTCATTTGTCTGATTATAGCTTTGTTGGTTCTATCTAAAGCTGGCAGTGGACTTCATTTTAAAAAACACATCTCGTGCCCTTTAGAAGCAAGAAGGAAATGAATCACCAGTGGACAGCCTATTCACTATGCTGACTCCTGCTTATAAATGACCTGTCTCATGCAACTTCTGTGTTCTTGTTGCTAAAATGATGATATTTCATGAATCTTAGTTCAGAGGTGGCACCCAAAACCACAACACAGTCAAAGCACAGATAACTTTATAAAAGTACAGTGAAAAGGGTTTATTCATGTCCAGTTCTTCTGAGTAGGTATGTCTGAAAATACACATATACAGAGAGAAAGGACTGGTACTTATAAATTAGTAGAATTTGAATTTACAATGTGTTGTAGATGTTGTTCAGATGTTGTTCACCTGAACTTGAGGCAACTAGACTATTCAAGCCTACTGTGGAGTTGAAACATATGACTCAGTGCTCTTTAGCATTGCTTCCTGAATCTCTGTTCTCTCCTCCTAGTCTTAAACGTTACTTTAGAACAGACATTGAATCACCATGGTTCCATGTAACCCTATTCTAAGCATATTTCATTTTAAAATGGATAGGAAACTTGTTATAAAAATATTTGAAGTACTAGATATTTCTAGGCTTTAAAAGGATCTATAAGAGATTTTAGTCTGTATAAAATCTGAAAACAAATAAAATACTTCTATTGACTAGTAAAGTTATTAATTTTCCTAGGGAAAAATGTCTGTTCTTGAATAAGTACCTTTGATTTCTTCCAGGGCACTATATCTTGTGTGACCCACCACGTGTTTAAAAGATACTGTCTCTTCCAATAAATGGAATTTATTTCCCTCTTGGATCAAGCACAAGAGGAAAGCTTAATTCAAATGTATAGATCTGAAATCTAGTAAAATGCTACATAGTATGTCTGGGATACAACTGGGGGGAAAAATATCTAAAGGACTAAGAGAAAATTTCTTGGAATAGGAAAAAAATACCCAAAAGAAAATTCTTCCAAAATCTCTTCTGAGAAAAGTCAGTAAATCATCCATTTGCATTGAGAAATCCTATTTCATGTAAGTTTGAGCCCTGAGTGTTGAAACTGTATCTGCATGGTTTCTTTTTCCTTCACAAAACTCTGAGATAAAGCTGCAGTGAACAACTACCTCTTACTCTTCTAAACAAAGCCAAAACAGGTGCAAAAAGACAAAGTTGCTTTTCATAAATAAAATGCAACAACACAGGCTCTATCTCACATCTCCACCTCATGAATGGCCACATTAATGCCATGATCAAGATATGAGAGTTTATTAGGAGAGCTTCACCATTTTTTTTGGTGTTTTTTTTCCTGGAACAAGTTACACTGCAATTATATAGTTTCAAAGCAAGAATTTTAAGACTTGAAATTTCAAGTCATTATTGGTAAAATATTATTTGGTCTGCATGCCTCCATGGAAGTGCAGGCAACTGGGAAATAATATGAAATAGGAAATAAAACTGGAGTAGGTGTCAAGAAATATAATAACATTTCAATAATTTAATAAATTAAATAATAAAGGCTAATATTTATCTCTAATGAAGCTTGAAATTATTTCTAGTGGATGAAGAATAAAAAGAAGGCAGGAATACTGTGTATTGGAAAATAATATAAGTGAATTACATTTGGTCTGTGGCTTGAGGTTCCTGGAAAGCAGCAGGTGGATGTGAAAGCTGAATATTAAGGTACCTGTCAAGATAAATATTAGGATTTTTACTTAAAGGAGTTACTGGGTGGGTAATAACAAAAGTATCTTAAAAAATGTCAAAAATATTGATAAAATATATTTGATTGCAATTGTAAAGAAGTGGAATTATTAAAAATTATTCTTGCTTGCACAGTTTTGCCTGACATTTGTTTTAATTATGTCTTAAATAAATATATTTTTGGTGTTCACTGTTTGTTGGATTTCTTTTATTGAATGTCTATATTGCCACAGAGACAGATAATTTTTCTTTCTTTTTTTTTTAACCTCACTATGATTTTACCAAGAAAAATCTTTCCAGTCAGTCATTTGTTGTTTTGTCAGCTCCCACCCAGATTATAAAGATGACATTCTGTTGTCCCAGTGTAGCATGAGGCTGTAAGTAAGCATCAGTCAGTACTTTCCTCTCCATGGTGGAATTCCTGCCCACACAAAGGGCTGGCACAGAGATTAAGCAGCACCTACATTTGTTTAACATTGTTTTACATTTGTATTCTAAGGACTTAGAGAAGTTTTACATGTTTTATAATGCTGGTAATGTCTGTCTACACTCGAAGGAACTTCACAAAGAAACCATCTGACATCTGTCCTCCAAAAATTGTTGTGTATTATTCAGAATGCTATTTTTGCTCTTTAAAGCAAGTCATGCTTGTCAAGTTGCAAGTCAAGTGGCTGTACGTTTTCAAGTCTCTTTCCTGTTGCCGGTACTCACGCAACCTGGTAAAGCCAGAGAACTAGGATGCTGATGGTGGCAGTACATGATATAGTCTGTAGAGCATAGGAAATAATGATTGGGCATGCACAGACATGGTTATGCTTTCTAGAAGTGTGCAGCACAAGATTAGGGGATAAGCAGAAAAGGTTTATAGCACCACACTCAAGCCAGAGGATTCTTTGGAATCTAGACACATAAGTTAGACACATATAGATTGTTTAATCTTCTCTTAATTTCCTTTTGCATGGGCTGGTTATTGCACATGAGGCTGAGCATTCATTTTTTTGAAAAATAGCACTGGGATGCCTTAAAAAATCTATGCCTCCTGTTTTTCTGAGACATGAGCAATAGGAGGCTAATTTGATTCTGTCCAGTCTGGTCTAGTTTTTGAGAGCTGCTTTCATGATAGTATTAAAAACACACAATAAGAACTCCCATAAAACATACAGAGAACACCTAAAAAACCAAAATAAAAAAATAAACTTTTAATTCCAAATGTTCTGGCACTATAATACAATTTAATTGACCAATTATATAGTATTCATTAATCTTATTTCTTCTTTTTCTTTCCATCGTACGTATTGGTATCATGTCCTGAGGTTTTGTTTCCAAAATTTTGAGCACTGGAGCATTATGATATCTGTGATTTTTACAGGACACTTTCTAGAGTAACAGTTAAAGGCCAGCATAGAGCAGGGCAGCTGAGTTAGTTCTGGAAACGTGGGCAATTGGATCAAGCCCTATTTGATATAGAGATGCCAACACTATAAATACATAAACCTGTCTGAATCTGTGTCTGAATCTGGCTCCGTTTTGCTAAAGCTGCAGCCAACATACATAGTGTGATACTGAATGGACTCTGAAGAAACAGAATCATTTTTCAAGGGCAAAATCTGATCAGTGTCAATGAGTATCAAGTGAGTATCAATATACACACTGATCAGTGTATATATTGATACTCAAAATAAATACCTACTTCATTGCTTATGGTGAATTATTCTGAAGACTATTGCAATGGGAATAACATATGCCTAAGTGTTTGAAACATTTGTTGAACTTTATAAGATGATATTCATCACATTCAGCTGTACTCTGTAAAACAAGCAACGGAAAACTCATTGTGAAAACAGTGTGATTTTCTTCTGAGGTTAAAGGTCACCAAAGGACCATCTGATTTGCTACAGAAAGAAAGGGAAAATCCAGAAAGACCTATAAAATAGGAAAGAAAATGGCATGATGAAAAAATTGAGAGACAGAAGATGTTCCTTCTGAATTCAGTTCAGTTCTTGATGTCTTTGAAGCTAGTAACTAATAACGTAAAAAAAATGAGGGGCAGTTGCTTGCTTTATGGTGAAAACATTAGACATATGCGAGAAGTACATAGAAATAAATAGTAGGAAACTATGATAGATTGATCTAGTAGATTACATTAAATCTATAGCCTGTTGGAAAAAGGTTTAAAAATGTAGGACGCTTGCCAAGACCATGACAAGTTCTTCAGGTGAGTGAATATAAAGTGATATAGGTTCTGGCAGCTGGCAGGAACTAACAGCTGCTCTGCAGTCTGACAAATTGGCAATTTCAAAATGTTTTAGTATCAGAGATCTTCTACAGAGATCTTCAAACAGGCTGAACTGTCATCTGGAAAGCTCAAAATCAGCATCAGGGTCAACAGGATTTGAGTAGAAAGTGTGGAAAACCATGGAAAATAATTTAGAAGGCAAGCCTGCAAGATATTTGCTTTAGCTGCTATTTTCAGAAATTAACAAATTGAAGAGAGGTTGTCAACGTGAAATGTCAAATGGAAAACAGTCAACCGTGACACAGTACAGAACAAAATTATTCTGATTCTTACTGATAGAGAAAACAAACCAATTTCAAATCTTCTCAGCTCAAAAAAGTTGTTCAAAACAGTACTCATCTTTTTCTGACAGCCAGCCAAAGAAAAATGGACTATTTATATATTCATTTGCAAGGACTGCTGTTGAGCAGAGACAAAAACTATACTGAAGCACTGAAAGATAACGAAATACCAAGGCATGAGCTGTACCCATTGGCTCCAGTTATCTTGTCTGTGCCAGCAATTCTAGGGAGTGTTGAATTGGCATTTTCAGGTTTTCTCACTCCAAAGATTCAGTATGAAGGAGGTGATTTTGAATTATATAATGTTATTGAAACTAACAAATTTTAGAAATTTGTAATACCCTTAGTAAATCATGATATGAAACTATTGCCGTAAACATCCATTTGTAGTCCTACTGCATAAAACATGTTCATGCAAGTGTTAATATTGATAATTACTGTTACTATCTTCTTATTTAATTAACTAATTCTCATGCTTACATGAATGATGAGTGTTCATTCTCCTTTTTTTTCTCACGGTTTTTATAGGTAGTATGGTTTCCTTTCACACTTATTTTTTATTATTCAGTATGTGGTTTCGGATGCTCTTATCTAGATACTATTGTTTTAATATTTAAGATACACTCCAGTCCCTTACATGGCCATGCCCTTATTTGAACTTCAGTCTCATGATAATAGAGCAGTCTCAAAACATACAACTTGTGATACTTGCTCTCTGTTATCACCACTTTCTTGTATCAAATGGTCCAAACGAATGAATCCAAGTTTCTCATTATAAGGGCTAGTTACAGAAATGTTCTTGATACAAACTCAGCTGCTACCAATATCCCAAATATATTTCCTGCTGTCGCTGTGAAGCACTTAAAAATGGTGGGGATGAACTCAGCTTGATATTCAAAGGTTCCTGATCTAAACCAGGAAGGCTCTAGCTACACCTGAACCTGAACTTGAGTTCATCTGGAAAACAAGCAAACAGGCAAAAACCACCAGTCTTTTTTCAACTCTTGTTATAGAAATTCCTTGCCTTTTCCCTCTAAATATGTGTGTGTATGTAATAATAATTAAGGAAGTATAGCAATTAAACACCAATTTCAGTGAATGAATGCGTAAATTACTTGTATGCATACACTGGGAAATTAGAAAATTATGTGGTTTATAGTGAGTTTAATATTTTTCAGGTAAACTTCTTTTTTTTGACTATGTCTTTAGATGGTGATTTCATGGGGTTTAATATGCATCGCTTTGAGCAGACTTGCTCCTAAATTAATGTTTCAAGAGTAATAAATGGAAGGTATTACCGTGTTAACAGCCAAGATTGTTTAACAATAAATTCATTTATTTAAAGTAAACAGTATTTCTGGGATTGTGGTGTTTCTTTTCATGACTTTAGATTTATCTCATGTTATTCATATTACACCTACTATCTCTTTGCAACAATATAATGTTTATAAAAAAGAGCTTGCTACAAATGTTTGAAATCTGTAGCTATCTCTTACAGTGATCTTACATTGCAATAATTTTCAAATTAAAAAATGTACACAAATTACACACATTAACATGGAAAGTGTAGCAAAGGAAAACCAAACATACACATGCAGTAGCACACACAATGTCTGGATTGCAGGTAGCATTTTTTAGATTTGCATTTTTCCTGATAAATGCAAAATCCTCATTAACTGTTTTTATCTTGGAATTAATTGCTTTCCAGCTACTGGCATAAGTGAAAGAGTCTGTTTTAAGAAATAAAATTATTACTTAAAAATGGAATTCACTATGGAATTGGAATTGCTGATCAGATTTCATACAACATTTAAAATATCCCCTAAATGATAAGAGATCCCTTCCCATGTTGCTCTGTCAGCATCTACTTTATCATAATTTAGAAGGAGAATTGAAAATGTCTCCAATATTTGGATAAATGAGGGTGTTTGATGGCTGGACTTATTCCCTAGATCATGTCACAGAAAGCAGACAGTCCCCCTTCCCCAGTGTAATTGTTACTTGCATGGGCAGACCAAATGTGTGGGAGAACAGGAGTTCAGCTTTGAGCAGAGGAAACTTTAAAGGAGATAGTTTGCTATTACACAGTTGAGTGATAGGAAAAATCCACAGACTTTTTTCTTTTTAAACACCCACAGGCAGCTTTTTATTTTTTGGTTTTGAGTTCACTATTTTAAAACATAAGCTGATAGATGTGGATGAGCATGTTTCAGGCAACAAACAGGCAAGCAGGAAGTTATGAACAATCTCATTGTGCACTAAGTTGATCGCAAGCTTCTGTGGTGTGCAAAGTAATTATTAGCTAAAAGTGAAAGAAAGATCAGTTACACACTTTATTTTCATGTTGGAGATCTCAGTAACCCTATGGCTTCCCATTTTTTAAAGAAAGCTGATTCTTATTGTCTGTGATACGGGACACTAAAATAATGGAAAAAGAATTGGCATTTCTTCTAAAACATACCAAGCTCATTCACTCCTTTCCTTTCTATAAACACATCTATACACCCACTGTTTCTGGGAAGTATTCCAGCTACAGTGAATTCAAAGTGAGGAATATACACAGTTGGGTGGCTTGTAAGGTGGCTGGCTGAAGATTAAGCAGAGAAAGAAAGAAAAGGAAACAGAAAAGGAAAGTCAAAAGAAGGCAGAAAAAGCAAGGAAGCCCTCAAAAAGAATGGGGGTCATGTTTTAATGCAAGAGACGAGAGTAAATGCTTGCTGACAGAAGAGATAAGATGTGTTTGGAAAAATACAAAAGACAAAGAACTGTAAAAACCAGGAACAATTTAGAAATAAACATGGAACATGATGTATATAGATGAAAATTGTCCCTTTATAGCTATTTTTTTCTATGTATGTTTTGGTTTTGCTTTTTCTTTTTTCCCTTGGTTACATTTTTTTTTTCTTTAATGTTCTGACTGAATTTTCTAGGATTATTCCTTAGGATATTATGGACTTCTTAGGTATGACTCAGAAATATGACTCTGAGCTGACTCTGAATCATTCTTCCCAATAGTGTAGGCAATCTTCTCTATGCATCCTTATGGAAAGTATTTGACTCTGCAATATCATGCTTTCCCCATTCCCCTGAAATTTTTGAAACCTGAAAAACTGTAGAGTATTTCCATAAAATAGATATAAATATATAATTAAGAGAATATTGACAAATTCTCAAAAGAACTTATAAGAGTTCTTAAGATTCTTTGCTAAACTGCCAGGCAAAGCAGCGAGCAAAACTAGATTGGGTTTCTAGGTGTTCAAATTTGCAGAACTTTGGACTTCTAGAGATCTTGTGTCTAGTTATACTGTATATAGTGATACTGTATCTAGTTCAAATGGCTTGAATGCACATGAGAACATTTTGCTGTCAATAATTGGTCATTCGGTCACACTCAGTTTTATGAGAACAGTGAAGAACAGGTGTCATGTCTGGTGAATACTCATTTAAGGATGCCTGTTTTACACAAAGACGAAGCATTTCTGTTAGGAAAAAAAATCATAGGATTATCCCATCTTAATAATTTTATGAAAAGAAGATAGAAATTTACTAGTTACCACATAAAATAAAGAAGAAACATCCAAGAAGAAGTTCCACCTAACCAGAGCTGGTTGTTCCAAGGAATTTTTTTTTCCTTTTTTATAGGTATGTCTTTCATTTGAATGTTATCATGTGCCACACAAGTAGTGCTATCACTATGGAAAAGCTGATGCATCTGTTCTGTCAGGATTTTACTCCACTTACAGCAAGTGTCTAACCTATATCATCTGTCTAGTAGGTGGAAGCTTTAGAAATCCCTTAAAAACCAAAAGACTTTGTATGAGCTTTTTCTCAGCTTTTTTTCAGTGCTAGGGATAAAAAAGTTAGTTAGTGGGATTATCCTACGCAATGTGGCATCTGATCCAGTGGGAAAATCATACAAATTAACATGTTGTTTTTAATATTTAGGTAGCAGAAGGAATGGTAGCAGTAGAAAATTTGTCTCTGAACTGATTATTTGAGATTAATGAAGTTAGGAGAGACAGAAACTGATACATTACACTGCAGTGTACCTCAAGCTTGGATATTATGTGTGCACGTATATATTACAAATAAGATGCTTTCTGTCAGAAACAAGGCATCTCTCGTTTCTTAAAGATCAAAAATGTTTATTAATAACAGAATAATTGAAATTAAAAATCCGGGATCAAAAAAATTAAATTCCGGGTTCGCAGTGATTAGAAACCACTAGTGCCGAACCGGCCGGTGCCCAGAGCAAAGAACCCACGGCACTGGGGCGATTCCAGCTAGCCTGGAATCTGAAGTATTATAAACATCTCTGCGAAGAGATACTGAGACCTGGCAGCCAGCGCCGTGCGCCGGGAAGCCGCTCGCAGCCAGGCTGAGGCAGATCGAAAGGCCGCCTCCCGTCCGGGGACAGGGACTTGGAACACCTCTTGGTCCCGCCCCCTGGTCCCGGCTGATTGGTGGAGCTCCGAGGAGAGGTAATGTCCATCCGCCAATGGCTCGCTTTGCTGCTCGGGGACAGCTGTCACTCAAGTGTAAGGCGGGAAGGGTCCTCATTAACGTTCCGGGTTTCCATGGAGCCCCGTGTCAGTGTCGCAGCCAGGGGTTAGAAGTAGCTGACTGTCACTTATGGAGGCTGCTGAACTTTCACTAAAACTCAGAACTCATGAGGGAATTTACAGGGATTAAACACTTATTAAAAGCATCAAATCTTTGGAAAACTTCAAGAACAGGGTAGTAACATTGAACATGCATAAGAACAAATAAAACACTGTAAAGTTTAACAATTTTGGTGATTAAAAGGGCGAAGCAGAGAAACAAACTTGTGGATATCTGAACAACAAGGATTTTAAACAAGGAACTATGCAAAACATCTTTTGATTAGTTAATTATGGTAATAATTTCATAACTTAATAACTTACAACTTGGGCAATTTGAATATGCAAAGGCCAACACCTTAATTTCATATATAACACTTTCAAAGCCAAAAGCCATACGCAAATTTATACATCCAGAGAAGATGGAATAAATATGGTTGTAAATCCATGCTCAGTCACATGTAGAAGCTGTTAGTAACTTCCTCGATATTGGATGAAAGGCGATGTGCCTCTGCAGTGTAATAAAAATCTGTTTATGTCTGTTTTCAAGAACATGAAAAATTTTTTTGAGAAACTTATAAACTGTGTTATTGATAAAAAAACATGTCCATGAAACTAGACATTTTGAAAATGTGCAGACTTTTTTACGTTAAGATGGTATCAGTAAATTGCAAGCTAGTGCACATTAAAGCAATCCAAGGTAGTGCACATTAAAGATCTCCCCTGACTTCACTGTTAATGCTCCTTCTACCAAACTGCTCTTTCCACTTTCTGGATGCTGTAGTGATGTTTAAAAGGGAAAAGTTCAGCACTCTTCTCATAGAGAGAGAAATCAGAAAAATCAACCTCAACCAGAAAAAAGAAGGTAAGGACACGGTCCCTATGATACAAGTAAGAAGTCCTAGAGAAAAATTGTGTTTATGCTGTCACCAGGACTTGAACAGTGACAGTGAACTTCACTAAGAACCTAGTCACTCGATAAAGGATTTTTTCTACTAAATCAGACATGTAAACCATAAAGAGAAATTCCATGTCCAACAAATTTGGAAATCTGAAATGTCTTTAATTTTTTTTTTTAAATTCTCAGCATAGGCAGGGTTGATCTATAGGTAACTATGGAGTATGGTTAAGGCTAAGCTCAACAAGTTCTTTAAGCTTAGCTGAATGCATGAATCCTGGTATTAGGCTGGTTTTGCATGCTGAGGACAGGTATTGTCATACAGGTACATCCTGAACCATGTCCAACTTCACAAAGGTTCCCTTCTGTATTGGGTTTGTATGGCCAGGTTTTGTTAGCGGGAGGGCTACAGGGGTGACTTTTGTTAAAAGCTTCCAGAAGCTTCCTCCGTGTCCAGCAGCACCAATGCCACCCAGCTCCAAGACTAATGTGCCTCTGGCCAAGTCTGGGCCAATCAGAAATGGTGGTAATGCATCTGATAACAAATTCAAGAAGAAAAATAAAAAGTTATTGAGCAGATGTAACTGTGGCTACAGAAGGGCAGGATGAGAACATGTGAGAGGAGCGACTCTGCAGACACCAAGGTCAGTGGAGAAGGTGGTAAAGGAGGTGCTCCAGGTACCCAAGATGAGATTCTGCTGTACACCGTGGTGAAGACCATGGTCAAGCAGGCTGTCCCCCTCCAGCCCATGGAGATCCAGGAGGATGCAGAGATCCACCTGCAGCCCATGGAAGAGACCCACAACAGAGCAGGTGGGTGCCTGACAGGGGGCTGTGACCCCATTGGAGGCTCATGCTGGAACAGTGTCCAGGCAAGGACCTGCAGACCCATGGAGAGAGGAGCCCATGCTAGAGCAGGTTTCCTGGTAGGACTTGAAACCTTGAGGGGGAACCCTTGCTGGAGCAGGTTGTGTGTGGAGAACTGCAGCCTGTAAAACAGTGACTCATTTTGCAGCAGTTTGCAGAAAACTGCTGCCCATGGGATGGACTAATGTTGGAGATGTTCACAGAGAACTGTCCCATGGGAGGAAGCCCATGCTGAAGCAGTAGAAGGACTCTCCTTCCTGAGCAGTGGCAGAAACAATGTGCGATGAACTGACCATAACCCCCATTCCCCATCTCACTTCACCACTGAGGGGTAGGAGGTAGAGCTGGGAAGGAAGGACAGGTGTGGGGAAGGTGTTTTTAAGGGCTTTATTTTACTTCTCATTATCCTCCTCTGATTTTGTTTGTAATAATTTCACTGCATATCTCTAAATTGAGCCTGTTTCGCCTGTAATCATATTTGATGAGTGATCTCTGTCTGACCTTATCTCAACCCATGAACCCTTCATTATACTTTCTCTCCCCTGTCCAGTTGTGTATGGGAGTGATAGAGAGGCTTTGGTAGGTGTCTGACATCCAGCCGGGGTCAACCCACTACATCTTCACATAGAAACCTACATGCAGTGTAAGAGTTAATTCAGGCTGTGAGGTCATAATCTGGAGATATCCAAAATATGCCTAAACCAGCATTAGGCCATTTTGGCAAACCTAAGCCACATGAATCATGTATAGATTGCTGCTTCTGCATTTTGAGTTGATATATCTGGAGATGGCCAAAAGAGGAAGATACAGGTAGAAATGTGATCATGACAATTTCCATTTCTGGCTTTCTTTCCTGATGAGAGTTCCACATGATTACCTACAGGCTGCTTTCTTGTGATTTGAAGGTAAATAGGTATTAAGTAGTATTCCTATTTTTATTATCCTTAGCTATTTTTATTATTTTCCTGCATCCCTTCTTTACTTAAGCTAAAAGTATATATTATTTACTTATTTAAATTTCTGATTCTTGGTTTACAACTGAATGGTTTTTCTACTCCAGTGCCTGCTGTTTCTTTACTAAATCCATACCGACAATAAAACTAGACATTTAGGTGTCTTTCCTTGCATGGTGAGAAGTTTGATCTTCCCTGGATTTCTAACCTTCTTTGAATACAGGAATTATTAAAGAAGCACTATAAATACCAGGAACAAATGTGTAATTGTTCCAGTGTCTTATCCTAGAACAACTGGTGTCAAAACACAGTGGTGAACATTGAAGCCACAGTACCAGTTTAGGGAAAAGTAAAAATCAGAAAGGCCAGATGGCTTGATGGTGCACTTAGCAACCACTTCTGAATGTTTTTTTTGATTTTTGATGGGAAAGAAATCCTCAAAAAAAAAGGTCCCAAAGTCATAGGGAATGGAAAACATTTTTTAATAAGGAAAGCGTTATGTATAGCAAAATAGCTAACAAAGAAAGGAAAATTCAAAGTCACTTACGAAAGGCAGGTATTGGATGTCAGTTGTAGAAGTCTTTAGTCTAAAACAACACAAAGCATTGCTTCATCCTAGAACCTGACAGATAGTCATCACTGCCTTTAAATACTGGATATGTGCATTTCAAATTCGTTATTTAGCATAAACTATAAATACCTTTCTTGTGCAGAACCGGGCTGCAAAAAAGCTGTGCTAATCATAGTACTAGCATGGTATTTGTATGTGTGTGTTCTCTGACCAATTATATTTTTCCAGTTCTGATTCCTAAAATTTATCAAAATATATATCAAAACACTTGCAAAAATTTTCATTAAACAAATATTATTCTTCAACTTGATATATATTACAAGAAAGACTTTTATCTTTGCTGTAATGCATAGACATATGAGCATCAAAACATGTCTGGAATGGCCTCCTAAACTTCTGACTTCCTCCTGTGGAAATTACTCATGAATTTACATTTTCTACCTGACTGAAAGGGACAAAAATGCAACACACCAGAACCAACACCCAAAAAAGCGGCTGCCACAATTCATGAAGACTGAGAACGGATGTGCAATCTATCATCACATCCAAGAGGAATTAAGAACATTATCCATTGAGAAATCTGATAAAATTGGTTGGTTTAGGATGTTTGGCTAAATTTAAGAACAAAGAATGTAACAGGCTGAGGAGCAACCCTATCGACTAGTTTTTAATTTCACAAGTTCAGCACTTTATTATTATTGGCCTTTACTTTTTCCTTTAGCTAGAAATAAAAAAATTATTTATAATAGCAGAAAGGAATTTGGAAAAACAGGCAATAAGTTCATACATATCAGGAGACAGACATATATTATACACACCCTGAATAGAACTTCTCCATCTTTCAACATCTGGGAAATTTTGGCCTATCTGCTTATTTGAAACAGAAGTAATTGGAGCTTAATAGTATTGGATAAAGCCTTTGGATAAAGTGTGATTATTTGCTTTATGCCACTTCTGAAAGACTTCTTTGTTTCTGTTATTTTACTAATAAATTTGGGTAGAAGATACTTAGGCATATTTACGATTTATTTTCACTGAATGGCATATAAATGTGTGTGGCATGTTTGTGGTACCTGTCTGTATTTTATGCTATATTAAAAATAAAAGCTAAAGAGACTGTAGATTTCATTTAAGGATCTACACACAGGGGTTGCAATTGGCAGAACTTTAGGTTAGACTATACCAGTCTTACCTCCTTGCTCATGTAAAAGCTCAAGGAAGAATTCCTCAAAAAGTCAAGCAACTTATTTCCTGTCCCTGTAGGTATATCGAGGATTGTTATGGCACAAATATCCAGAATAACACTTTCCTCTTGTTCCACACAACACTATTTCCTCTAACATCATCAAAGAATGTGTTAATTTAGGTGGATTTAAGTGGATTTGGTTCTCTTCTACCCCCACCTGTCAGAACATGACCCAGCTTGTACACGTTTTCTATAATCATTATATAAAAGTGGAAATCATCTGCAAAAAACTATTGACCTGACCTTACTAAAAAGTGTAATCCCATTCCATAATCATTCAGGAGACTACAATTTTCTTAGAAATGGAATAAAATAATATTATTTCATTGTGATTATTCATTACATGAAACATGGCTTTATTGAGAAACTTGAGATATGGAGAACAGATATCTTGTCTAGCTGTTTTTAGAGGGTTTTCTTCTCTGCAATGTGTAAAACCTGAACAAAAATTTGAATTTATATGTTGTAGATGATGAAAAACTCTTAGAGAAGGGCTATAAAAGGAAACATTCTAAATGTCCTAAGCCTTCTAAAGTAAAGTGATAGAGAACTGTAACTTCCAGTAGCTTAATAAGGTTGCCCATAACATCAAGTAACGGGCTGTCAGGGTCTGGTTTCAGAGCAGGACAAAGAAGATTTTTCCATCTTTACATAAGACTAACCATAAGGCAGTCTCTGGTAAAAAAACAAAACATGAGTTTTACTGCTGAAATGTCACTGAGGGACCTGTGCTTCCATTTATCCTGATAAACCCAATTGATCAGAAAGTCATGTTTACACATTACTAAGAAACAGAACAGATCAGAAAGTCCACAATTAATACCAGTTTTTCTTCTTTAAAGCACTCAATAGCCACTAAAATTTTCAGTACTCCTTGCTAAGTTGCTTAATGAATAAAATATCAGCTAGTGCTTTAAGTGGGTGAATTCCACGCAGTCTCAAAATGCATTAAATATTAAAAATCTCTTCTAATCACTCATGTACAAAAAGTGTCTTAGGACTTCAATGGAAGGAAAATATACAACATACAGTTTACAGATCACTTAGTTATTTGTAGTCATAAAAATGCTTTACTAGGGAAATTAATGTTATAGTTAAATACTCATGAGCTTAAATAGAATATCTCTCTCAATTTGAGCTTGGATATTGAAATTAAGACAAATTTATCTTAACAGTATTTTTTTTTTTCATGGAAAAGATAAAGAAAGCATGAGAGATGCGAGGGAATGAAAGAATTTATTGTATGGAAGAGACAAATAAAACGCATTCTGTCATTCCAATAAATTCTTTTCTTCATCATTATAAAAAAAAATCTCTTTTTGCCGGGTAGATATGTAATTTTACATTTAAAAACAAAAAGTAAGTCAAAATGTATAGGATGTTCATTTCTAGGAATGCTGCTGTTGAAACAAGTGTTTTGGTAACAGATTATTGGAGTGATTGCAACTCATTTGTTTCCTTTTCAGTAATTTTTATTAGTCTCTGTTAAAAAGAAAAAACTTCTAAATCAATGCAATTAGTCATTTTTATACCATTATACTAGAAATTATCTGCACTGTGAAATTCTGGTCAGGTTTTTTAAAAATATTATATAGTTTTCATGGCTATCAGATGCTTTCATAATTTATATGAGATAATTTTTTGGAAGTGTTCAAAAGACATCTTGTGGCACTTGAGGATATAGTTTAGGGCTGATTAGGGTGGTGCCGAGTGGGTGGTGTGCCTAAATGATCTTGAAGATCTCTTCCAACCCTGATGAATCTGTGACTATCTGATTCTTTGGTATGAAATCCTATTTTGAATTCCAGTTCGCAAAGAACTGAAATTTCTAACTGTGATTGTTTTACCAGTAATTTTCTGGACAGTCATAGAAAAGGAATTAAAATGTTTGCATGAACATAAATAGTCTTTTGAGTGTTTGAAATTCAATGATCTTTTTCCCATCTCAGCTCTTGTATAGCTAATTTTTGTTACTGCTAATGTTGAAAAAAATAGAGATGAGAAGAAAAGGCTCTAAAACAACATAATGTATGATTTTCACTCACAGATAGTAAAGCTCACACAGTTTATATGTAGATACTCATAGACACAGAAAACATTCAGTCTTCCAATCCAGGGTGCTTTTCAGTGAAGTGTCCTTCTATTGATCTGGTTCTTACATTGTCTTATGAAAATGCACATAAAATAAACAACTCTTCATCGTGTAATGCTGATAGAATTATCTAACATGATAATTCCTCATGCTTAAGTGATTTCTTCCTCATTCTAGAAACCTAACCATGCAAAGTTGCTCTTTTATGATTTTCACTGATTCTAAGTGACATAGAATTAACAAATAACATGAGGCAACTAAGATGAGTAAGTCTGGTTTCTTTTTCAGAGAACAGAAGACTATTCATAAGCTAACTGAGAATTTATGGGGCAGGATTAAAGAGTGGGCAGTACCCATATTGATAAGAGTGCAGTATCAATAGTGAACAGGGAAGGCAGCTGGTGGTGAGATCCCTTTACTAGTGAATTGATTTCAACCACAGGTTTAACTCTATCCAGGTTAAGAAATTCTTCTCAGAATGTGTTCTATCAAACTGTCATATTCAACTATTCCTGCTATGATTATCTAGTAAACAGAAAAAAATAGGAGTTTTGTATAACAAGCTGGAGCTACTTATCTGCTGAAGAATAAGTCATGTGGTTGGGTATCAGATGAATTTTTTCTTGTCTTCTTTTTCAATTTTCATGGAATAACCTGGATTGGAAGGTACCTTAGTTACCATCTAGTTTCAAGCCCCTTGCCACTGGCAAGGACACCTTTCACTAGACCAGGTTGCTCAGAGCTCCATCCAACCTGGCTTTGAATATCTGGGATAATATATAAATGTATAGACATGAGTCTCAAATATTTTATGATGTTTTATGTTTAGGAATGCATTTAAATGGTTACAGTACACAAGCTAAGAGTTAAATGGGGAGCTGAAAATGGAGCAGAAGTAGGGGATGTCCCTAGATTTGAAAAACATTGTCTGGAAAAGAATGTCGGAAGAAAAAGGATTTCTCAGAGTCAGAAGAAAGCCCTTGTGAAAATGCAAAAATGGATTTCTTTTCTCCACAATTTATTAAACGTGCAGAAAAACAGATTCTCTCTTGATAAAACAGATGCTTATAGCTGAGTATAGCAGCAGCATGGTGGGGGATGTAATCAAAGTGAGGGTTGCGGTGCCTGAACTAACTCAGGTTTGCTCACACAGACTGCCCCTTTTGCCAAGTGGGGCTGAAGCTCCCTCCAGCAGCAGCAACAGCTGCAGGGCCATTCTGGGCAGCACTTTTCTGACTTATTTACAGTGATGAAAACACAAACAGATAGGGGAAGGAGTCAGAATAAAGCAGTTAGTTCCCTTTAATGTCACTTTTCTTCTGCTTTGTTCTAGCTTTTGTTGATGGAGCTGCAACCACCATGACATTATTTAAATTACTTCCAACTAACCTGAATAGGAGGAAGAGCTTCTTTACTGTGCATGTAACTATGCACTGGAACAAATTTCCCACAGAGATTGTGGAGTCTCCCTCACTGGACATGTTCAAGAATCATCCAGACACAATTCTTTGCAATTTGCTCTAGGATGACCCTGTTTGATCAGGGGGGTTGATGACCTACTGTGGTCCCTTCCAACCTGACTCAGTTGATGATTCTGTGAAATTAGCCAGAGTTACATAACACAGCTCATGCTAAACAGAGATGAGTGACTCTTATTAAGGGAACAAGTTTGAAAATTTTGTGTACAGTCATTTTATTTATTTTGCTTTAGGGTTGTTGTCTTAGAAAAGCCATAAACAAAGAACAAACAGAATTTTGCTTTTTAAGTTACATAAAAAGGTGTCTAGAGCCCAAGGGTAGAACACTTTCCTTTGTAGCTATAAATCTAAACAAAACAATGTAACTAATTTTTTATTGCATTATTCAGCTGAATTTCTAGGGTTTCTGCCTTTAATATGGAAAAGGATTTTGTAAAACTAAAATTCCCTTTGGGTAGACTAAGATTCTCTGAAACAGTTAGGATTTCTTTCCTTTTCTGAGGAAGGCACATTCAGAAAAATATTTAATGGACTTGTGTGAGATTTACACAAAATGCTCTCATTAACACTAATGGAAACATAAATAGCTGTGTGCCAACTCTATCTTCGCATATTTCAAACTAGTGCATAATAAACATTCATGTCAAACACCAAGAGAGGTGCATCTAGATTCAGTAAGGAGGGCAGGAATTGTTTTCCTTGGCCACAGTTTGATTTAGGTTAAAGTGAAGAATGGGTTTAAACCATGCCACATAAGTTTGAGCTCGACTTGCCATTTCAAAGGCAAAATAGTCCGAATGTAAGAAAAGCTTATAATTGTTGAAAGTCAGAGCTACAGTAACTCTTATATAATGTGTTTTGCAGAGATTTTTTGGTAATGACTTTTGGTTTACTTATTTGCCTAATAGGTTGAATGGACCTTTATATGCATGCGCACACACACATACACATACACGTTTTACTTAAAATGAGTTTTGGCCTGTATATTCAACTAGACAGAGTCACTTAGCGAGGAGTCAATTAAAAGAATGACAAATTGTAAGGGTAGATCTATTTTTAGGAGGCAGAAGAGTTCAAACTCCTAGTGTCTGGGAAACAGTGTCACTTCCAACAAGATAAAATGATTGATGCTGCGCTGAAGGGGAACAGGGGTTTCAAGAATTGCCAAAGCAACTTTGCAGTTCTCAGGAAATGAGAGCTCTCCCCTTCCACTTGACACTTCCCATCCTGTAAGTATTGTTTCACTAAAGAAGAAACAGATTAAATTCCAGCTGCTGTCAGTTCTTAGCCAGGTCTGTTGAAGAATGTGGCTTTTGAAAAGTTGTATCAATACTTCCCTTTCATTATTACCAAGGCAGGCTTAACTGTCTTTGATGTCTTCTTACCAACATCATTACAGTTTTCTACAATGAGTGAATAGTGGGCTTTGTTTAAGGTCATGTTGAAATTCTGAGTTGAAATTGCAATGCATTGGGGGACTGGATTGTTCATCGTTTATAATACCTTCCCTTTTGCAGTCTGTATCAAAACCAAGTGAAAGAATAGCTTCAATTTTCTCTCTCGAACACAGCTCAAGTTATTAACCTGGACCATTAGGTTTTTTAGAGTGCAAGCTCAAACATCTGTCTTTTGCTTTTCTGCAGGCTGAGCATTGCTTGTTAGAAAACAAAACCAAAAAAAGTGAAAAAAAAGAAAAGCTGATGAATCAGTTATACATATGATTGTTTGGCAGACCATTTACTACATCTACAACATTTTATATGTGAACTTTTTTCATACCTATTGATCCATATATCACACTTTTCTGTGTGTTCAATATCTAATGATAACTGGGTAAGATGGAAAATTTCTCTCTAAATACTATATGTACATGGACAGAGGGTATTACATTCAAGCTTGTGCACAGTCCTTTGGGAAATCAATCTAACAAAGAGAATGCATTTAATCATCCAGTCTTGTGGTATTTGTATAGTGCTGCTACTCAGTAATAAATTGAGTGTATCACTTCTACTGCTTTACCAATGTTAACAAAGTAACAGATAAATAACAACAGCAACAGCAAAGCCGACAGGCCAACAAAAATAAAATTGTTAGTGTAAATTGCTTTCTATGTTCCTCTCTTTATTTAGCTGGAATATTTTGGAAAAAATTCAATGCATAGCACACAAAATCTCGCTTATTATGAAATCCGTGTGCAACTCTAACCCACCTTGTGAATTTAAGCAAATATTTGCTGATAAGAATATGTCATATATCACATCCTAAGTCAAATTACAGCTATAGAACAGTCATGGCACTTGCTTAGTTGCAGTCTGGGATTAAACTTACTGGATGACTTCTCAATTTCAAATTTTTCATACTGCTTGTGATAGTTTCTCATCAGTGATAAGTACGTCACAGAGAGCAATGTGGTGTTGGGGGTCTGTTTCCGTCACTGTGCTGGGGAGATTGTTATATGGATTCAGAACTGGTTTGGGCATCTCTGGGCAGTGGCTTGTGAATCACAACTGTACATTTTTGATTGCCTAAGACAGAAAAATATCTTCCTGCTGTTAAACTTTTCCAGATCACTGTCATATAAGATTCACAGTCTGAACTAAAGTAGAAAACTGCTGGGGAACATTCAGTGGTGTTGTGACATCTATGAATTAGCATTCTAAAATACCATGTCAGCCTTGTGCAGTTTCATTTTTTAAGACTTATGATTTTTTTTTTCCTTTAAGTTATTATATAAATTCTATTCTGATTTTTTATTTCTTATGCAAAGCTTCAAACAAGCAAGTCTGTGTACAAAAAGCATTTAGAAAAATGCCTAAAAGCCTAAAAGGATTACAGCTAGTGGACAATCAAAATGAATGAGGAAATGGCTGCCCACACTAATGCTACCAATTCATCCACTTAATCAAAGTTAAAAATCCCCCTGATATCTTAAAGACATAAAGAAATTGGTAGTTCTGTATATTGTTGTAGCTAAAAATTAGCTGATTTTGGGATTTACTCTTAGCACGATTAATTCACCTGGATATGGGACAACACCCCTACTTTCAGTAGTGCCTGAAAACTACCTCATCAATATTGGTAAGTCTACAGGAAGAGACAGTCGATAGAGAGCAGAGGACACAGAACTGTACTGCAAAGCTATTTACTCATGAGATGCTTATGCAAGTGAATGCTAAAGCTTGTGTCCACGAGCCTGCAGTCATTTCCTGCGTAGCTTTCCAATTTACTTAGGTAATTTTAGAAACTTCATAAAATTGCTAGTGGTTTTATTTTCTTCCTATTGACCAGTCAATTATTCACCTCCATGGCCTTGCATAGTTTAGAATTGGTCTAAATAAAGATAATGTCTTTAGCACAGCTGAGTCATTTCACTGAGAAGAAAAACAGAAATGCATATATAAGACCTTTGGACATTTTGGCAGATTCCTCTTGTATGTGTTAATTCAATTAAGCAATTTGTAAATGCCTATGAAATCTGAAATTTTTAAGTCCATCATGATTTTTGCCCTTTTTATTTGTTTTTGTTTTTTTTTTTTTTTGAGAAATATCCACATAAGAATGAAAAAGTTGAAAGGTATTTTAAAGTGTTTTCTGTGAATAGTTTTCTGGTGGGTTTTGTTTAGTCTTTTTTGGGAATATATAAAACAAGCATCTTGCAAAAAAATCAACACAGGATAGAAGATTACACACATTTGATATAACAGAGGTCAATTTTTACTGAAAAGAATGTTAATTGTTACATTAAAGAGATTCCCCAAGCACTTTTATGTTAAGCTTCAAAATACAACAACAATTATGTACTAGGATATAGGAATCATAATTATGTAATGCCAGAAATTTAAAACATTAATGTCTCAATAGCATTATTGCATACTTGCCTTTAGGCTAAGCAGGTTAAACACAGTACTTTTAACACTTTTGTTAAAAAGAATTTTAGGAGCACTATTATAAATAACCAAACTAGATAATATTTCTCATGTACTTCAGAATTTTGATATTCAACTAATCTGAAACTATTAAAGTAAATTTGGATTTTTGATAATATTTGGATTTGAAGCTAGATACTATGGCACTTTTTTTTAGTATTATCAGGTAAAAGATGACACTAATTAATTAAGATTCCCTTTAAAAGACACATTTTCTTAATGTTGTGATACTTGACCTAGACTACCAAGGAAAAAGATAAAATTCTTTGTTTCTCATAAAATACTGGTGATTAATACTGAAACCATAGACACTGAAGTTGTTGGGGCCTTTTTTGCTTTGTTTCTGTTTTTGCTTTTTTTTAATGTTTGTGTTAGTTTTTTTTTTTTTTTTTGGTTTGGGTTTTTTAATTAACTAACCAGATTCTCTGATTTCTATGTTGATATACTTTGTTGCTCCTTGCTAACACATACAGAGAAATATCTTCTCAGTATTTTGGATTTGTTTTGGAGGGAAATGCTACCAACTAAGTTCAAGAATCAAATAATGAAAAGGCCCAATGATTAATCAAATAATTTCCAGTATCATAAATTATAGTCTGACTGAAGGATTTAAATTTAAGCTTACCACATCAGTGCAGTTGTACAGAGAAACTGTTATAGCAAATTTATATTGGTGTTCCTGGAAAACAGGTATTTTAGAATTATTGCCACCTTATCAATGTAATTTTTTCTAATCACCAATTACAAAATATCTGTATCTTATTCTATGACACAAGACTACCCTTAGCACACAGTATTTGTCAAGCTAGGTGAAATCCTAGCTCAAGAATGCTTAATGCATTTTCATTCTTATTTTAGCCATTAAAGGTCAGAGAGTGAGAGCATGTGTTTGTGGTGACATTGTGAAGGTGATAAAACTGCAGCCACAGACAACCTGAAGGAGCTCCACATTTCTTTATTTAAGCTTGATGCAGAAATAATCCATCTCTTTTCTCCAGGCAGTCTTGGTTCAATATTGCAGAGTAAAGGCATTATGTTTCTCATTGATCAGTGACATTAATGTATCTGTGTATGACACACAGAGCAAATTAATACAAATTTGAACTCAAAAAAATTTGTCTATGGTGGTGGACTATAAGTCAGTGAATATGTGTGCTGATTAAGATTTCTGCAATTCCCTTATTTAAAATCTACTTTTCCATTCACCCTCCCCGTTTTTGTTATGTAAAGCATTTTTAAGTACAGCAGAGTATTTTTAGTATGGGATGTCTTGGTAAAGAAATCGTGAGGTTACTGTAGAAAATGCTGGACAATTAGTTTTCTTTCTTTAATTGTTATTAAAGACACCAAAACTTCAGCAAAAATAGACAGAAGTTTGAACAGTGAATATGTATTAGATTTTGTTACCTGATTCTCTTTTAGAGTGGGTATAGTTCCTACTTCTCTATCACGGATATCTAAAAATCTCTAACGTATACACCACTGAAATTTACATTTTTTCAGTTGGAAAGTAGGCTTTTGTTTGTTTTTTTTTACTAGTTTGTAACTGAGGCAATCCTCCCCAGGCTTCCCAAAATCTTCGTGGCTAAATACAAGAATCATAATGTTATAAATGAGGGTCAAAAGTAGGAACAATCTTTCCCAGAGCTCAAAAAAGCCAAATTTCTTTGAATTCAGGTTTTTGCAGAATATGCCTATTAAATTAATTGGAGATTCTGGACTTGTTCCTCTTAAAGAACATGCACCTTTTGTTAGTAGAGTTTCAGGAGAATTAAGTTAGCTCAAAGCATTTATGGACCTTTTTGAAAGGAATGGACTGTCTCTGTAGCCATATTCCTAAATTATATAGTCTTGTATTAAAGGCAAAGCAAAAACCTGTGGCTGAATAGGACAACCAGAGATATAATGAATGAACACACAGGTCAAGGTTGATTGGGAGAAGTGACATAGATCAGTGGTTAATAAGAAAGCCAAATTTTGCCAAAAGTAGTAGTGAAAGTTGACTTGCAGGCAAATATGACATCTCTGTAAAGTCAAGAGAATGTAATAAAGCAAGTGACTTAAAAGAACTGTGAAGACTGGGAGGCAGAGAACACTGACAGACATTTGTTCAAACAGTGATGAAACCCGGCACAAGAGACAGAAGAAATTGAAGCCATCAAAATATTGCAACTCCAGCTATGACCAGAACGTACAAGAAGCAATGAATGCACACCAATCAAGCATTGTCCTCTGAAGAGCTAGAAAGGGCTGTTGCTGATTTCTTCAGGTCGACTGCTTACTTTTAAGCAAAAACATAAGACATAGATCTAGATATAGACATAGACATGAGAGCTAGAAATCGTGATACATGGCAATCTAGGTTCCTTGTGGGACAAAGCAGTAAAGCAACAGGCCTAAGGCAGTCCCTTGGAATTTGGTGTCCTACAGACCTTATGGGAAAAGAATAGCTGTATTTACAATGAAATGTGAGTGTTGGAGGGTTTGTTTTGCTTTATGTATTTTACAGTAATCACCCTGAAGCAATCTTTTATTAATACTTAGAACTTATTCTTGTTTTTAATAACCCGAAGGACCTGAAATATCTTGACTAGTAAAGGTTTGGGCATTTTTAACACATCCCAGCATTTTCAAGATGCAAGGGTAAAAAGGGCATATTAAGCTGTATATAATACCAGATTGATCATGAATAGTTTACAAAAGGAATCTTGATGGTTTTGGCCCACAGATGCTTTAATCAGACACAAAAACCCAAGAATACAGGGAGTGCAAATGAAGAGGAACATAAATTGAAAGTGACTTTTAGTGACTGACTTTCACTATTGACAGACCACTATGGCTAGGACTTTTTACCAAATTTCACTCTCTAAAGAATTGCTCTCTCTTCTCCAATTTGATAATGCCACTGGCATTTTTCTGCTTTTTACTTAAAATCTCACCTCTTGCTCTTCTGATAACATGCTGTGCAAAAGATCTGCCTGATGAGTGCCTGCGGCAATGTGTTCTGGAGCTAAATAGCTTTCATAAATCTTTTTACTAAAATAAAATGAGCAGCAAGATGTTTGTCATTTCAGCTGCAACAGAATAAACATTTTATCATCCCTTCCTCAAAAGCTCATCTGTAACTCAACGGGTTTATCGAACAATTTAAAGAGTAAAAGCATTTAATTCACTTTAGCTTTGATTACATTACATGGCCTATTGTGTTGAAAGCTTGAAGTAATTTGTTACTGGGGTTTACTTAAAATACTGATTTTTAATTACTTTCCTCAGGTAAACTGCCACCTTTTTCAAGTGGGTATTCAGTATGTACATACACAAAATATGACTTTCCTTGAAAGAATTTCCATCAAAAGAAGATTTTCAGTAAGGAGAGTACTTTTTTTCCCCCTCTTTCTTAGAAACTCTCAAAAGCATCAGAATTCAGTACGCAAGTGATAAAACATTAATGAAAAGGCATGCTGAAGCATTTGAAGTGGGGAAAACAATCACTTCACTTCTCATCAAACCAGCAGAGTTTAATCTGGTGCCCTTTAATAAAGATAGGCAAGGATTTTATCTAATTATGATGTCCCTCCCAAGTCGTTAGAGAATCATTCAGTGAAGGTCAAGATTCAAGGAGCAGAACTTCAGGCCACATCTTCTGCTGACCTTGAACGCTGCAGGGAATCAAGAGCACTACTGCTTCACAGGACTTTGATTTGCAGCATCCTATTCACAGCATTTTATGCCAGGAAAAAAACATGTGACCTGTTGAAGATCAGTAGAAATAATAAGCAAAATGAAGCATAGGCATGATGAGGACAAATGTGAAAATAAAAAAAGTAACATGTCTTGTTTTATCCTGTATCTATTTGTGAAATTTATCACAGAGACACAATTGAAATGATAGAGTGAGAGTGTGGGAATATTTCTCTGCACTCTGGATTCCCACATGAGAGGAAGAGTTTTATTTTGTAATAACTTTTTGCACAACTTTTCTTTCATCTCGGCAGGAAAAAAAAAAGGCATAAATTAAAAAATAAAGGAAGAAAAGGAAAAAGGTTGAAAGGTAACTGGTTTCATTATTGAACAAACTGTATCTTAGTACAAGCCTTCAACTACGCTTTTGCTTACATCAGTCTCATGGCTGACAGTGCCTTGACAAAAAACCATTTTTTAATAAACAGTGAAAGGAAGAATTTGAAATTAGAAACCTACATCTAAAGGCAGATGAGAGACCCCTGACTTATAGTGCTGATACCAGGAAATATTTTGTATCCTGGCACTCAAATCTCTGATAGTTATTTTAAGACTGTCTCTTCCTCAGTTCTGTTTTGCCTTATTCTTCCTCACTTTGTCTCCCTTGCCTTCTTCTGTCTTGCTGGTCTCTAATAGCACTGACATTTATTGTCTGTAAAATAACATCTGTTCAAGTGACTGTTGTTCATCCTTCCTGATCATGAGATTCCTCCATTTTTTGCACAGATCTGTCTTTGCTGTTTACTTTACAACCTCTGCCTGTAGGAAAATTCATTCCAGGTCTACATGGCACAAAAGGCTACTATTTAAGTATCAGTGTGACAGATGAGGTGGGAGGCCAAATGCTATCCTCATTTATGATTGTGAGAACAGAATCAATCTCTCTAATACCAAAGTAGAGGACAGAAAATCCCTACAAATAATCTTAACTTAGAATGTAGTAACAAACCTGTAAGATGATATATTAGCTTCTTCTTTATTATACCTTAATTTCACAAGGGAAAAGGGTCACAACAGAAACGAAAATAATAAAATATGAATCCTATACATGTTTTACCAGTAACATTTAGTTTATTTTTATATCTTTTGAAAGGTAAAAAAGACTGTCTATTTTTTCTATCATGTATTTTTAAATTACGTAATACATGTAAATAACCTATATTTAGTTTTTTTGGTTCCCAAAGTACCCACGCCTAAGTTTTCTCATTTACTTTTCTATTTTCCTTCTCTCTGTTTTCATATTTTTTGGGTTTTTTTGTGGTGTTTTGTTTGTTTCTTTCTTTGTTTCTTTGTTTAATTTGTTTGCTTCCCAGGAAAACCTAACTAGGGGTTCTCTCAATTGCAAGAGAAGACTTACTTGGTCTCTTTTCTCTCTTCCACAATTAAGTAATGATCCCACTGTTCCATCTGGGGTGAACCATCTTAGCAGAAGACAGTCCATTCCGAACTCTTGCTATGTGTCTCTTAATCTTTCAGGAGTCTGTCTCAAATTGCTCAGGCCCAAAAAACAAGGTCAGAAGTTCATAAAAACTTACAAACTCTGCCAAACTTTGCAATACTTTATGTGCACAGCAAGTCTGCTGACCTTTTTTTCATTGACAGAAATTTCCTTCCATGGAAGGAAAACATCATTTCCTCACCCCCACCTCTGCAGCCCCCCAGTGTTTTTGCCAATTTCACTACATTAAAACTATATTTTCATCCCAATGTCGTTATGCCTGAGCCACATAATGTATGTCTTTTTTTGGAATTGATCTAAATATTATCCATATGATTGCTGGCACTCAAACACAACAAGGTTTTCCTTCACAGAGAATTAAGGTGAAGTACAGCTAAAAAATAATTAAGTGTAATAACTGAGAGCAACAATGATAAAACCACTTATTTCCGGTATTTAAGTTCTTCCACTTCCTAAAGTTAAAGAATCTTCAAATAGATGACAGTGTTTTGGTAAGATGGGAGAAAAATATGTAATGGAAAAGGACAAACAAAAATAAGACACTTTATAAATATATAACATGAATTTTCAGTCTGAACTTAGCTCAATGGACCCTTATTACCATTCTTATTTGTAGACACAGAACTGAGGCAAAAAGAGATTTTGGCTACAAGTTGGAAAAATCTTTGAATATGTTCTTGACATAAACTAGGTTAAGATGTAAACTATGCAAACATGGCAGATTGGATTGCATCAAATATGGTAAATAAGGATATGCCTTGAGCAAAGAATATTCTTGAAGTCTCTTGAAAGATGATTACTTATTTAGCTATTGCTCCTGGCACCCAAGTCCAGGTTGCAGTCATTTAAAACTCATCTTCCTGCTCTGTAGCATAATCTTGAAGAGGTTAACACATAGAGGAACTTAGTTTGTATCTTTAAATTACTACTGGTACTTAGGAGTTCTTCTCGGAAAGCATTCAAAAATATTTCAGCTTCTCTTCAATCAGTCTCCACCCTCCTCCCGTAAAACCAACATCTTCTTTTTGTTTGCTCATGCCTCATGCATAAGTTTTCTCAGCAATCTTTATGTGAAAACTTCCATTTCAACTAATGTACATCTAAAAGGACAAGAGTAAATGAAAGAGGTTTTTACTGCAGGTCTTCTTTCATGCAGACCTTTGCTGTTATGTAAAGTCAACCCTACGATTAGCTAATGAATATTAACTTATTTGCTCCATAAGGGAACAACTTACTGCGGCAAAAGACACTATGGGCTCATGAAAAAGGCATTGAAAGAAGCAGCAACCTATTCTGTGGGTAACTTTTCAGAGGAAATATCTTTGCTGTTCAATTACACTCATGTGCTAAACTAATCTGTTCAATAACTGTCCAGCACTGCACACAGACCTAGAAAATGAAGTGAGGACATTCATGCCCCTCAAAGAAAGGTGTTTAACACTCTTCAGCATTTCTTTCTTCTTTTTCTACTTTATGTAGTTCTGTACTCATTGTTCTGGGCTTTAACAGTACAAGATGTACAAGATTCTTCATTAATTCCCTCATGCAACATCATAAGATATCTGTTGTAGCTCCAAGAATTGTGCTGTTATACTCATCTGTTTCTGCAAGAAGAATCTCTTATCTCCCTGAATCAGTGAAAAAACTCATACTAACATTGTTTTTGTAAGGAAATTTTCAGATGTGAACATCCTTCTATGCACAGGAAATCAAGGCACTAAATTTGGTTCTGAAAATTCCCATGATAAATCCATGCTATAGTATTCCAATCAGTAATGCTAAAATCTCTGCCTCAGAGTCACCCATACATTAAAGAAACAAAATACTTGTTAAATGAAATGGGTTTTGAACCTTATGTATCCTTTTCTAATCGGTATGTGGTAATAGAATAATACTAATTTCTGTACTTGCCTCTGCACTTCTGTACTCTGTCTCTTAGTGGGTAACAGTTTTCAGAACCACAGAGCATCTATTGAAAAACAGACAGGACAAGAGATCCACCTTGTTACCCACCTGCAGCACTCTATATTTCTTTCTATGTTTTTCATCCCTATTGCTATTTTTTCCTCCAGATACCAAACACAGTCCTAGAGTTCTCATGTTCCCAGATGACATTTGTCCCTACCTCCACTTTTGCATGACACTTAAAAAAGTGTTTCAGATAACCATATAAGGCTGAGCAGAGCTATTTTAAATGCTCTAAGAAATAATTGTAAGAGGTTTCCAGCTAAACCACAGGATAATATATCGGATACAAATTGTCTTTTAGAAATGCATTTTCTAAAATGCATTTTTCTGTGATTTGATTAGCTAAAAGATATTTGTTTCCATTATTTTGGAAGAGTTGTATTTGTGTTTTCTGCTTGTAAAAGTGCTACTAATTTTTTAATGGCATAATGATCTTTCCAAAATTAAAAGTGAAGCCCCATACTGTTTAGTACAAATGTTGATTCTGTGTTTTCAGACACAAAAAGAGAATCTGCTTTGTTAGGGTGTTGAAAAATCAGAGGTTTTTTTCTATCTCAGTATATTGTTTGGCATACTCAATAGGCAGAATAGAATGAGTTAAATATATGATGCTTTTATTTGGTGCCATTGTTGCATACCGAACATTTATAACAAGCTTTTTGAGATTCCTTGTAATGGTGAGGAAACAATTTGTTTTGAGAATTAATTTGTTGAATAGGAAATGTTTCCAGTTTGCTTTCCAAGCTATACTGATGTGACTGAATTTAAAAGTGCCCTTGAAAATCTGCCATGTAGAACAGCATATACACAACACATTCATTCTATACAGTGCCAAAGAAACTATTAACAACAAATAAACACATGCTGTTTTTCTTAATTTATTAACCGGTTCTGATTTTGATTTCATTTTCTCATTTTATATTACCTCTGATATACCATTTGCAGTAACTCAATGAGGTCTCAAGTCACAAAAGAATTTAAGCACGTGCTGAGTTCTTAGCACAATGAATAAAAATCTGCCTGTTTAGGCTGAGGATTCTCTGTGGTGCCTACTCCATGTTATGCTTTGCATTTCCTATGTAGCCCTTAAACCTTCATGATTCTTTCAATCAGATTATTAATTCTGGTTTTTGAGAGTTCAGGTCCTATCTCAAAGACAATTATTGATCACTGATAAAGAGAATTCAGTCATCACTTGTCTCACTCACTGCATTAATAAGTCAAATTAATAGCTTGATCTGAAGAAAATAAAATATCACTTCCTATTTTTGTGGAGGGCTGCTGTGTGCTTTAGCTCTCTGAGCACCTAACCTACAGAGTCCTTGTTAAATACAAAGTATCAATTAATTAAATAGTTGTAAGTGCCTAAATATATAATCAATGATAATGATCTGATTTTATTTTTAAGCAGAAAACATTTAGCACTTTGTGGACCCTTGAATTGTAAAAAGTCAGACACAAGTTTTTTAGCAAAAAAAAAAAAATTCAAAAAGTGGCATGAGCTCTTATAATTGATTAAAATTGATAAAGCAGAGGAAAATCAGTGGCACAATTTAATTAATTTCTCCAAAGTCTACATTCAGGCCTTTAGCCATCTGAAATTGCTAGAAAAAATCTATTGATCAAGGGTCAGCCTACCATTTTGGGGGGAAAACAAAGATATTATGAAAGAAACAATTTATTCAGAAGATTTAATCATTACATGAGGTCTGAAATATACAAAAATTATTAACCTCAACAAATAAAAAAAATCTGCATCTTCCTTACCCATACTATCAACACTTCTATGCACAAGAAAAGCTTGGAGCATCTCTCTTACAAGGAAAGGCTGAGCAAGTTGGGCTGGTTCAGCCTTGAGAAGAAACAACTGAGAGGGGACCTCATCGCTGTCTATAGGTATTGAAGGAAGAAGCTCAAGAGGATGGAGCCAGGCGCTGCTCAGTGGTGCTGGGCAATAGGATGAGAGGCACCGGGCAGAGACTGATGCACAGAAAGTTCCACATGAATTTGAGGATGAATTTCTTGTGCAGGTGACTGACCTCTGGAACAGATTGCCCAGAGACGTTGAGGAGCCTCCCTCACTGGAGTTTATCAAGAACCGTTTGGATGCAATCCTGTGAAATGTGCTCTGGGATGACCCCACTTAAGCACGGAGGTTGGTCCAGATGACGCACTGTGGTCACTTCCAATCTTACCCATTCTGTGATTCTGTGATTCTGTGATTCTGTGAAAACAATTTCTGTGAAAAATTCTGTGCAATTTCCCTAGAAGAAAATGTGTTATAGTTTAAATTCACCAAGCTTAACCTCAAGATGTGGAAAAAACCCACCATTTTCTATGCCATCATCTAATTGAAATTGCTACTTTTGTTGAAGACAGGCATCAGTTTAGACAGGTGTGGGGTTATACCTCAGGTACTTGATCCTGTCACAAAAAAAATTCTAAATTCCCATAATGATGGGCATTTTCTTTTTGGAGCATTGAAAGTTTCACTGGGCACAGTAGGCTTCACAGAATACCTGTCACTCTCGTGCTGTAGTGCATTTCAAGTTTCACATGTCTATATTTCCCATACAATAAGATTTCCATACAGTAGTGGGGTTACTGTACGTGTTAGGATACAGACTGGCAACCTCCAAAGGTTCAGTCCATGGGGGAAGAACTTGGCTTGAGGCTGTGCTCTGATGTTTATATCAAAATGATGCTGACACACATTGAGAGCAAAAGCCAGGAAATTTACCAACAAATAGTTGCTTTGAAAGCAGTTTCTTTTGAATCCTGATGCCTTCGTTCTTCTCTGTTCAGAAAGCTGGCAATTTGACATAGCGGGTATTTCCTGGTGCTTTTTCTTCTTGATGCTTGTATGCAGAAGAGTCTTGTCTGTGTTTGACTACATCTGCATTTCTACTGACAGCTTCAGCCATATTGCAAGCTTTCATTATACTAATAACAATAATAATTCCAAAATGCTTTCTCCAAAATCCCGATTAGTCTGCTCTTTCAAACATCATTACTAAATTCATTCAAATAACATTAAAATAGGCAAGGCTTTTTTTAAAAATATATTTATTATTTTATTTATCTCTCTCCTATGTTCAATTTCCCATTAATTAGTCACGGACTTAAAAGCAAAATAAAAACATATAATTCCTGCATGTATATTTTGCATATTATGAATAACATATTTTAAATATATCAAAATAATATTTTTTATTTTCATTTTGTCATTCTAACATAACTACAGTAATGTCTCTTATTATTTAAACTGACCTCTCGGAACACTATTTTGAGAAACTCTTAAACTGATATATCTTCAGGAAGCTGTTGTTCTTGAAAGTGAGTTTGACTGCCAGCACAATACTTAATAGCATTCAGAGAGGTTTCAGATGAGCAGTAACTGCTGAATTAATTCTGGTCAGCATAGAGAGGTAGCAAGAGGAAAAATTTTGCTTCCTGAGAAAGAAATAAATTTTCTTTGACCTAACTTATCTCACAGCTGTAGGCATATGAATAAATAGGTGAATGGGCATGGGTTTGCTCTCAGTGTTTCCCTGAGAATAATATAGAATTGTTCATAGATTTATGCTTTCTCCACACTGTTTTCCTTTATCACTCCAGGTCAGCCCTGTTGTTAATAGAACTGGCTTCTGTGAGAGTGCCTCATGTTCTGTTACAAAAGGAATCCAAATAATTAATATTTATTAATTATCACAGTGCTGTAAGAGAGAGTGTGTGAATATCTGTTGAGCTTTTGATGGGATACCTTTCCTTCTCGGACCAGGAGGAGACTGCTGTTCTGTTAATTTCTTTATTTCATAGTCTCATAGCTTTCTTGAAGGCAGAGTTCAAGGGGGATACATGATAAGTCCAAGCAGCAACAGCAGCAGGTGAACAGCAGGCAAAAAACAGCTTCTTCTTCTAATTCTAGTTTCTCTATTATTATTCTAATTCCTATTCTAATTTCTATTCTAATTCTTTCTTACAGAAGTGTAGATTATATTTTTTAATTGACCAATAAGATCAACACACGATTCTAGTTTTTCTTTTCGTAACCTGTCCTGGTCTAATTCTAACATTGGTAAATCTTACACAAGTATTACGTAGGTATTACACAGATTTGTGCATATAGTTTCTATCAGCTCTTACTGCTTATGTGAACACTCTAGCTAAAAAATGTGAACAATATAGTTCTGTCTATGTTTTGTCTAAAGAAATTCTGTGAAAAGGTAACACTGCTACAGTAAAAATTGTGTTTAAGATTGCTTTGCTGCAGCTTTTCAATGTTTAAGGCACTTAGCATATATTTCTACTAAAAGTTAAAAATCTGTATTTCTATTTCACTTTGGTGTGACTTCATGTATCTCAGCTTGTCCAAAGGTTTTAATTCAACTCCTGTGCTTTGGCTTTCCTCTGGGCCTGAGTCCAGAGGAGCTTTCACTCCAACAAATATCATCAAAATATATTCATAAAAAAATACCTAGAGATATACTTTTATACTTTTGTAGTCACACATATCTATGCAGCTTCAGCAAATTGAACAGTTTGCAACCCCATGGGATCAGATATGTGTGAAGTTTTTGACGAAGTCGAGTGATGTCGTTGTGTGTCTACTCTCTACATCTTTGACAGAACATGATAATCAGAGGATCCCCCCAATGACTGCAAAAAAGCAACTCTAAGACCATTTTTGAGAACAAGAAGAAGGAGTATTTGGATGATCATCAGCCTAATGATGGCTGATGAAGGCACCTGAAAAAGCTAAGGATAAAACCCACCTGGAAGTAGGCACATGAAGAAGATTATAATTGCGAACAGAGATAAGGGAATTAGCAAGAGCATAAAATGTCTGACTAATTTATTTTCCTTTCATGATGAGATTCCTAGCTTTCCTCTGAATGGAAGAGAAGTGGATACTGTACATACTGATTTTATCAGGATCCTTGATATGATCTTGCATACAAACCTTACAGCCAATTTGATAAGTTATGGACTGAAATGATATGAAAAAAGGAGAGACAGACTGCTCTCAGAAGTGACCAGTGCTAGGAAAATTGGCAACTGACATAAATTGCAAGAAATTAAGCTCTGATTGCGTAGTAAGACTTTTTTTCTTTTTTTTCTTTTTTTTTCTTTTTTTTCTGTCACAATGGCAAAGAGTGTATCAGTTTCCCCAGAGATGTTGTGGAATCCCTCAAACCACATAACTGAAGATTAAAAATTTAACTTGACAAGGTTCTAAAATGTCTCGTATAGGATGACCCTGGTTTCGACAGGGTTTTGAACTAGATGGACTTTAAAGGGCCCTTCCAACTTGTTACTCTGTGATTGTACATCTTTACTACAAAAGTATCATGAAGAAATTTAAAGCTAAAAAGATTTAGATTTAGGGTTTAAGTTAAAATTACAGGTAATAAACTACTTGTAATTCTATTCCTGAATATTCCTTCCAATCACATTCTTCCAACAGAATACCATTTTCTTCCTTGGGATTATCACAAGAACCAGTATCTGTTAAGCACTGTACTTGAATATCAATATTTCCTCACTGCTAATGTCCTTTGTATCAATTATCTAGGTTTCATTCACATAGAGAATTAAAGATTTTAGATAGCTGCAACATTAAGATTTCAACTCATTGAGTTTTCAAAGGTAGTGCTGAATGGGACTGAAGGGAATTATTGATTTTGTGATCTGAATTCAGGCCCGTGTTTAAGGGTCAGGCATGGATGCCATTCTCAGCTTAGTTCTGTGGCGACATTTTGGGTGATTTATATTTGCCCAGTGTAAACCAAAGTCCAATTTAATTTTTCCCTGGATTCAGAAGTTTTTGAGACATGATTTATCCTCTGAGTTTCTCTTTAGGCGACACAGTGACACCTCTTTGTTCTGAATACAGTTGAACAACTCATGAGTAACAATGACCAAATGTCTGACAGTATCTTCAGCTGCCAAGCTTTTGAACTTCTACAGGCTACCAAAACATTCTGAAAGAGTGGTAAATATGTGCATATATGTGGACTCATATTTAGTTATAATGATCCTATATATAAAATAATGTGTTACCTGAGTTCTTGAAAAAGTAACAGAGGGGAAAAAACCAGAAAAATTATTAGTCTGAATAAATCTTTACACTTTTGTACTGCTACACACAAACTATTATCTATTCATTTTACTGAGTGGATCTTTTTTAAGATTAGACATGTAAAATAATTTGTCTTACACTTCTGCTTTTGTACCACTTATACTCTTCCCTTTCTCTTGCTCAGATTGTTCTATTTATTTCCTTTTATTCTGGCCTTTAAACAAAATATACAATTTGATCTAACTTTATTTTTTTAAATAACCATGTATAAATTATAAATAATTCCCGATAGACAATGCCCTAAATCTGAATATGACTCACTAGATGGGCAATTCCTAATTTATGCTAAGAGGGGCTTCCAGAACTATGGCAGGACGAATGGTGATTCTCATATTTTTTCCTATTCTGACATTGCCATGCACAGCAGGAAAACTATGACATAATTACCATCATGGAAATCTGGTAGGATGACTCAGACAACTGGAGTGCCTACAAGGGCAATGAAGCTGATGAAGGGTCTGGAGTATAAGTCTTATGAGGAGTGGCTGAGGGAGCTGGGACTGTTTGGCCTGGAGAACAGGAAGATCGGGAATATCTTACTGCTCTCTGTAAGTACTAGAAAGAAGGATGTAGCAAAGCAGGGATTTGTCTCTTCTCTAAGGTAAAAAGCAATAGAACAAGAGGAAAAGGTCTCAGGTTGTGCTAAGGGAGGTTTAGATTAGATATTAAGAAAAATTCCTTCACTAAAAGGGTTGTCAAATTGAAACTTTCTAGTACTGACAACAAGAATTGTTCTGCTTCACCACTTACATTCCATTCTTCTCTTCTCTAAAAACACTACTGCTCTACTGTCTGCCGATAACGCTTCATTGCATCTAGTTAATTTTTTTTTGGTTATCAATCTGAAGGAGAAATTAAAGTAAAAGGTACTAAGAACCAAAGCAAATACTGTTATAGATCACAAATGTACTCAATGACTGATGCAATTACAGGGTTTTTGACAGATATGGTCTTCCAGCTACAACAATCAATGTGTAAAACACCTCTTGAAATAAAGATTATACCTTACCATGTTTCTAGATAGATAAAAATGAGTTCTTTTCTCTGAGTTTCCTAGTCCTTTCAAAAATCTCTTTACAGTTCTATTGTCTGAATTCACGAGTTCCACAGTGTAATTATGCATCATACACAAGTTAACCAATTTTGCTTGCTCTAAATTTATTGCTTGGTGATTTCAGCCATCCATTTTTGTTGTTGCTTTAATTATAACAGATACATAATAATTTGGTATTCAATTTCCACTTTTTTGCACAGAATTCTCATACCTCTCCCTATCAGGATTTTTCCTAAAAATTCCAAACTAAATCTGTGCCCTGTTCCATGTCATCATTCATCCTTTTTTCTTATGCTATCCCTAGTTTTCAACAATGAATTTCCTTTACTTTGTTGTCATTCAACATTATGAAATATTCCTTCACTTCAGCAGCCAGATTTAAGCCAGTGATCAAAACCTTGTATGAAATTGTATGTCATGTACAAATTTTATCCCTCACTGTCCATCCTTTTTCTTCTATCTGTGATGAATACACTAAGCATGAGTCTCTGCAGGTATTCTGGTAGGGTTCCAGTATTGGAACTACACTGACAGTTAATATCTTCTTGGTTTTATTCTTGTTTCTTTATTCTTTTTTTGCTGAGGCACAGAAGGACCATATCTCTTAGTTCCTGTACTGGTTTTGACTGGGACAGAGTTAATTTTCTTCATAGAAGTGCATATATAGCATCTCATGTGAAGTGTTTGTCAAGTGCTTCTCAGGCTGCCCTGAAAGCAAACAGGTGCGTGAGAGTTTGGGAGGGAACAGACGCAGGACAGCTGACTCTCACTGACCAAAGGGATATCCCATACCATATGATGTCATGCTCAGCAATAAAAGCTGAGGCAATAAAAAATGAGGAATAAGGAGGAAGAGTCTTCAGAGTTATGGCATTTAAGTCACCACAATGCATGATGGATACAGGCTTTTCTGGAGATGGATGAACACTTGCTTGCCCATTGGAAGTGATGAAAGAATTCCTTGTTTTGCTTTGCCTTGTATGCACACCTTTTCCTTTACGCATTAAAGTCTCTCTAGCTCATCTCATGAATTTTCACACTTTTAAATTTCCAATTTTCCCCCCACCCACTGTGTGGAGTGACCTAGTGGTTGCATCGGGCTGAGCTGCTGCCTGTGGCAGACCCACAGCAGCTCATTAGAGTTTTATTTTTTAGGAGCAACTGATGTGAGATCTTCCTGAAAGATTTTTGGAAGGATCTTTATGCACAATCTTATTGATTCTTTAAAGACTAATGAATCTTCGAGGCATGCACAAAAATGGCTTGTGTTTTTCTTCGGTATACCAGGTTTATTCATATACACACTATTTGTTTTCACTATCTGCACCAAGACATGCTAGCAGTCTACAAAGTTCTCTTTAAGAACA
This sequence comes from Dicrurus megarhynchus, assembly GCA_013399195.1. Lineage (NCBI taxonomy): Eukaryota > Metazoa > Chordata > Aves > Passeriformes > Dicruridae > Dicrurus > Dicrurus megarhynchus. The sequence goes on from VXAD01008108.1 coordinate 103,980, forward strand.
TATCATAAAAGTCACCTTCCCTCTCTTTGATATCAAGAATTATTCGAGCCATATATTGGCCTAATATACTAATTCAGAGATTGGCGATTCATATCTGAGATTCATATCAATTCAGAGATTCATATCTGAGATTCAGAGACTCATAATTGAGTCTTTGATGATTTTATATGATGCATAACATATTCAAAGATTTCATATCTGAGTTTCTTAAGAGGATCTTTAGAACTCATTGAGGACCAACTAGATTGAGTTGGCCAGCAGGATCCTAGCTTCATAGGGCTTCTTAAATTCTGACATTCCTGTTTTGCATTATTCATGAGCTTCATTATATGTTTGAACTACCTTCTTATCTACTAGTCACTCATGAATGATACCCTCAAACACCTTGTTATAAGCTGTAGCAATACCTAAAATACCTGCAAAAAACTTTGCTCTGATGAGAAAAATATCTTTTTAAATTAATATTTGTATTTGTTCTCTAGACAAAACATAGAAAAACATAGAGATCATACAAGAATTCTTACTTTTCCACTTTTGAAGTAAATTTTAGCTATTCATGCTTCTTCTGTAGTTGATTAGTTACAATATACTGTGATTAAATCTATGACAAATAATTGTTGCTAATATTTCAAATATCAAGGAGTAAATTTTCTACTGATGGAGTTATGCCACTGCAACCTGGCCCCATCAGTACAGGCTCATTTCCATTTGTGACAGATGAAAGTCCTTGGAAGCATGGAAACTTCAAAGACCATAACACCGAGATGCACAGCATTATGGATGCATAAATTCAGGAAAAGGCTGTTTTATCAAAGCTGGGGGTAATTAATGCAAATCCCTAGACTTTCAAGCAGGTAAATAAGCATGAAAGACTCACCCAATTCTGCAAAACTGTGTATATTGGTTGTTTTGGTTCAGGAAGCTGATGAGGAAGTCAAAAATATAGCCCTTGTCAGAAATAAGACACAAATGCACTTTCTAGACTGTGAATTAGACTGTAGGTGCTGTGTAAATATGAAAAATATAATTTGGATTGAAGCAGTAGAAGAGGCTGAAGCTTAAGAAATAATTTTGAGAGAATGAAACATAGTGTCATGAATGTCTAATCAATAAGCAGAAAGCAAGAGACTTGAGATAATAGTGTGAAATGTGTCTGAGTAAAAACTGTGACTCCTTTTATTAATTAATCAAGTGATATAACAATGAATAAATGAAGAGAATTTTTTTTATATTACTCTTAACATTTTACCTATAGGTGTAAGAAAGTGAAAACATAAAGATTTTCAGAAGAAATAATTTCTAAAAGGAAATTCACCTTGAAACAAGCTAATCTAATTTGAGGCAGATGTGGAAAAGGAATATTTCAGCCCTATGATTATTGTCAGTTCCACATTTTGCCTCCTGGGAAAAGTCATGTTCCCCCTGAATTTGCCAATAAGCTGCAGGAAGGTGACCATTTGTTTCTAGGATATTTTTTATGCTTGGTTTCACCTCATTTTTATTACAATTACCAGAGGCAGAGAGTCAGGATACAAACTTTACAGCCTTTGACAGCCCTTCTAGGGAGACACATATAATTTCAGCTTTCATATGAAGGGAGGAAGCCAAGAAACTGTAATTTAAACACAACCGAGTAAAAAACAAAGCATATTTTGAAAGAGAACTCCAACACTTACATTCTTCTTTGTGTCTAAAAACTTTAAATATCTTTTTAGTTGAAGTCACAGCTAAAACTGCATCCCTGAATTCACCAAAATGTTTGAGTTCTGAGAGACATGGGGTAATAACTGGAAAGCAAAACACCCTTCTGTTTCCTTAGTACACACCTAAGGATTGTAAAAGAATTCTTTAAAATATTTTGCTTTACGCTGATCATGAAAATAACTTTTTTTCCCTTAACAATTGCATCATTGAATAGATTGTGGGAGTGTTTGTTTTATCTTAAATAACAGATGGGTACCTATTTTACAGTCTATATTGTTTCCTGCAAAGCTTCATTTTATTCTTAAAATTTATCTCCTTTTCTTCCCCATACTAATGAAGTTTTCCGTGTTTCTCTGTGAAAGATCTGCATTCACATAAGTCAAATTGCACAAATTTATGCCAGAGTTTGAAGAGAGATCCTGATTTTCTCAAACAAGTTTCTATGGTGATACTTTTACACATCTTTTCATAAACTGTACACTATCCTTTGTCATGTTAATCTCCTAAAATATATTTAAATAAAATCCCATAATAGCTGTGTTTGGAGTTTGGCCCAAGTCCATATTTTTTGTTTGTTTGCTGGGGCTTTCTTCTTCTGTAAAAAACATGTATTTCACAACTTGTTCTTGTTTGTTCAGTTTGTTAATGTATGATTCAATCTTTAAATACAGCTCTATGCCTAGATTTCCATCAGACGCTTTTCTGATTTATTTGCCATCCTTTTCTGATTTGCATTTCTAGTAGTTAATAACATTTTGCCAATTCAACTAATTTCACACAATAAACATTTCAGTTGTAAATAATTTAGCTTTGCAAAATAGTAACTAGAAGTTTTTATATTTATATTTTTAATCAAGATGGATGTATTTTTACCTTGTCTCTCTGTTTTCAGGTGTTTTACATATATAGCAATGATATTTCTAAAACATAGTATCATTAAAATTATTGAGAAAGATGTCAAAAATATTTTTTTCTATCATGAAAAGACAGATCTGTTTCAAGGTCCTACATCTGCTCATGTACCAGAAATCAAGAGTGACAAATTAGGAGCCATGAATCAAGATTAAGGGCTGTAAATCGTGTGCTCAGAATAGGACCAAAAAGAAGACATTAAGAAAATTACTACTTAACTTCTGTTTATGTATCATGTAAAAAAATTATTACTGATTCTAGAAGTACCCTCCTGCCACTGGAGGCTTCCTTATTTAAATTATAGCTGTTGTTGCAAAGTTACTGGAATGTGAAATTTTGTGGTACAGCAATAGGGGGTAAGAGGAATCAAGGGTCCAGGCAAAGATCAAGGTGAGCTTCTACTGTAATCAATCTCAGTTCTTTTAACATTGTTCCAGACTCTGCATACTCATACTGCTCAGCAACCAATGCACTGTGATTCCTGCCTCCTAAGCAAACCATGCTGAGATTCAGATCAATGGCAACTCCTTTATCCTCACCTGGTTTCCAAATAAAATATTTTGTTATATTCATTCCTTGTTTGAGGAATAATGTCATTCCTAATCTTTCAGTCTTCACTGCCAGAGAATTCTCTGGTAAGAAGTGTTTCTTCATAGATAGAATTGCATCACTTTTGAGGGTAGTATCATGATAGCATAGCATGACTTCAGAAAGTAGATGGACCTTGCAATGATGTCTTGAACTCCATGTCAACACTGACATAATATGGCTTTTGGTCAGGAGGCAGGAAGGACAGCACAGTAGCCAATGTCATTCCCTGGAAAGTGCAATGTCCAATACTTGGCGTTATGTACACATTTTTCAGGATCACAATTCTGATACTATCTGCCTACTAAAAGAAAATTATCAGTCCACAATGTCGAAAAAACATTTTAGGGCTCTGACACTATGAAAAGTGTTGAAAAATGTCATCTGCTCAGGTTTCAGTTCACTGGCAGTAGCCATCATCTCATGTGTAGCTGGGATTCATATTCCCAAAGGGCTTAAGCCCTTTGAAAAATAGGCATTGACACTAAGAGTTGAGTAAAATCAAAAGACACTCGAAAGAAATATGTGTTTCCCGAGAGTGATTCACCTGACTGTAAAATACAGAGGATGAACAGTGTCCTGGGTAAGCCTTTCTCTATCACTCTTTTGATTATTAGATAATGACCTGATACTACATGCTTAATTCTATCCATTTATTAAGTAAGATTCATATGCACACCTTGCCCTTCATCACTTTGCATGCTCTAGTGTTATATATTCTTCAGGTGAAGTAGAATATTATCTTCTTATGACTTACATGAAACTGAAAAAAAAATTTACTTAAAAATTTGCTGGGGTAAATTAATTGCTTTTCTTAAATTGCTTCATTCTGTTTATGATAGTGTCTTCCATTTAACTATAGACTCTTTAGATACAGCAGATTTTTCCTTATATTTAACCGATCACTACTTCCTGCCACTTTTCTGACTATTAAAACTTCCTGATGCTTTCAAATTGTCCTGTGATTCACACAGCTTTTTGGAAATATTGCTTCCTATATTCCATCTTCAGTAACAAATTTTATTTTATGCATTCCTTTTTATAAGCTGATTCATGCCAGGTGCCAGTTTTTCACATATTCTTTTAAGAAACCAATGACTAAGAAAGTTAATGATGAAAAACTGGACCATTGGGAAGTGAAAGAGTTCGTTTTCTGACACAGACTCATTAGATGATGTGGCACACACCAAGGGTGGCATTGATTATCATAGCCTCTGTACTCTTAAAGGTTAATGACCAGGATAATTAGCTGACCTATTGTAACCAGATAATATTCAATTGATAAGTGTCAGGTGACTGTAGTTATTAAAATAGAGTAGAAACAGACTCTCTGGCATTGCAAGTTACTTATTAAAATTTCCTGTGAAAGAAGCTGTGGAAAATATCACTTGTCTCTTTCAGAAAGTTCTAATTTAGTAATTTTTATTCTATCTATTTTATCAATGCCCCAAATAGCTATCTTGTCTATAAAAAAAAGATCAGAACATAGAGTTTTAGGAACAGATGCTCTGGTGGAACTTTTAAAAGGTAGTTGGTCACATATTACAAACCATGAAAGGAGGATTTAAAGTAACGCATGTGTTTATTTTGACAACATTATTTCCCAGCAAGATAAGCAATCCCATGATAAAACTATTTTTACTAAAACTATTTCAGCATTTTCTATTTAAATGTGGTGTTGCTGGGAAAAACTTTGGGATTTTTTTGCTTCAGGTATAGGACTTCTGACTTGGAGTCAAGCAAAAGTAAGTGTGGAAAATTTATGGCGAATATTTTCCTACATAAAAGGAACAAGCACACTCTTGCTATTTAAAAGATTTGTTCCAGAAAATTAATTTGCCCTATGTAATTGGAAAACATGTCTGAGTATCCCTGTACCCCTGTTTATTTTCTTTTTGTTTTTTTTTAATGTCACACTTGCACTCTGTCAGCACAGACATCATAAGAAGTAAGATTTGCATAAATCCTGTCTTTTACAGGACTCTAGATGATGGAACCAGAAAAATAGAGAAGAAAAGAATGAATACCTCTCCTCACTTGTGAGACAGAGGTATCCCAATAGATATTTCATGAAGTCTTACCAAGTTTCAGAAAAAAGTAGCATATGTAGAAACACAGACCCAGGAGGGATTAACAAGACAAGTAAAAGTCTCATTGATGAAACGGAACTTCACAAGATTCCACATACTCACGTGTTCTTGCTCTGTATCCCATACAGACAGTTACTAAATCATATCCCCATAGTACTTAGGATTTTTAGTACATGAGAACCAATAATCTAGGAAAAAACAGGTAATGCTAAAGATTAGATCACGAAGCAATGCTTTGCCCTCTGAAACATCAGGGACTTCAGGAGCTGTAGATGTCTCTGCTTCATCTTAACAAAAGGAAGAATAGATCTCATGAATATAAATTAGGAAAAATTTGTTACCTTATATAAAATCAAATTACTCTCTAGTCCTGAGAATATGAGAAAAATACATCTATTTTTTTCGCTATCACACTGTCAGAACACTAATCAGCATTTCCTTTCTAACTGAAGATGCTCCAAAGGAAGACCAGAAAATTTCTGTGAGCCAAGAAAGAAAAACTCTCAGCCCAAGCAGATTCTTGTTCACTGGCGATTGGGTAATTAATTAAACACAAGCCAAAAGGTTATCTGCAGTTTCTTAGGAATTTCAAGAAGTAATTAGCATAGCTGTCTTTTTAGGACCACTCTTTCACATAGATTAAGGTCTTGCTGGTTTGTTTTCTTGGTGCAATATTATGTTATACGTAGTTATAGATATAACAGTATACATATTTATATGTATAGATAGTTATATTTACATATACTATAGATATAACAGTAAAATAAGACATAAAGGTATGTCTTCATACATTTTTATGAAAACTTGTATAATTTCTTAGGGATAGTCTAAGCTAATACTAGTAACTTATACAATGATAGGAAATGTTTCTGTTTACAGGGACAGGATCATCTGAACTGATAACCTGTCAGAGCTACTGTGACATAGTTGTGGACGCTGCCAATTATGCCTCTCCTAAAGCATCTCTGTGTTAATTTCTGCAGCTGACACAGGCTGACCATTTACAAAAGTCAATTTGCATGTGACCACACTGTTTTGCACATAAGAAGGTTTGATATTGCTATCACAGACTCTTCTGTATCAGCTGACCTCAGTGCTACAGAACAGTTCAAGATGTGTTAAATTTGCTATTTAGTACTCTGGCTTTAGCAAAATCCTTAGATCCTGGATTCAGCGGATGTCATGTGAAGGAAACATCTTTGTCATCAAGAACACTTTGTTTCTAATTCCAGCATGTTTTATCCAGGGTATGGTAATGTTCCTTATGACTGGAATGATAAAATCAAGAGAAGAAAAATTATCTGAGAGTTCAATATCTAGATTATGAGGAAAGATTGAAAGAGCTGGGTTAACTCTATATGTTTAAGGAGAATTCTAATTTATAAAATTGTAAATCTTTGTGGCAAAGAGACAGAAGATATTTCCTTCAGATCCAATGATGTTAGGGCAAGAAGTACTGGGCATATATAATGGTGAGGGAGATTTAGATTGAAGATTAGGAATAGCAAAGTAAGAATTTTAGTGGCACTAAAACAAATCACTTCATTGATGAATGTTCATCCCTGGAACGTTTTAAGAAAAGCTGCAGAAGTTATTAAGAAGTATTTAATTGATAAAATGTTAGAGAAAAAATGCAGAGGACACTGAAGGTACTTTCTAATCCAATTTCACCAGAATTTTCTGATCATGGTAACTTCATATAAGAAAAAAGTAGCAAGTAAACATTTGGCACTAGTAACAATTAAATATTTGGTACTTTCAGAGGATTTTATTTGGTTGAAAAAATAAAATAAAATAGAAAAAGGAATTATTTATTGACTTTAAGTATACTTTTGTTTCATTATTGAGTCATAGCTGATGAAGTAGGTAAAAAGAACAAAAAAAATTTATACCATATTCTTGCACATATTCTAAATGTGAGCATTCATATTGATTTCCTATAAGTACAGTAATAATAATAACATGATTTTTTAATATTTCTGTGTAACACTACATTTAAATGTGTTCTGTCATAATTATTCTAATATTTTTCAAGTTAATTCCTTTTCCACATATTAGCATTCTAGAAAAAGGTTTGCTTTTTGATTACTATATTTTCTTCTCAGTTTATTTAGTTTTGCTGATTACTTCAGAAAGACAAGCTAGAAATTATCTAGAAAGTTTCTAACTTATAATTTCCCCAATTCCACATTCAGTTAAACAGATTATTTACTACATAATATATACTGTATTAGAGGACAAAGTGACCTTATTTCCTCCCCCTCTCTGTCTAGATTTTTATTTCATTGCACTAAATCTGGCATGGCTGTTTATAACAGCTGTTCCACTTTTCCTTTCTTCAAGTACTGAAAGCTATAAAGTTTCATTCTAGGCTCTTAATGCAGTCAATCATTTACCTAATAAAGAAGACTAATGAATCTTCCCCATATAAAGCTTCATTTAGCTGGACTTGACAATAGAGCAGTATTGCTCAAAAATGTGTGAACAAGCAACTGGAATACCTGGAGCCAGATACATTTAAGTAGCTCACAGTAGGTCATATATAGGAAAAGGATTATAACAGTAGAGGGATAAGCAAGAGGTTTTGCCTCAGGCTACCTCTGGGGCATTTGAAAAGTAGTTCTGCCAGGACCAGCATGGTGAAGCATATATTGCAACATAAGCTGCTCATAAAGTAGTTGTAGAGATTAAATGTCTTCTAAATGCTTAATTTTAATTGGAATGTGATTAGCCTGAAGGCATAAAATTATGTCTAATATATTTTTTCTTATAACAGTTTAATAAATAGTTACAGAAAACACTTAATGAGAATTTCATTATAGTATTAAAACCCATTTAACTTTCTTAGTTTTCTCTTGTAATAAAAAAGTTGAAGAAACAAAGTTTAAAGTTAGTATAGATAATTGCTTTTAGTTTACTATCTCACGATTGAAGCTGCATATTGAAGATATTGATTCAATTGACTATTTTGGTATATACGCAGAATCTTTGCAAGACAAAACAGATGCTTTTGAAAATATATATCCAAATGAACATTCTCTTTTGTCTGAAATGGCTGTATACATTTCATAGAAGAACACTGTTCATCTGAATAGTGCCTTAAATAAATAATAAATGCATGTTAACTATTTAGAAAGAAGCCAGCCTGCCTGCCTTCCTTCCTTCCTTCCTTCCTTCCTTTCCCCCTCAAAGTAACTCTCTAAATCTCTTCTCTTAGAGGAAAAAGGATGTAGAAAACCACTTTTGTTTCCCTAGTAATGAGCAAGCCACAATGATCTTTGTGGCAGAGTAAATTGTACAGCTCTGTGTGTGCACTATCTTTTGTTTGTTTTCTTCAGTGTTTTATATAAACTAGCTAAATTAATGACATGTTAAAAGTATTTAATTAAAACTCAAGTATTAGCTTTATGAAATTTAAAAATAGCCTTTTCTATGTCAAGCTTAATAACAAGATAGACAGGTCATTTAGCAATTTCTCCAGAATGTATCTGTGAGACTCTTGATGTGTATGAAGGTTCTATGTTACGGATGTTTTGTCTGTGATAATATTAAACAAAAGATTACAAATTCTGTGAAAGTAGCGGGATCTTCTCTAATCCTTCCACACAATAAAGAACCAAACCTACTAGATTTCTAGGAAGGTCTGCCTACCTGTGATTGCCATCCAAATTTAATCCATTATTTCCTGCAGGGCAATAAAAATACACTCATTTTGTTATTTTTGAAAAGGCAGTTTCTGTGCCTCCAGAAAGACACTAGATGTCCTGTCTTGTGGACAGAAAGAAGGAACAGAAAATTCACTCTTGACTCTTGTTTTAGAAGAGTAATTATCTCTATGAAAGTACACAACACTTATTTTAGGGAGGAAGAGGCTGGATAAGTTAACTTTCATTAATGCTTGATGTCTTCGTGCATCTGAAATATCAGCGTAATCAAGACTAAGTTTCTGTGACAGCCTTCACACTTGATTTTATTTATGCTGCTTTGTGTCAGACCTAAATTGGTTTCCTGAAGGGCACACTGCCTTATTCAGACAACTTTAAATCCAAATTCCTTCCTGACTCTTTCAGCCTTTGCCTTGATTCTTTGCTTGTTTGGCATTTTTTGTGCATGCATGTTTGGTTTTGCTTCTAGATCTCCCTAAATACACTGTTATATTTTAAGGCAAACATAGACTGTACACTTCCAGCATAGCTCCCTTGTAAGTTCACTTAACTTCCTTTCACACCTGTGCTATCACTAATTGCTTGTTTACCTCCCTGGCTATAAACATTTATAGTCTTCAATTACTCTGTGCACTAATTATCTTGAATAGCTGGTTTGGGGCAAGGGAAGAAGTCACTGGGAAAATACATATTCTTGTTTTCTAGGATTAGAAATATATGATCTTCCTATAACATTAAGCCAGTATATACTTTCTGGTTTTCTGAAATCAATTTTCAGAGCCTTTTTATTTTCCTTTTCTATTTAAGCTAGTTGGAATACACGGGAATTCATATTATTATTTGGAAATGATAGAGGTATATTTGCAAGGAGAAAATCTTACTCTCATCATCATCCTCTGTTCCATTTTACTAAGACACATACTATCCCTCATTATCTTTAGTATCTCTTTATAACAATGTTTTTCAGGTTTTTTTGATGATGCCCACGTCTATGAACTCCTATACTCTATCTTTCCCATGTACAATGCTACATGCCTATATGTTGTGGGGACTATTTGAAAGAAAATTATTTTCCATTTTGAAAATTTCTTTCTAAAACATCAGAGTCAGTATCTGGTTTTTGCTACCTGAGCTCTAACACTGTTTTTTGTTTCATTAATCTGAAAATTTGTATATTTTCATTTATTCGTAGTTCATAATATATTTATTAATTAATATTCTTAATGATGCAACAGACTTTTTTGGTGATGTTTTTTTCAAGTCAAGTGCTTTTTCCTGGATGACTTTTTCCACAACAAAATTTACTATTTTATTCTTCTGTTATGCTAATAACACTGAAATAGTTATTTTTCAGCATTTCATTTAATTTTTCTTTTAATAAGTGTGGGGTTTAGGCATTTCAGAACAAATCTGTGGAAATTTTGAGAAGGAGTTGAGGGATAAATAAGGTTATTATTCCAAAAAGAAATTTCTTGATACTCATTCCTCTTATTTTCTTCTTTTGCTCTACATACCCATTGAGGGAGTGACCTTCTGTCTGCCATACAATCTTGGGCTTCATTTTAGAACAGCTATTTTATTCCTTTGTTATATGTCACATAATTCCTTGTAAATGAAACTTGTCCCCTTTGGGAGGACTTAACCAGCATTTTCTCCATAGGTGTAATGAAATATTATAAATCTTTCTGCAGACAGAGGGAATATAGTAAATTAGTGTGATACTGACCAAAAATTCATGTATGTTTGGAAAAACATGAGCTCAGTTATTAATTATAGTCGTTAAAACACAAATTTACAATTACTGGAAGCAGTAACAAACATAAATCAGATTAAAACCCTCTGCAAAATAATCAAACATTTAATATTCTCTTTTTCAGTAGCTTTCACCTCTCAGAAGAATGTTTCTCTCCATCCTTCAGACTTGGCTGAATATTTTCAGGACAAAGCATCTCTGTTTTGCTACACTTCTTTATTATTTGGAAGTTTTTCAAATTGGTTCACGTCATAAAACAAAATATTACTTGTTGTTCCGCTTCATGAGACATCAACACTAGCAAAAGTGTTTACATTTTCCTTGGATAGCCAAATCAGCCACTAAGGAATTAAAAATATCTGAATCTATAGGCTACTGAAGTCTTTCACTATCAGAGAAGCTAACGTTCTGTAACTCCATAGAGTTACTACCTACTTAGGTATAGTATTGTTTTACAGTCAGTTGCAAAATACATACAAATAATGTGTTTCCTTTGGTTTATACGATCTAAAATTTGTTGGAGGATGAAAACTGGAACATGTCAGATTGTTTAATAGGGTTGAATCATATTAATTTTGCTTATTATTACTTAAATACAAACCAAAGACAAAGGAAATATTGTCATTTCTTTACCAATCACCCTGAGCTGCTAGGACAAAATAACCACAAATACAAAGTGGTTTTCACATTTTTTCACATTACTCTTCAGTTTCATTTCTATGAAAGATAAAATATGATAAGAGACCTTTAAAATAATCATAATCTATTTTTAAAATATTAGTGTACTCCTGATACACAATCCTGTATCTTTTGGGGTGGGTCATCTAATGGAATAAAAAATGGTCAGTAATTCAGGTAAATAACCTACTCAGCACAAAATTGTGAAGAAAGGAACTCTATAGGTCTTAGGAATTTTTTTTTGGGGGTAAATAAGGAAGTAACCAAGAGAAAGCAAAAACAACATCATTGTTATCTGAATTAGATACAAATAGTGATTATAGTCTCCTACAAAATTCTTGCTGCTAAATTGGAGAGATTTGGATTTCAGGGATGGAGTATTAAACAAACAGGATATTGGCTGCATGGACATATCCAAAGAGTTGCAGTCAAAGGCTCAATGTCCAAGTGGAAACCAGTAGCAAACAGTGACCCTCAAGGGTCCATACTGGAACCTACAGTAGTTAATATATTCACCAATGACACGGACAGGGATTGAGTGCACCCTCAGCTTTCCCTGGAGCTGCCTTTGTGGGAGCCTCAGCACTCTCCAGGGGTTTCCCCAGCTCAGGAGACACGACCCCCAGCTCCGCTATTGAACGGGCCTGCTCCGGATCTGACCATCTCAGTGAGTGGCTCAATTACTTAGATTATCTGCAATGCAGATTATAGATTTTTGTATTTATCAGAAAAAACTGTAGATTTAAATATAATATATGCATTAATGTTCTTCATTCTTCCTAAGAAACCCCAAGTTTTGTGCTTAGCAAATCAACATTGTGGTACTTCTCAAAACCAAATGAACAATTGAATGTAAAGTCCACTTGTCTAACCACACATCAGAGAAACAAACCCAGAAAATTTGTATGTATCCTGTACTACACACTATTTTTGAAAGACTGGCTATGCCAATTATTGCTTTGAATAGATGACATTAATTCTGCCATTTTAAGCTTATCAGATGTGACAATGTTGTTCAAATTGTCACACAATATATTTTATATCTAAGACACAAAGATAAAAGTGAGAATGCTTGCTTTATCAGTTAATAAAAATGCTCCTAGGGCTAAAAAAATAGATGATGACTGGGACAATTTATTAGGAAATCCAACTGCTGATAAATCAAAGCCATGGTAGTTCATTTCAGTTTGGAGGTAATATGGAAATGACTCCCGTTTTACCAAAGATAATAAAAAATCAATTTATTTATTTTTATACATATCACATAACTTCCATTTATTATTGAACAGTGATTTGGAAATAAATGTTATATTTTTTTCAGTTTTATGTCTCAAAATGGCTGCAATTGATCATGACTAAAATTTATTGCATTGCTGGGTGTATTTGGTGCATCAATAGGAAAGGAAAGTGAGTGATCAATTTATTAAACCAAGACCTAAAATGAGAATATTCTGTGTTCTGAGTGAATAAAAAATCACAAGATATATAAATCTATAGCAGAAGGCAAGGAGTTCTGTTGTTATTATATCACTGCTGTTATTTCTCTTGCTGCTCTTTTACTTGCATCATTCCCCCTGGGTCTCAGAGCCTTCATGGTTCATTTGCTATTGATTCTCAATACTACTTCAAAGAATTAGAAAGATGAAGAAATATTCAGAAGTGAGCAACAAGTAGTCAGAAGTAAGTAAATTCTTTATGATGTAAGTAACTTGAAAAGATTTATGGCAATGTGCTTTATATTATATTAGAATTCTTCACTTAGCTCTACCCTGAGTTCCATTTCATATATTTTACAAGGCTTGCAGTTTATCTGTTCATATCAGTAGGCCTTTTTATTTAATTTTCTCAGACACTTTGACATTTAATAGGACTGAATAATGAGAGCTTCCCACAATGGATATCCTGTGGTTATTTATGTTCTCCGTAAACATACAGTTTTAGCTGTTAAAATATTCTTTGAAGCTCACGCATAGTGCATGACAGGCCTCCACAGTTAGAGTTTTCTTCCCTTTCTTGAGATCTAAATCTCAAGGGGACTGCTTTTCTTGTAAGAACAGACTAAGCCTGTGCTCAGCCAGATTTTTGAAAATCACAATGCAATATTAACACTTCTAAAAGTTTCTTTATTATTCTCAATCAATTTTAAATGTATAAACAAGTGTAAACATCTCATGAAATTGCCACTGACATAATAAAGCCCTCTTTGCTACTGATTTTTTCAGTGGTGTTACACACAGCTAGTAAATAACAAAGAGCAAACATCTGTAGTGACCCAAACATCTGTAACAGCAAATCAATAACACCTTCAATTTAATTTTATTTAGACCAGCAGGACATTCATTTACCAGCAATAATTTAGAGCAGAAGCTTTACTGTAGAAAATATTTGGTAATGCATATACATACACACAGGCACATGTAAATGTATGGAGAGATATATGTCTGCATGTCTATATACGAATACCTAGCTTCCATGTATATGTATCATGCAAATCAAAAGCCTTAATAGTCAAAATAATTAAGTTTTAGTCCCAAGAAGACAGCTAAGCCCATCCAACTTAGCTGATATAGAGGCACTAACTTAGCACAGTAAAACCTGTAGACAATGCCATATCATAATTGAGGTATGGTCAGCTCACCAAGGATCATCTAAAGTATCTGTCGTAACGAGAGGTCTGTGTTGCAACATAGAGGAGTGGAGTTTTGTACAGCAAAAACAGTAGAATGTGGCAATGCAAAATGCAATAAAATAAGTGTGATAACTTTAGAGTAATGTTAATCAAAAGGGAGATAAACTCAGTACAGTGTAATTTACGCTGCCTATTAAGAGGTGATGCCTTTTCCTGGTCTTAAAATCAAGAGTCAAACACGGTTCGAAGGAAAAAAGGGGTTTTACCTCGATATTTATTTTAAGGATCCTTAGGTGCACTACGTCCAGGTCAAATGCACCTCAATGCACATCGCAATGCACACCCACAAAAGAACTGGTATAACATTATAGGTTTTACTAATTAGCATATCTATCATAAATTCCCCAATGGGAAGCTTGAGTGAGCCCCCCCCATCCCCAAGGAACCTTCCCCTGGATGGTTCTATCTTAGTTTACAAAATGTGTTCTGGAGAGGACCTTGGTGTCTGGGACATATTGATCCCTAACTACAAAACCTCTAAAATGTTGAGTCTCCCAGCTTAACAAACGAGTCCAAGAATATAGGCAAAAAGCACTAAAGGATACAGAAGTTGTAAAAAGGTATAAAAGGGATTTAAAAGAAAAGGCAAAAAATCATCATGGAATTAGAGTGGTCTCTAAATTAACTGCTTCCCAGAACTTTATTAGGATTAATTTTAAAACAATAAACTGTCTTACTCTAGAAGACACAGCAAGTGCACTAAAATTTGTCTGATATAGATGACCATGGGAACAGGATGAAGGAATCTTGTGTATCATAGGTTTAAATATACAAATAGATCCCGGGTATCTCAGGAAAAAAAGTAAAAGAAAAGGCTTCTGGTCTGCCCTGCTTATTTCCACCAATATTTTGTGAGTGGCTTATTCCCCTAGAAGCAACTTCAAAGTTGGAAAGGATCTATGTGATACAAAATGGGAGGAGCACATTAGCTCAGTCAGGGTAAAGAAAGAAAACAAGAACAATAAGCATATGTCAGAGACAGGTTTATTCTTCCATGTGAGATCACTTTTCTTCTAGTTTTCTTGCTTCTTAATTTTAGGACTTCTCAAGTTATCAAAATTTTTTAAGAAGGGCTACACTTCATGTGGAAACATGCTGTGTCCTTCTTCCAGGTATTTTGCAGTAAGTCTATCGTTTTCCCTAATTCAATGTTTAATGAGCAACACCTGCACATGCAATTTAAAGGTACTGAGTGATCTTCTACACAGCAGAAGTGATCCACAACTGTCCACAGGGAATTAAAATTGTCGTAGTTTCATCTAATATAGAGTTAATTTCCTTTCAGTAGCTGGTACAGTGCTGTATTTTGGATTCAGTATGAGAACAATGTTGATAACACACTTATGTTTGGTGGGTGCTAAGGAGTATTTATCCTACATAAAAGACTTTATTGTATCTCCTGCTCTGCCAGTGAGGGACAACAAAAAGTTGGGAGGGAGCCAGGATGGGTTACTCAAACTAGCCAAAGGGATATTCCACACCGTGGATCATTCCCAGTATATAAGCTGGGGAAGTTACCTGGAGGGGAAGTCCAGGGATAGGTTCTGGCATGGGTCAGCAGGTATTGAGCAATTGCATTATGCAACACTTGGTTTAGGTTTGGGTTTTTTTCTACTATTACTACTACTACTACTACTACTACTACTACTACTACTACTATTATTATTATTATTATCTCTTGTTTCTTTTATTTAAATTTTCTCATCTCAACCTCCAAATTTTACTTTTGATTCTTCTCCCCATTCCACCGTGGAGGGGCCGGGGGGGAGGGGTGGAGGAGAACAAGCAGCTGTTGCTTAGTTGGTGCTTAGTGGCAACTTAGTGGTGCTAAGTTGCCAGCTGGGCTTAAACCACAACAGTGGTAGAAAACCCCTTACAACACTTGTTGACTGACTCAAAACTAGTTTCTCCTCCCTAATAGAAATAGTAGCACTCTGGTCAAGTATCCTGTGAATTCCAAAGGAAATGGAGGTTTTACCAGGGACAAGTCTTTCAAACAGCAGCTTTCAGATAAAAGTACTAACTGCGAGCCTCATCTCATAGTCAGAAAAGAAAAACAGCATGATGTTCTTGTGTCAAGTTAAGACTAATACTCAATATGTGTAGTTAAATGACTTTTTTTTTTTTTTAAGCAGAGCAAGAACTCAAATGAGCTGTTTCCAATTATTTACTATGGATTAAGTTTTGCTATTCAAATACCATTTAATGCTTTTCTCACTAAATGTGTTTTCACAGAGGGAAGATACTATTTATCACATGTAAGGCTAATAGAATCTATACTTGTGCCAGATAAAAATTAATTGAGCTGAGAGGTTAGGTTTCTGAACTCATTTAATGCTGGTACCTGCTTCTCCAAAATCATCTAGTACTCTATAAAGTCATGTGTGTGTATTCAAAAGGTGATTATGTGCAGCTACCTGATTACAAGTTCATTCATTTAATGATTAAAAGTGCCTTTTGGTGACAGTTGTAGTATATCAGGCTCAGAACTGAATATCACCTGCTGATTGTAGAAGTGAATATCTATAATGGGAGTAATTTTATAGCAGCACTTATTAGGAACTAATACTGAAACTAATCCCACGTTACAGAGATTACTTTATTGTGTCAGATGCCTATTTGAGAAGAAGGAATTATTTTCAGAAATTATTTTCAGCCTATTGACAGACATAGAATAAGAAGGTAAAAAAATCAGAGTATTTTATGCAGTGTAAAGTATTATGTCTCCATAAGGGTATGGTCAAATTAAGCTCTCTTAGATACAGCTGAGGAGCATTAGGGATCTTTAAAAGATTTTTCTTTTTGTAAATTTAAAAAAGAGAGAGAAAGGAAGTGACATAAAAAGGTATAGTTAATATATTATAATATTACTCTATTACAAAATAAAATCAGTTTCCAATATCAGCAAAAATAGTTTAAGAATATTTACGCTTTTATAATTTTGTATAAAAATCATTTGTCCATGACCACAGACTATCCTGTTTCTTTAACAAAGCTAGAGAACTTCTGTTTCTTTGGGGTTTTTTGTTTGTTAGTTTTTTGTAAGTGGAGTAACTTCGTTTTTCATTCCTACACTTACATATTAAAATTAATGTTTCTCATGTGTTTTGAATATATTTGAATGCCATTATTTTTAGCTGAAATGAAAGTAAGATTTGTTTAAAAGGAGAAAAAGTTTCAGAAATGGCTTTCAAACCAATTAAATTTACATTAGTACTTATAAAAATGATATCTGAATTAGTATACAAAATCCTTCTAATATAAGGAGATAAAAATGTATTTTCATTGCTGTTTTTTATTCCTGAACAACAAAGATGTATTCAAAAATCCCATAAATCACTGCATTGTTAACAATCTCACATTGTAAGAACACAAAAAACCTAATCGATAACTGGTCAATAGAAAGTTGACCTTTGCTGGAAGTCATAGAAAGATTCCCTTGCTGAAGGTTAGAACCCTTAGTGCTGAAGCTACTTAATTATTACAGGTGATTGGAATTTGGCCTTTACTGAAATGACGTAAAAAGAAAACAAATTGCTCGTGCTCCTTATTGTGTTTTATTTTACTGCTTCTCCAGAACCATAAGAACGAGATGGTTTAAAGACACTTTGCAACTGAGCATCGTGAAATGCTGCTTCTAGAATCTTAATCTTGATTCATTTGTACCTTCCTAAATCAGAAATATTTCTACAGAAATTAAGTGATTTCTACCAGATTTATCTAACTGACTTAAAATCTGTCAAGAAGAAATGTTTGGCTTCCTTCAGTTTGGTCTAGTTTTATGTGTGAATATAGTAATTGCTTTGGTAGATATTGTTGTGTGACCTTTTCCTGGTGCTTGGGGGTTGGTGATTTTTATTCCTATGAGCACTCTGCATGGCCCTAGATAGCTAATTATATTAGCCTATGGTAGCTATTTTTCCACATTTCTCCAGCTGGTGATATATTCTGTTTGAGTAAAATAGGGATAGTATCAAGGAAGAAGAATATAAAAGTAATTTCACCACTATGAGCACTTTTTTCCCTAAATGAAGTATGTAATTATCAAACTTTGTCTATATTGTCACATGGTTTAACCTTCATTGAACTAATTAGGATGAAGCTTAAAATTACTTGCTGTCTAACTTGATTATACAGCTGCAATTTTTTCCCTTTCAAGGAGAAGCTGGGGGGAAATGTAGGCAACTGAGTTCAAAAGTTATTATCAGTAGCACGCAAGACAGTGACTAGAAAAGGATCAGGAATTGAGGTGACCTATATAAAACAACTTTTTGGGCAAACTGGGCAAACGTATGTAACATAGGTAATATTGTACTATGGAAGAACAGAGGGAGAGGTGAGATTTTACACATTTATTTTGATGTCCAAATGTTTTTACACTAGTTATCCTGTGAGACCTACAAAAGTTTTAATTAAGAGAATGATGACATGTGCTTACCTTTCACAGCAGCTAAGTCTAACGCACCTCACTTTCCTTCTGAACAATTTTGCTTAAATTAGAACAAATTCCTCAAAATGCAGTCATTTATCCTAATATATAATTAAATGTATTAAGTAATTGTCAGGGAGTGAACTCCTAAAAATACTTAACAAAAGCATGTGACAGAACAGTTGTTTCCTTTAGTCTAAGAAACGTGCTGGCAGTAAGCCTGAACATATTGACTCTCATATTAGGCTAGGCTCTTTGAACATGCACATCCACTGTTGCTGATCAAACTTCACTAAGACAGTCTTTCTGGTTTATTCTGTACTGATGATCAGTATTCACAGACACCAAGTCTAATATTTCGAAGATGATTAGAAGATAAAGCACTATGTTTTTACTACTCAGACAGCACTCAGCTGGGATCCATACTTTTAAGTTTTTTACTAGTTTTGAACAGTCAAGAACCAAAAACATCTGATGTCATTCTTTTATAAAAACTAACATTTTCAGAATACTGCCAACAAGCAAGAAGAGAAAAGAATCACTTTGAAGTGTTAATATTTTTTACCTGTGTATTTCATGTTCCTCAGTTTCCTAATTTCACTTCACAGACACAGCCAAATATCTATCTAGAGACCAACTTCCTGTGTATAAGCAAGGGGAACGTCTGCTTCTAGGTGAAGTCTGGAGCCCTGCAGGAGATCTACGGGAGTTCATTGCTGTCTGTATGCCTTCACTGCTCCCTAGAGAAAATCGGGGCACAAAGATGTGGTAGGCAGATGGTGCATATCCAGGCTACTGAGCGCTCCATATCCACAAACCCTTTGGTTTTATTTAGAAAGTAACACATTCCCCACATCCTGCTGGCAAGCTATGCTGCAGTGTTCTTTCTCTGCATAATTGACCACCACCTCTCTTAAGAATTTCCTGAAGCAAGACACTGTTGCAAAGCCAGCTAGACTTACCTCCTTCTGTATGTGAAACGTAGGAAAGCACACTGATAGAACTTAAAAAAACCCCAAAAAACAAAACCCAAGAAGAATAAACAAGTTCCCCTCTCCCCCCGCCCCCCAAGAAAACAGAAAAATATTTTTAAATCAAATTGTATTCACATGCTGTTAAGTAAACCAGTAAGTGGGTAGTATATACCTTTCAACCAAAATTAAAGACTTTTCCACTACAAGTTTTCCCAATTTTATACAGATGATAACCTCAAAACTTAGAAAACTATAGAAAGATTTCCTATTTAAGCTTTAATACTGGGAATGGGGTACATAAGATTCTTGTTACTACATAGAAACAGCTAAAATACATGCATATATATTCCCCTAAAATCACTATGATGATTTTTCTTTTTAAGTATTAAACATTCCTGTTTGTCCTTCAGCCTTCATAATCATTGAGGGAGAACTACGTGCCTTAAAAAAAGATCTTCAAATGCCGGTCAGTTGGCAAAAAATATATGTAACCCAGAAAAGAAACACGAGTATAAATTATTTGTTTTCTTACAATGAGACACTCTAAGAAAATAGATAAACTAATTAATTTTTTTCATTTTGGTTGCAAATCAAATCTGGGGAAAAAAACCCAAAACTGAAACGAAACCAAAAAACCTTGAGATGGAATCCTTGCTTTTTAGAAAGCTTTGTATATGAGCAGTTTATATCAGATTAGG
This sequence comes from Dicrurus megarhynchus, assembly GCA_013399195.1. Taxonomy (NCBI): domain Eukaryota; kingdom Metazoa; phylum Chordata; class Aves; order Passeriformes; family Dicruridae; genus Dicrurus; species Dicrurus megarhynchus. The sequence goes on from VXAD01008108.1 coordinate 124,160, forward strand.
CTACCCAATTGTCATATATTTGTGCAAGGTTATCAGAAAAAAAAAAAGGTTTTATATAAATTATTCAAAAAATTTTGTCAGGAGGCACTGTAGTATTTTATAATGCAGAACTATGACAACATGTATCCTTGTTACTATTTCAACACCAAATGACTGGTCTGAAGAGAAGTGTTACTCTTGAAAAGACATTTCAGACTGAAACATTGTTATTACTATATAAATATAATCCTAAATATTTGCTAGAGATTTTTCTTTGTCTTGAAGCTTGGGATGAAATGTGAGGGGTTTATTTCCCCTAAAAAAGTCTGTAATCTCTGGGCAATAATTTTCCTTCAGATCGAGGACTTGCATTTCACACAAAATAATATGTAACTTTTTCAGACTTCCTTTCAGTAAAAATTGAATTAGTTTTCAAAGCCACTTAATGTAAATAAAGTGTGCTGGATCGTTTTTCCTTCTTTAATATATTGGAATGCTATATTACAGATTTTAAAAGGGATTAAATTATTCCAATTTGTTTCAAAAGTTCTTAATCAATAGAAAATTTAACATTTCTCTGAATTGCAGTTAGCTATGCTTTCCTGAAAGAAAAGATTTACCCTGTGTTCTAGTTATAGATAAACAAGGACTTTGGAAATGCATTCAACTTATGTTTTTATCTGCTGCTTGTTATTGCAAGAAAATCTGAGACTGTTCCCATTAATGATTCATCCAGCATTAGAAAGGAGGAGTCGTTTCCTACTGGAACTTGAAGTATTTGACTGAATGCCTTTGAGATAGCTAGGAGAGAATGGCTGTTGACTGAACAAATATTTTAGAGGGGAAAAATTCCTGTAGGAGCTCAAACTGCAGACTTTGCCTTAAACAAAGAGTATATATTGCAATAAGTGCAGCCAGAAGAGTTTTATTTTTATTTGAAACACGTAGCTTTGTATACAATCTGTGAAGAGGAGAGGTCTACAGAGGGAAAAATGTGCAATAAAAGTGTGCAGTATATTAGAAATGAGACTCTGAAAAGTACTATAGGGTCGCACCATTCTGTCTTGCTACTGCTGTAATAATTCTTTACAGAAAATTCAGATAAGTCAGGAGAAAGTGGTGGTCAAACTAGATGTCCAGCAGTCATTAGTGGAAGCTGTTGGAAGTTGAGTGTTTGTGAGAAGCTGTGAGTTCATGACTGATGAGTTCAGATGGATAATTAAAGAGAATAACATTGGAATACTGATTTGGAAATAAGATAATGGAAAACTGACATTCTTCAGACATGGACAGGAATGAGAGGAACAGTTGCTATGTGAAAAATCGGTGGAATATTTTGTGAGGTGGAAATTATGGGGAGTGGGAAAGTCACTAGATACAACAGGAATGAAAGAAAAAGCGGGTTGTAAGAGAATCAGAAAGAAGAGAACTGATAAAGGGCTGAATCCTGATGATAACACTGGGAAAATTAAACAGGATGAAAAAATGGAATAGTAAAAGAAAGCAGTAAAATATAGATGGAGTGGAGTAGGAGAAGATAAATTAACTTTTTGTATGCACAGAAGAGGATGTATACATCACAGTTACAATCAAATCAATTAAGTTAATTAGGTACATAATACAGATATAAAAAGTATAACAAACATTTTGGAATACCATTTCAGTGCAATAGGTGTTAAGCATTCTAGAAAACGTGTCAGAGTTTTTCTTCAAAAACTATAAACATGAAACCAACCCTTTAAGTGTAGGTAAATGAACGCTGTTAATTTAATACCTAAATTGCAAGAAGAGGATCAGAAAAGGAAAGTTCTTTTCTACTGTTATTCTACATTCTATTGCTATTCAACATTTTTTTTCTAAAACTCTTAACAAACTCTGACAGAAATAGCTTCAGAAGTGTTTTTATAATTAAGAATAATTAATTATTTTTATGTTGAAAATCACTGTATTTAGCCTAACTATTTAAAAATACTAATAGGATGGAGAAAATATTTGGAAAGCACTCACAAACTTATTAACATCAGCCTCCACCACAACCACCCACACCACTTGCATTTCTCTCAAAGAGTCATACTTTTTAAAATGTAAAAAAAATTCTTCCAACATATTTGGTCTTGAAAATTTGGATTTGGGGAGTTTGGAACTGGAAAATGTGACTATTTATATGCATAATTTGTGGCAGGAATCTAGACATCTTTATAGGACACAGTATTAAGTGGGGAGATTTAGGCTGGACATCAGGAAGAATTCTTTCACAGAAAGGGTGATTAGATACCTGAATGGGCTGCCAAGGAACATGGTGGAGACACCATCTCTGGAGGTGATTAAGGAAAGTCTGGATGTAGCACTCAGAGCTCTGGTCTAGTTGACATGGTGATGTTCAGTCATGACCTTGATGATCTCAGAGGTCTTTTCCAACCTAATTGATTCTGTGATTCTGTGACTTCCACTCTACATCAAGAAAGGTGGCAAGTTATACAAGTAATATGGAAAAAAAAGTTGTGAAAATTATTTATGAAAAAAAAAGTAGAGCAACATCAAGAAATAATAGCATCTGGGAACTTTTAGGTCGCAGCTTTTTTTTGTAAAAGAAGAAATGAAAAGTGAAAACCACAAGGGGCTGTCTTCAATCACACTTTTTTTTTCCCCCCAGTATGACTAGATATACTTCTAAACCAATTTAGCCTGATGAAAGCATTTTTCTTATGTGGACAAGGCACATGCTTTAATTTGCCTTGTTCCCACAGTAATTGATGCATGTGCTGAGGACTCACAAGAACCTTTTAAACCACTTCTTATTTTGCTGACATCTGTCAGTTATCATAGTTGCTTACCAGTGGAAATTCTTTTTTTTGATAGTGTTTTTCCACAAAAGTTTCTGTCTCAACTGAGAAATTTATTTCTATCCTTGAAGAGAGCTTAGTCAAAGTCTCCTTTGATAGATGTGACTGCTTCTTTTTATCACCTCCTCTGGCCTCTATTTCTGCCACCTTTCTGTGGGGTCTTAACTGAAACACCTGTCTGAGGAGTGGAGACATTCTAATCTCTTTGTAGGTAAGAATCATCTGCAAGGGTTCATTCAGCTCAGCCTCTGAGAGGTTAAAACTTTTCAATTTTCTACAGAAGGAGCTTAAGTCAATTTGGCTTCTAACTCAAGCTCAAGTCTGGGGAAATGAATCTGGTGTCCAACGACTGCATAGATTTTAGGCAACAAGAAAGGAGCCACAGCACAGCAACACAAATTTTACACCGCCCTTTGCTGCATTCAGGTGGCTGGATGATCCTCTGATGATGGATGTGCTGTTTTCTTTAGGAACAGAAAGTCAAGGATGGGCTGCTGTGCTTATGACTGCACTGGTATATGCCCCAGTAAGGCTTGCTTTCTGTGCTGAGGGTGTCCTTGCTGGAAGGAGTTTACAGAAACTGCTGCTTTCTACCTAGGCCTTTATGAGGTCTGGTGTTCAAGAGTATGCACATTCTTAAAAGAAAGCTGAAGTGGTTCACAGTTTTACAGAACTCCTATCAATCCCAAGGTAAAAAGTCACACTTCCATTTCACTCCACAAGTGAAGCTCACTCTCTTCCTTTAAATAAGTAACCCTTAAAATAAATAAGTATATAGTGATATATGCTTCTCTGCTCTCAGAAGACTTCTACTTTATTTCCTCAGAAATTACATTTTCTGGAGCATGTTTCACAGCAGCTATCTCTTTGCCCTTCTTTTGGGAGAAGTTTTTTAGCAAATAGAGTAAGGCTTTAAAAAAACTATATATGATCTATTCATGGTGTTAACATAGTAAAGTAACCCACCAGAACAAACCAAAACCCAAAGAAAACACATACAAAGCCCACCAAGACAAAACAAAATGCTATCACAATCACTAATTTCCTAAAGATATGTGTCATAAAAGAAAAAAAAAAAAAAAAAAAAAAACAGTTCTCATGTCCAAGGATCACACGAAAAGAATNTGGCAGTTCGAAGCTGCCTTTAGAGATCTTAGAAATTCCCCTTAAAATGCAAAACTAATGATTAAACACATTCAAGAGCATTAAAAAATCCAACAAATCCACAGGGGTGACACTGAGAACAAGAGTACAATAACCTGGAGGGTATAAAACTGAACATTTTGGGATTTTAAATATCTTTTGAAGGACACAACTTATGTATGGCTTGAATCCTGTAAAAACTGGTTCAAAAACACTAAACATTATAGAAACTAGGCTTTTAGAGATAACTATCAAAAAGTATAGCTTTTATTAAAAGCTATATATTTATTATATATTTATAATTATTATATATTTATATATTTATTAAAATCTATTAAAATAGATCCTCTTAATTATCCACTTGAACTAATTAACTCCTTGGAACAATCAAAATGTGCAAAAACCAATAAAACAAAACTTCATATATAACAATATCCCTAAATATGGATTCATTAATTTATATCTAAGCAGTTAAATAAATGACATGGTATTAGTGTGAGCTGCTTTATAACTTTCTAAGCTTTTCTACCTTCTCCTAACCACCAGTTAGGATGTTGCATAAAAACAATAGCTCCTGCAAATGTGTGCCAGCTCTCCCATTTTTACAAAAAGCATGAAAAAGAACTTTGCTGGAATGACCACCTTGCTTCACAGAGTCAACACCCAAAGAATAAACCAAAAATTCTAAAACATGGTCAGCTTTTGATGGTAGCTGCTAGGGAGCTGCCGGAGATCTTGTATAAAGGTAGATCAAATAAATTGCCTAAGAAATTTCTTTGGTATCAGATACTGCAAGTTCTTGGAAAGTTTTAGTCCCAAGTAAACAGTAACATAATTTCTCCTTGCAGGGAGAAGTGAACTGTGGCTATGATGTTACAATTTTCAACCTCTGATCTTGCTTCTAGCCAAATAAAGCATGATATTTGTTTAGTTAACACAGCAAAGAACAGGGTGGTCCTTGCATCTGTTTTTGTTTCTTTAAGTCTTTTTGGAAATAAAAATAAATTAATGTCTTGAGGATTCATCCTTCTTTCCAGTTTTGGTGATTCATTTGTTTACTAAAGGGAGCATTTGAAAAAAACCCAAACATCTGGATTATTTCTTAAAAGGTAGAGACATCCACTTAGAAAGAATTAAAAGTATTATTAAAATTTTGCTGTTGATGGTGCTGATTGTCTTTAAAAGTTTAGTCCTTTTTCTGAAGAGCTATAAAACACACAGATGCAGCATGCTGGTCTGATACACGACAGCATCTTTATATTTCCTCGGGTACATAAATTGTTGAATTTTTTTAACATCCTTTATACAGCTTGTGAATGCATCCAAAGACACATTTTACATGTCTTGTACATCCTGTTTAGAATACATCTCTATACCAATGTGAAAGAAAAGCAGAACAAATTGGGAAAATTTTATCTCAGGTCTACATTTGGAAGCTTTATACAACTCTGCACCAAAGCCATTCTTTTGACAAAAGTAAGTGAAATATAAATCTGTTATATTTTAGAGAAGTCAGAAGACTAAATCATTCTCTGTGAACAGCACCAAAATGGTCCAGTTCTGTTATCTAAAGATATTCTGATCATGCAGAACATCTAAGCAGAGAGACACAGCATAGTCCATCACACTGTCCTTTCTGCCAAAAAGTCATTGTGTCCTATGCACCTGCAAAGGGGATTATTCTTTGTGCACTTTAAGCAGTACCAACCCTGATAGATACTTGGATATGGTTTTGACCAACCAAAGGATAAAAATGGTGTTTCCTATGTCTGTGCCTAAAGACACTGTTTACCTGCAAAAATCACAGAAATAGACAAATAAGGAGATAGACTTTCTAAATCTTATAAGTAAGATAAACTTTCTCACTGAAAAACTGGAGTTTTTACTAAACCTCTAAAGAGCAGCTTGAAAAATTAGAAATTATCCAGTCTGCATCATTCCAGACAGTTGAGAAAAAAGTCACAAGATACTACTTCAATAACAATAATAATGATAATAATGGGAAATACCCTCAGCCTTAACCCCAAAGAAGCATTTGAATAATTTCTGATGTTCATAAATCATTAGATGAATATTGTGGCATTATATTTTCCTTCATAATTGGAACTCAGACCAGTTTGGATATTACCTAGGTAGAACAATATATTATTCTACAAGTTGTCATATGTCTGCAAGGATAAGCCTTGTCTGATCAGTTGTAGACATCAGCAATGCAGACTGCTACCCCAAAGATTTCCATTCTAGGCTCCTTTCATAATTAATACAAACAAATAAGCTGTTCAGGGTGGAATGTCTCTACCTGCTAGGGTTAACAAAGAGATAAAAGTATAGATAATACGTAAAATACCTATTACTCTGACCTGACTTTGTTACTTCTTCCCCCTAAAGCCTTAAGAACCCGAGGACAAAGTGATGACTGCTATTTTTTTTAGTCGCTCAGATTTTTTCTACAGTATGGATAGGATCACATTACGATTGTAACTACATTTTCCAAGTGATCATCTGACATGTTCAAAGCTAATATGATTCAGTTTATCCAGAGAGCAATTTTTTTTTTTTTTCCTGGCAAAACCATGTGTTAACCAGGTTGGCCTGTCAACACCTAGTATGCTAAAGGACTGGTTTGGTTCCAAAGCATTCTGGTATAACCTGGGCAGCTTTCCCAAGCTGCCAGGTGGAATAGATGGAGAAATGTGGGTGTTAGAAGACTATAAGCCAAATCGTGTCAACTGTTTCTTACTGTATTTTTTTTAACTGGAAGAACTCTAAAATTTAAATGGAACTTTCTTGATTTAAAAATAAATAAATAGATGCTTAACACCTTATTTTCCTTTCAGAAAATGTACATGGAAAAATTCAAATCTAGCAAACTTCCTGCTGTAGTAAGGGAACACATATTATGGTTTCTGATAATGAAATAATTTTTGCTTGGGATTTTCGTTTAGTGCTTTTAAAATTATGGACTAATTCTGATGTATCTCCTGCCTCCATCTAATTCTCAACCATTAAATTACAAAGACATCAGCTGTAGCTCATTTATATTACTTTCCTATCTGGTCTTCAAAATGGAAAAGTTTGTCATAGATGTACATCTGTGCTTGCTTTATTCGTGCAATGTTCCAATCATTCAAAAATCTGACCAAGGACTGGTGGCTATTTCAGGGGGATATGCATAAAAACTATCAGTCCCTTTGGAGTTCCAATTAGCTCCCTACATCACTTATCTACAGGTGTGTTAAACTTCTGGATTGATTCTACTAATTTTGTAGTTTTGTCTTCATAACAAAAAAAATCTTTTAACTGTCATGTATTTTTTTCTGAGTAATCAACAAAGTGAAAGATCTAGAGCACCGAGATAAATGGAATGTAATATGCTAATTATCTCCTTAATATAATATTTCACTGTAGTTTTAAATTTTAAAAATCATACATTTGTTCAAATAATATCAAGAAAGTAAGTAAAATGAAACACAAGATGAGATTAAACAATGCAATGTAATACTACTAATAAAAAAAATCCATTCTCTGGTCCCTAGATGGAGAACTGAAATAGAAAGTAAAAGCAAGAATAGGTGAGATTATAATACATTTAATAATAATATTACATTTAATGTCCTAAATATAATAATGAAATTCTATGCAGTGAAGCTTACATCTCAGTCTAGGATAATGGCCTCTTACTAAATATTGTTGTGCCTACTGAGGTACACACCTTCTCACCTGTAATCCTTTATAATATAGGCAGAAAAGAAACTTAGAAAAACCCAAAACCAAAAATCCCAACCCAAACCACCACCAACATCACACAAAACAAAGTTTTCAGCATGGAAACAAGTTTGAATGGTAAAGCAATAACAATGTTTATAATGAAGTATATTCTGACTGGATAAAAAGACTCAAATATTAATAAACTTTCTTCTCTGAAGACTACATCACAATAGAATAGTATTGGAAATAAACCCTGGAGTTAATGACATGGGTATTATGGATAAGTGATTTCATTGTGATCCACAATAGTTTCATTTAGCAGAGCACTTAAATAGTTGATGATATATCTTTGGACCATGTTAATGTTGGTTTAAAATCCCTGCAAAGTAAAGAGGACTGCATTTCAACACCAACTTCTCAGAGAGTATGTGGGATGTCTCTCTTTTGGTGTCCTGTGTGGGGCCAGGAGTTGGACTCAATGATCCTGATGGGTCCCTTCCAACTCAGCACATTCTATGGTGTTTCTGCGATTGGATGATTTTGTGAGCATTCCCAGTATACTTCCGGTTATAGTCAAATAAGTTAGTTTAAACAACCCTCAATAATGTTATTTAGTTTATTTCACTTTTTTGGAAATTGATATACAGTTTTTCCAGGTATCACAACTTTAACTGCTTGATAAACTAGTAGCTGGAGGTTAAGCTACCAGGACAAGATATCAGAGGAAGATCTTTTCAGCTCAATATTTTAAACTGTTCTTCTTTCTTAATACATAGTGTAATGTGTGATGGTTAGATGCATGGAGTGTGAGGTTGCTGATTAACATTGAGACCAGTTAAAGCTGAGCATGTAGACATTACTCTAGAAAATTCAATGATTATACATACATTTTTTAAATGTTTTTTTAAAATTTCTTTACTTAATCCTATTTTTCTTGATATGAATAATTATCTACATTGCTATATAATATTATTCATTAATTCTCTGGTTTAAAGCGTACTGAAGTCTAGGAACATGATTCCCTTGACTGGAAATATTCACATTAAGCCTAAGAATACTTGCAGTTTTAAAAATTTACAGATCTCAAAAGCAGCTCTTAACATAAATATAAAAGGGAATCTTTAGTTCCTAATTTCTAGGGTAACGTTAATTATAGCTGTTGAAACCTTTACACTAAATTGCACTGTCACTACAGTAAGATTTCCTGGCTTTAAAAATTAATTCAAACAGTATAATCCATATTATTTAAATCTCAGTTTAGTACAAAGAAGTATAATCCATTTGTGGTAATACAATAACTGCTTATTGACACTTTTATGAGTGTATCTAATGAAATGCTTTAAACCTTTTTATGCAAACAGGACTTTTATATATTGATCAGATTTACTGCTTTTTGCCTTTCCTACAATTGCATGAGCAAACTGCATTTTGTGCAGAATCTCCATAAATGTGCACATACCTGATTAGTAGAGTGAAATGATGGGTATATGTATCTCTACTTATTGCCAATTATTTATGTTTTATTGTTTTAATTATAAGGAGCAGTCTCTGCAGTAACTACAATACAATATTCCTGTGTAGAGCAGAATTAAAAGAATTAATGTACTTTTAAATTAGACTCCAAATTAAAAGATATTAATCTGGCATTAATTTTAGGTATCACTTAGGGGAACTGATATGTATTTTAAATGCAGAGTAAACCAGAAAGTAGAAGTTACATTTCACTGTTAACCGACTGTTACATGACAAGTAAACAAGTTTAATCGTGTTATTCACCTCATTGACTTTAATGATTCAATAATAGATGTAATAGGCACCTCAGGACCAGATGGCTTAGGGAAAAAAAGTCCCCATGAACTACCACTTTTTCATCTCAAGTATCTGATAAATATGTTAACTCCCTGCACTGCGATGACAGCCGGAATTTCTCACCAGCTGGCCAGTTGCTCTGCACAGTGGGTGATATCATCCTCAGCTGAATGTTGAATTCTCAGCTCCGTAGTAAGGTCAGGACTTCAGGGTTTTTCTTAAAAAACATATTTTTTTATTGATTTCACATAAACATTACAATCATTGACAAAAGGATAAGGGGGAAAGGTCTTAGGAAGGGGCAGATCAAGAGTTAAGGTTGGATTCAATACGAGCTGTACTTGTAGCAGTGCTCATCACCCCCATGCGTTAGCAGTGCGGGTTGAATGTGCAAAGAGAATGTGGGGCTACTGCTACCTCTCATCAAGTTGTTTTACAACCCCAACCTTTTGCTCAGTATTCTGCTACCTCAAGCAGAGACTGCTTATGATCACGCCTGGCAGACATTTCAGCCATGAAAACACTGTTTATTTCTAGCTGTCATCTGTGCTGCTGCAAAAAAAAGGGCTCAGAAGAATTCCACCCCCCTCCACTCCCAGAAATGTCAACAAAATGGACACATTGATTATCTACAGCCTGTATCAGCCAACACTGTTCAGATCTGAAGCAGTATACAGCCTACTGTCTGCCACTATTTCTTGATTTTGGCCTTGTTTTTTTTTAACACTTCTTTTCTACTTATATACCACATCTGTTTCTGCCTCTGTGCAAAATACAACCATGGTAGAGCCTAACAAGACAAAAGGGTTTTTTTCATGTGTGTATATTCACAGACATTATTTCCTCTTTGCTCCCTGACTTCTGATTTACTTTCGTAAACTAGACCATACTTGGTCCTGCATCGAGAAGAAACTTTGTCCTGAGTTTTGGAAGTGAAACTGAAATGTACATAATGAAAAGAGAAAGGAGAAAAATAAGGTACAGGTGCATTAACCATTTTGTCAGTTAAGGGATTCTGAAACATAAGACAATTCTGAATGCCCATGGTAAACTAATTGTATGTCTATTCAAAGCCCACTTTTAAAACAAATTGGATTTTCTCAGCAACTTTAATTGCATCCAAGTTGTATTAAAATGCTAGAAAATCCAGAAGAAGTGGCATCACACAACTTAATTAAAAAAACCCAAAAACCAAACCTCCCTTTTTCTTTATTACTCACTTACTTATCTCACTTAAATGCACGATAAGTTCTTCAGTTTGTCATAAAAACGAATAAGTCTCTTATCCTACCATAATGTTATGTATCTTCCCATGACAGTACATAAAGCCACTTCTTCATATTAATTCATTTACTCACTCAACATCACTTTGGAAGAGGGTACTACTATTCTTCTGTATAAAAACGCCCTGGTTTAAGTAAAGAGAAACTGAAAGATACTGACAGGAGTCTCCTAATCACAGGCTGAAAAACAGATCTCTTTTCTCGTAACTTCTAATGAAGTATATATGTGCCAAAACAATACATCTGGAAAAGCTAGTTATCTACCAAAAGGGAAGCAGGAGCAAGTAAAAAAAAAATTACTGAAAGCTGGTATAGCAAAGTATTAAAGTACAAAGAAATTGATATTCTCAACATAATAAAAGTCAATACAAAGATATATCAACTGTAACAAGCAATGTGTAGAAATAACAAAACAAAAAAGAAAGGAGATGGGAATAGGAATACTGATATTTTAAAAACAGCAATAGAAACAAAAATAAATTTTTCAACTATGTCAGAACAAAAAACCCAAAAAAGTAAATCAAAATAGAAGAAATGTTCTCTGCATCATTCTTCATCAAAGTAACAAAAACTCTCTTTACTCAGGCACATAAACCAAGGTACAACATGTATAAAAAAATGTGATGGAACTACATAATGAAGAAATACTAGGCCACACTGAGAATTTACTCTTTGGCACTTCACAGCTGCATGCAGGCACAAATGCTAAATGGTCCAGAACAGTTCACTTCTCCAGAGGGGATTAATTTTTTTCTACAATAGATAACATGGAGGACTGGGATTTTTTCAGCACTTATTATGCTTCTATGACCCTCACAATCTATATATGTTACTTTTTTCAGTTCAAATTGTCTGATAGACAAAGTCTGTGCAGACCAGATGGTTGCATAAACATCACAGTGAAGATCTTATTGAAGCATTTGGGAATGCAGGTTCTTCTGGCAAAATGTTAAAAAAGTCACAGAATAGCAAATATACAAATTTCATTCAATTTTTTTCCTTAAGCCTTCAAGTAAAACTCCATAGGAAGAATAATCTGGAGAATCACATATAGGCTTTGCTTTGTAGGAGCTGGTTGTTTCACACCAAAGGGAAGCTAGAAGTGAATTAACACTCACACAGGACTGAGGAACAAATTAGCCGTATACATATCTGGGACTATAAACACATACTAAGGCAAATAAATAAAACCATTTTTAGATTGCATGTATCTTTCTGTAATCAAAGGATTAATCCAAACAACTACTAGGAGTGAACTATTTATAATTTTAAATCACAAAAATACGATATTAACTTTGATTTTTTGTCAATTTGTCAGGGAAAGGATTTTGGAATTGGTAAATGGTAAGAATTAATCCTAACAAAGTAAGACACCATAAGAACCACTCTCTTTTCGGTAACGTACTGGATATAATTCCTCTGAAGAACGACAAACCAAAAAGTATAATCTCTTCTGAAGTTTTCCATCTCTCCTGGAATGTTCTTTATGCTAGAATACAGCATTTTCTGTGATAAATTTCAGCTTCATTTATACTGAGATGCAAAACTGGTCCATGGTGTGCCATACATCCCAGTTTTCCCAGCATCTGGATCAGGCATTGGAGAGAAATGCCTTGTACCTCTCTTTTGAAAACCACCTAATATTACATCTCTTCTAAAGCAGAGTTTCATTTACTGAGAAAGCAAGACATGGGTGGCAGAAAGAAGGTGGCAGAAAATTTTCCTGTCTTACTTGTACTCTGATATGTGCTCTAGATATATCTGATGAACTTAGATTCTGAAATGCTCTTAAGTACCTTATTAGATATCTTTGTCAATCAATTTTGTTTATTGAACTCTTCCTTGTGTGGTCAGGGCGACTGTGCTGGGGTTCAAGGCTTAACTTTTCCTCCTGACTCAGCTGACTGTTCAGCTCTCAACCCCTTCCATTTTTTGGGGGATCCACCTGGTTGTAGGGTGAGCTGATTGGTAAACTGATTAGAGTTACAACTAATTTGGTATGTGAGCTTTGATCTAAGTGATCATGAAGTTGCAGCCTTGGGTAAGACATTATACACCTCATGGTTCAAACCCCTTCTATTGTGGGTGCTTATTTTTTTATACAAAGTACAACAGCAAGCTTTTGGTTCAGTGCTTATTCACACAGGATTCAAACTTTTTAACATTATATGCCATGGGTAAATGCTTTAAAATACTAAAAATGACTGTTATTTTTATTTCACTCTAGTTCTTTTTTTTCTTTCTTCCTCTGCAAGTGCTTGATATTGAAAATTTCAGTTTCAAGACCTCTTTGATGTCACAGTTTGAAAAGGGTTAATTTCTTTTCAATGAAAAGCTGTATCAATCAATCTGAATGCCTATTTTCCCCCTGCCCCAGGGACAGCATCAGAAAGAAATTATTAGGGTCACCCTCACAATGCTACAGACAAATAAAGGTTAGCTGTGTCTGAATTACTAACTAGTGGAGTTCTACATATTTTGTGGCTATATGAATGTACATAATACACCTAAAGTGTGGAAGTTTGCCTTGTCCAACATTTTCTACTTTTACTTTTACATTTTCTGTCTGCTGTCTACCCAAATACTGATTATGTAGGCCTTTAATGGTCAGCTGGGTATTGTTGGTAATTAACCTCACAGACAAAGGGTAATTGCTCAATTTTCTTTGGAGAGTCTGATGGGAGAAGTCAGAGGCAGTGGCCAACCAGAAAGTGAAAAAGGAAAACTCTCCAGAGTTAATGAACAAAGTCTGTATTAGTGTCTTTTAATTTTCATTTGGCAGTATATACATTTTCTCCTTCTAAACACACGTGGCCCAAAAGCCAAACTGCTATATTAGATGTTTTAAGATCACATTAATATGTAATATTTCTGGGTATTTGTGAAATAAGCATTTTAGTTGCTTCCTGACATGGTGCTTATATTTAAAGAGGAGTATGTTCAAACTCTAGTGAAGACATAGTTACAATTAACATTGGGGGAAATTAAATTTTATTTTAGTGATGGAAAAGCTTTCTGAAAAGATGTAATTCTGGGTGGTCAAATGTAGTCATTATGTCAGTAGAAATTCCACTAGTGTTATAAGAGAAAACTGACCAAGTTTAACAGATGTTACTGAGAAAGCCAAATAATAGACTTATCTTCTAATCTGGTAGCATTACGTTTTCTAGGTGCTGATAGAAAGACCTATGTAATATGAATAGAAAACAGCTGAATCTTTTCTTACAGGTGTACTTTTCTTTCCAGTCAGGACTAAACTTAGCTGAGGACTTTGGTGTGATTTTTGAGGGGATTGTGGCCTCCCAAAGTCTGTATTAAGTCCAGAAGTGTCCTGAAAGTACCTACAGGGTGATGAGATACTGGTTGCCCAGGGAGGTTGTGTTCAAGGGCAGTGTTCCAGGCCAGGTTGAATAAGGCCTTGAGCAATCTGGTCCAGTGCAAGTGGGGAGAGGTGGTTAGGACTGGATGGTTTTTAAGGTCCATTCCAACACTGTAACATTCTATGATTCTGTGATTTTATATAATTTACTTTTAGGCACTAACTTTTTTTACGGCCTGTTTTTCAAATTAGGGTTTCCACAACTGACAGAATTCATGCCAGATTGCTTTTCAAAAATGGACAGGAAGGTAAGTAAATTGCCTTGAAGATCCCAGCATAATTAGTTTTAGTATCTATTAGAATGTTGCCATTTTTAACAGAGTCTATATTTTCCCAGACCAATTTTCCATATTCATGGTCTTACATCTTGCTGTGATTTTATAGAAAGATGCTAATTAGTAAGAGATCAATTTGAATTTGTTCATTCCTACTTCACTTTATAGTAGCCAATAGACCTGATAATATTGCTAAAGTGAATCATCATGGAGTTCAGTTTTATGAATATATTTAATAATAAAAGCAAATTATCCCAAATCCTTTAATTTTGTGGCCCATCCACAGCATGTAGAAAAAAATGAAATGAACCCAGAAAACTGAATTCAAAACCTAGAAGTCCAGGAGTTCTATTCCTAATAAAAACAGTGCAGATATTGAAAATATAGTAGGTTAAACATGCTACATACAACATTATCTTAATTTCAGTGAGTAAGGCATTGGGTTTTCATCCTGGTATTTGCAGTGTTAAGGGAAGATAACTGTCATGGGCCATAGAGGCCAACCAGCTATGTTTTTCCCTGCAGACAACAGACTAAGCAAGCCATCAAATTTCCATCTTATTTTCCCTAAACCTTTCCCTCTGAGCCAGGCTCAGAGTCTGACAAAATTAATTTGGTACATGGCTGAGAATCCTTAAGCTGGCCCTATCTGGAGCATGCTAGAGAGCACTCTACCCATCAGTTTAGTTAATAAGTAGATCAAGTAACTTTTCCAGATGCAATAGACATCTTTCACCGAAAAGTCATGTTCTAAAGTCTACAGATTTGCTGCAAAGGATAACAAAGAGTTTTCATTTCACACTTACCCGTTCCATGGTTCTGAGACATCCCTACAGTGTAAAGAGTTTAATACTGTGATTGTCAAAACACAAAAAACTCATACACAGTGAACAAGTGAGATAAAACTACTAATAGAAAAAAAAAAAAACAATTCAAATCTGAAATATTTTTCTAAATAAAATTGATAGAGGAATTGAAAAAACAAATAGAAATATTGCTGCTGTACAGCATTCTAGATATAAGAAGTGATGTGTACAAATAAGTATTTTATAAGTACTATTTCTAATTCTTTTAAATTAAAGTCCTCTTTAATTGTGAGGACTTTACTCATATTGAGTAGTACCTGTCTGCTCAAATTTTCCAATTAATTTCACCAAGTGAGATATTTTTCACTGATGAAGATGTAAGCTCCTTCTTTTCTGGTGTAGTGTGTTGGCCCTGGCTTGATGCCAGATGTCCCCCAAAAAAACTCTATCACACCCCTTCACAACTTGACAAGGGGAAGAAAATATAACAAAGGGTTCATGGGTTGAAATAAGGACAGGGAGAGATCACTCACTGATCACCATCACAGGCAAAACAGGCTCAGCTTGGGGATGTTAATTGAATTTATTACTAACAAAATCAGAGCAGGATAATGAGAATAAAACAAATCTTAAAAACACCTTCCCCCCATGCCTCCCTCCCTCCCAGACTCTACCTCCTCCCCTGCAGCAGTGCAGGCAGATGGGGAATGGGGGTTATGGTCAGTTCATCACACGTTGTTCCTGCCGCTGCCCAGGGGGAGGAGTCCTTCCCCTGCTCCAGTGTGGGGTCCCTCCCCTGGGACACAGTTCTCTGTGATCTTCTCCAGTATTAGTCCATCCCACGGGCCACAGTTCTTCACAAACTGTTCCACTGTGGGTCCCTTCCCATGGGGTGCAGTCCTTCAGGCACAGCCTGCTCCAGCGTGGTTACCTCACAGCGTCACAAGGAAACCTGCTCCAATGTGCGCTCCTCTCTCCACAGATCTGCAGGCCCCAGGCAGGAGCCTGCTCCAGCATGGGCTTCTCATGGGTTCACAGGCTGCTCTCAGGCATCCACCTGCTACAGGGTGGACTCCTCCATGGGCTGCAGGTGGATCTCTGCACTCCCATTGACCTCCTTGGGCTGCAGGGACACAGCTGCCTCACCGTGGTCTGCACTTTGGCCTCAGCTTTGGCACCTCCTCTCCCTCCTTCTCCACTGACCTTTGTGTCTTCAGAGCTGTTCCTCTCACATATTCCCACTCTTCTCTTCTCTGAGAGCAATTAAATTTTATCAATAACTTTTTTCCCTTCCTAAATATGTCATGACAGGGGCATTACTATGATTCCTGATTGGCTTGGTCTTGGCCAGTGGTGGGATCATCCTGGAGCCAGCTGGCATTGACTCTGCCAGACATGGAAGAAACTTCTGACAGCTTCTCACAGAAGCCACTCCTGTAACCCCCTCTACCAAAACCTGGCCATGCAAACCCAAAACAGCTGGGTCATATGGAAGCACTTTGACGGAAGTTATCAAATATCCTGTTGCAAATTTTGACATTGGACTATTGCTTCTAGAGAATGAGAACAGCAGGGTTTGGACTATTATTAGAAGTATTTTTAAATTCAGAATATAATAGAAAGAAATATGTGAAGGAATACAAGTGTGTGTGGTCTGTCTTTAGGTTTTTAAAGATAGAAACATTTTGCAGGCATAAATAAGTATTTCTTAAAAATTTTTTAATATTTTTAACAGAAACAGAAAGACACTATAAAATATCCTGTGGTAAAGCTTGATAATTAGGCTCCTTTAGAATAAGAACAAAGGGGTGCCACAAATTGTATTGCACGTCTTAAGATCATTTTTCACCTGCAAATTGTATACAATTATTGCTTTCTAGACCACAGACAGTTACTATGCACTATGCAGTCTTTTATGATGGCTTGTAAATTACTGTTTTTCCACTTGGTATGTAGCAACTTTGATATTTCTGCCTTGTAACTGGTTTAATGAACTTTTCCAGAAAAACTTGAAAATGCCTGTTTGCTATCATCCTAGAAAATGCCAGGAAACACAAAAAAGCATTCAGTAGCAGAAAGGTTTCATGTGTCAGAAAGTACTACAAGAGCAAGGGGTTATTAACTTTGCTATAATTAATTGGATTCCTTTTATGCAACTTCCAAAGAAGAAATGCCATAAAGAAAACTTAGTAGTGGCACACACTCTGCAGTACTACTGTAAGCCAATGAAGTGTGTGTAAGGTATTATTTCTGTAAACAATTTTTTTCCCAAACCCAAAGAACAATTTTCGTGCTTGACTTCCCATTCTACATGAATCTCTGAATTCAAAGTTTTATATAAATAAAATATTTTCTGCATTTATTTTTACTGCACTGATGTATAATACATCACCGTAAGATAATCAAGTTACGACATTAAATGCTGTAAATTACTATAAAATGAAGCAGTATATCACAGTGTGATGCTGGAACTGTAAATCATTGATATGTTCTAGTTCCTAGACTGATGTTTTTCTTGAACCTATGGTGTCAGACTTTTTTTTTTTTTTATAATTTACATAACTGACCTTAAATTATACTGTTATCAAAAAATAGCAGGTATACACATGAGCACACACATGCACACACCTGTGAATATATATGTGAGCTATCTTTTCTGAATTGAATGAAAAGGGTGGGTTGAACTGGTAGAAGTAAATCACAAAACATATATCAATCTTCAATTTGTCTAAAAATATATTATATAGCTTAACGTAATAAGGAAGAATCTATGAGTATTTAACAGGCTTTAAATAATGATCTTCTGCTATATCATTAAGCTGAGATCATATTATTTCCTTCTCTGTTATAACATCATTTTAAATTTAAGAATTTTTCCAGGGATGTCAGAATTGTCAGACCTTTCTAAGGTTTCTTTTCTGTGCCACTAGATTAAGACTAAGTTTAGAACTGATTTTTCCCCCTGCTTTTCGTTGTAATTTGTCACTGAAAATAAACAGCTTGACATTACAAAATCCTTAAAAAAATTGCTTGCAAGTTAAATTGTTCTAGACATATTTCCCTATCTTCAGTGTGGCAACACTGTTTAAGTCCATTTCTGCTATACACTAGTGTAGGCAGGAGCCGACAGCTCTGCAAACAGGTAGAGGCTCCACACAGAGCTGCTAATCAACTCTGCTTAACAACTGATATTAGTTAGGGAACTAGTGGATTAGGACAATGTATTTGCAAAATGTCAGATCTGTTTGTTTTGAGGCAACAAGAGCTACTTCTGAGGGGGATTAAAGATCAGATGACGTCCTGTGAGGGGAAACAAACAGATAATTTGGTTCGGATTCTGCATTAGAAACACAGAGTAAAATAAAATAAAATCAGCACCATCTCAAAGAATCTCAAGTTAAGCAAAAAAAAAAAAAAAACCAAAAAACCCACTCTGCTTAAGCCAAGAGACCAGGGGTACAGGGATATACCACATTGAAGTACACCAGAAAGGGATTTGTTTCACAAAGTCTCTGTGTTTCTGTGAAACAGAAAATTGATTTAATCTTACTTTATAAACAGACTTTATTAAAGGCAAACAGGGCACATGCACTTCTCGCAGAGAATGAATAATCTCTATTTTAGAATGAAAAAGTGTTTTGTATATACAAACCAGATTAACTATCTGTTAATTGTATAAGAAGCAGATAAATGACTGAACTGCCACAATGCTAATATATATTTTACACTCCGTATTGAGATGAAATCTGGGGCACAGCTACTAAATGTGCATATGAACGAAGTGTGCTGAATCCACTGACAGAGGAACTTGGAGCAGCAAAAGGTAGAGATGGGTCCTGGCAGCTGGCTCACCAGATGCAGCAGAGTCACTCCCATCCGTACACACTATTCACACTGATCACACACAGCATCCTAAAGCAGATCCTCCTCTCTCCTAAAGGTGAGAGATTTCCCAGGGTCAAGTGGGAATACAAAGAGCCAGGATCAAGTTCTCAGACTAAAAGCAGACCTTTTTTAGACTTGAGCAAGAAATATTTCAGCCCTCTCACATAGGCTGTTGCTGACCTCATTTACAGAAGTGCTACCTTTGGACTGGTTGTTCGCTCCTCAACCTTCAGAGGTAGTCCTAACAGGAAACCATCTAACTTTTAAAAGCTGATCAGTCTTATCCTTAGGGTCCATCTCCTGGCTGCACGGGTCCTAGGTGACTGATTGCCACTCCCAGTACAGGAGTTGTACCCGTCCTGCTCTTGGAAGAACATAAAAGAGAGTATGAAGTTTAGCATAAATTCAGACGTTTCAGCTAATCCTTCCAGTCTGTCCAACATGAGTGAGATCTCAACTGAATTTTTGGCCTGGTTTTGGACCTCACATTTAAAAAAAAGATTTGAACCAGTATGACAGAGTCTGGAAGACAGTTACCGTGGCCAGAAATCTAGAAAACCACTGCTTGTGAGGAAAGTGAGGAATTCAGCTAATTTCATCTACAGGAGTGAAAACTAAAGGGAGAAAAAATAACAGCCTTCAAATCTATGGAAAATTATGGCAGAAAAGAATAAATGGACTGTCCCAAGGGGAGAGGAAAAAAGAAATAGGTTAAATTGCATTGAAGGAGACCTGACTTAGACACTCAGAAAAACTTTCCAGCCTTGAGGCTATTTAACCAAGGTAACTGATTGCTGTAGCAGGACGTGAAATCTCTATCTTTAGATGTTTTTAAGAACAGTTTAGATAAACACCTGTCAGGAAAAGTTTAGATATAGTGACCCTCTCTTCAGGAGGGAATTTCCACAGATGGATTCCTGAAGTGTTTGAGAAGTTTTTCAGTCTCGTTTTCCATGACTCTAACACATCTCAAAATGTTACGTTTAAAGAATTTATGAACTCATTAGCATAGAAGTACACATCATCCAGTCATTAATGTTGCATTATCCTTAGAGTTGTTTTGCTGTTTTCCTCTTTGCTCTGTTTTATGACTAAATAATGCTTCTATTGCTTAACAAATGCCACCTTTAAGAGGTGCATAGCAGAGCTGCACATAACTGTAAGACAGAGCAAGACCCTGCTATTATTATTTATGAACAATAATACCTAATGTATTACACAGTTATTTTGCTTTGGCAGAGAGAAAAGGTTCTATTTACAACATAAAATTAGCATTAATCTAATGAATAGAATAGCTAAAATTAATACAATATGCTAGCTTTTAAGAATAAGCTAAATATTTGTCATTTTTGTAGTTATAATCCTACTTGTTCCTGTCTTATTTCCGCAATACAATCTTGGAATACCTGCCTTACAAAGGTATTCCAGTAAATTTATATTCTGCTTAAATGTATGGTTATTCTAGGAGGTTGGATTAAGAAGGAATATTTTCCTTTTTTGATTAATGTTAACTCAGAACACATACAAAGCCATTTATCAACAGATGCTTTTTGACACCCGATAAAGTCTGTTCATCCAGATATTTTTTTAAAGCATGCTTGTGTAAACATTCTCTAATATATAAAATATGACAGTTCTGCATAGCTTTGAAAGTGAAAAAGGTGTTTTATTCAGGAGATGAGAAATGGTTTATTTTCCCAAATGATCATGGATATGTAATTTATGTTATTTATACAGAACAATGCTGCAGCTCCGTGTTCCAGCACTAAAAAGAAAAAGGAGAAATGTAGAGGACATGGAGGTGCCTTATTGATGTTCAGTGGTGTTCACGAGACATAGAGACATATATTTATATATAAAATTTAAACACAGCTTTGTCAGTAAGTTGTTCTCATAAAATTACACTACAAAAAACTTATCACCAGTGAAGGAAGGCAAAAGACAAACTTATCCTTCATACGGTAGCAGGTCTATTACTCTCTTTACAATAAATGTTCCATACAGTAAATCCCATAGATATTTTTCTTAAATGCTGCTGTATTAATCACTTAAAATAAATGAGTCAGAGTGATTTCAAAATGGTCTGTGGGCCTAAAAGAGTGCTGAAGGACAGATGTTTATAATCACCAGTGCTTCTCCATATTAATTTTTTCCAAATGTTTCTTCCAAGCAGGTACCTAAGACTCTGGTTTTAGTTAAGGGAAATTCAAGCTCAAATGATGTTCCAGATTTTACAAAACACTTCCATAAGAAGGCTCCATTGACAGAATGTTTGTAAAGTCTAGCAAAAAATGGCAGTTCTGTAGGGAAAAAAAGCAGCGTTCAATGACGACAATGCCAGTTAGATTAGGCCTGAGCACTTTCCTTTTGAAAATGAAAAAAATGTTAGGGAGTATCTCGTGCCAGGTACGTGTAGGAATACAAATAAAAGAGACTGTGTGGTACTGGTTGTAAAAGTACTTACTTGTTATAGCTGTCCTAGACTAACTATTATATTCCTCAGAACTTCTACCCTGATTTTTCATACACTTCTCCTCATCTGAACTGTGAGAAGTGAAAATAAACCCCAAAAAACTAAAGTCTTCTTTGCAGAAATAAAAGGTATACAAAACGTACAAAGATCACTGAAATAAATTGAACTATAATGATTATTTTTATGTCAGTTTAGATTTAAAATTAATTATAATACTTCTAAAATGAATTCTAGTCCTTGAAAAAGACATAATCATTATTGTATCTGAATACAAGACCTCGCCTTTTTTAAAAATGTCTTTCTAGTTGAAAAAAACAAATCCAGACCTATCACTTTAAAACTAAATAGAACTGAAATTAGTAAAAAATGTTAAAAAGATAAAATTCTTAGCAATTTGTGTTTTACTTTTGTAGAGAGTTCATCGCAAAAAAACAACTAAGGTGAGAACTAGATATTGATCTTTCATATGAATAGCTGAATGTTAATTAGCTACTGTTAAATATTTGGTTAGGTAAAACCAATGTATCCAAGACTATAGTTTTTTGTGGCATCACAATATTATCCAGTGAAAAATGAAGTTTAAAAAAATTCCACAAACCAGATAAACCAGGTGCATTTTATTGTAAGAAAAAAATACATGTTGAAGAGTTGTGAATGATCAGTAACTACTGATACTCTCCTTTTACTTAATGCAGTGGAGT
Organism: Dicrurus megarhynchus; assembly: GCA_013399195.1. Taxonomy (NCBI): domain Eukaryota; kingdom Metazoa; phylum Chordata; class Aves; order Passeriformes; family Dicruridae; genus Dicrurus; species Dicrurus megarhynchus. The sequence continues at coordinate 146,444 of VXAD01008108.1, forward strand.
GTAATGAAATTATTTCAGTGATGCACGTGACAGACACACAGGAGAGAATCCTGTGAGGGATCTTTCTGACAGGAGCCCTGAGCTGGTGCACATCTGGTGCCAAGAGCTTGCCTAGGGCTGGCTTCCTTCTATCAGGTGATTTCAGGTCTTAACATTACCCTCTATTTGCAACACTCATCTGTTCATGCTTTAATTTGCAAAATGTGCTTGTGTATTTCAGCCACTCTATTTTCAAAATCTGGAGCAGAAGTGAAAGTTCACATTGATCTACAGTTTGTGTGATTACACGTACCAATATCCACAGCAATTAAAATACTCTGCTAACGTAATAAGGGATATTTACATGTAAGGGATGGTAAGTGACAATTCAGAACATCCTTTCTACTCCATTTTGGTGCTTGACAGCACTTTTTAGCTCACTACACATACTATTTTTGCTGAAGACTTACATAAGTAACCTCATAAATGAGTCAGGCTGCAGTGTGAGCAAGTGCTGCTGCAAGGCATGTAATGGTTAGTCCAACACATCGTCTGTCAGCGTGAAAAGCTGGTATATTTAATTACTGAATGGAGGAAAATGGGAGAAAGAAGAGAAGAAATTAAAAAAGATTGTATGTGTGTGTGTGTGTGTATGTACACATTGTTAAACAGATACACCTTCTGTCCTATTTGTCTTGAAAAATGTTCCATATGTCTTTCTATAGTGGAACGATAGAGAATCTCAATGATGATATACACATCTAATAAAAAGTTATCTTTCTTTTGGAAACTTCCATATCATGAAATGGTAGAAATATTTTTTTAAAGATTATTTAGGATGTTGTTAAATATAGATATAGGTATAGATATAGATATATGTATATGTATGTATGTATATATATATATATATATAAAATTTAATTGAGAATCCCATTGATATTTCAAATGGATCAATGATTTCTTGCATTGTTCCTTTGAGACTCAACTCAGGTCATCTAATTTAATTTGAATTAACCTTGAATGACTATTATCTTAGTCTTAAACAATGAACATGAACTGAATAATCAGGTAAAATTTGAAATCAAAAGCTTTTGAAAACACTCGGGTTGAATGTTATTTTAAATAAAAAACTTGTATCAAATAAAGAAAAAACCCTAAAATTTCCAAGCTTAGCAATGTATATGCATTAATATGTTAAATTTTTAAGTTTCCCACTGCAATTAGTGTCACTTTCCCAGTTATGGTAATTCGAATTTGTTTATAACTATGTTCCATGCTTCTTATGCTTACATGGCTAGTTGGCAATACTGCTACTCAGATACAGAATTACCTGAAAATAACAGGTTAAATATTTCTTTATTAAAAAATCAATAAAAATTAATGTAATAATATATTTTATTAGAGTTGTATTTCTAATGTGATCCAGTCAATGGTTCAGTTATCTCACATTTGCTTTTTTTTATTTTTATAAAAGTGCCTAGCATATTGTACATGTTAGCAAAACTAAAGTAAATGTGCTATTTAATCACTCTTACATAGTAGAAAATTATGCAATAAATTAAGAGAGGTGTTAGTAACAACTAAAAGAAACAGTATATATAGACAAATTATTTTGACAACCTATCCAGATTAAATATTGTAACGCCATGCAAGAAAAATGCTCACATTTTATAAGGACACTTTGTTCTCACAACCAGTGCACAGCTCAGAAAATTGAGATCATCATGACTTAACATGAGAGGAACATAAATGCAGTACATTTCCTCTACAGTCACTTGGAATCAGTCTAAGGATCCAAATTTTTGTGACATCAATAACTTGAGATCATAACTTATAAAAATTAAGAATCTCCTCAGGCCAAATTAAATGTCTTAAAATAATAATTTTTTTTAAAATATTTTCTTTCTCTTACTGAGGTTTTGACATCTCAGCAACAGCGGTTTTAACTATTACTTCTGATGGGTCCTTGGGGGAATTGATTTATTTTGGAGGTTCTAAGATATGTTTAAACTGATAATCATTTTAGGATCGTCCTATTAATTTAAACTCTTAGGCAAAATAATTTTAGTGGTCTTCATCTCTGTTTCAGAAGAGCTCTGCTTCAATGCTTCCATGTACAATGTTCCTCACTTTTCAAAATCTAATAGCCCAAAGAAAGGAATAATTTTGATGTGGGTGTATAGGTGTATGGCCAGAGCCAAAATAAAATGCAATTATAGAACACCTCAACTCCAGTTCCATTTAACTCCAAAAGAAAAAAGCCCTGGGAAACTGTTTTCAAGTGTACTCCCAAAACGTGTTGTAGGTTGTTAAAATGCTGAATTCTGTTATGGCACAATTTTCAGTGAAATAATATCATTACAGAGCAACATGTGCAGGAGTCTGTTAAGTGTCATATTTATCAGACCCGATATGGTTATGTGTTGAAAGTTTGGGTGCTGCTAAGGTATTGATATTATTAAAAGTTTTCAGGTTTCTTCTGCTGTTTTTGCTTTCACATCAAAATTATGCTACTACCTGACACTAGCCTAGAAAAAAAAACCACATTTGAAAAAAAAAATCCAAAACTAACCAAACTCCCAAAATATTAGCTATCTTGCTTATTCAAAAGAGCACAAGAACAAGTCAGAAATAGGGTATTTTTTTCCAGGTGTACCAAACTTATAATTCAACAATAGTATGTGCTTCTTATTGAAAAAGCCAGTCATATTAAGAAAGTTAGTTATATATGAGTTAAAATTGGTCCAAAATATTCCAAAATATCTCATGAAAATGTTTTACTGAATACTAAATTTCACAGCCCCCCCACACACAAATAACTCAGGAGTGTTGTTTTACCGCAGGAAATGTTTAATGGAAACTCTCTATTTTAAAAGGGCAAATTTCCACCTAAGAGAATGTGGATATTTCACAAATATTGTAGTTTAGTGTAAATATAATACAGTAAAGATGAAAAAGCAGGGCTTTTTGCATTGACTGCTTTTATCTCTTGGAATGTAATAGTAATCTGTTTATTCAATCAGGACCCTTATTGTGGTACTTGAACCACATGTGTTCCAATTTGATATAAAAATATCAGGGTATTCATATGAACTTATTCTAAACTAGTTAAACTCAATGCATTCCAAGCATGTAAGATACAACATATGGATTTCTGTTCTCTAACCTTATGAACATTTGCACATGTTCAGGAAAGCCCACTGGATAAAATTTATGTATTGCTAATGATTTTTATTGGCCCCATGGCCCAAAGTGGTGGCAAAATGCCCAGGAATTTGAAAGAATCCTGTTTTACTTCGTAGTCAGAATGCAGAGAGCCATAAAAAAAGAAAGGGCTTCATGGAAGTCCAAAAGTTTTCTAACTGGCAGAACTGAGGTTTCTTGTCCTATGAAGCCTTTTGTTGTCAGATCTCTAAACCATATTTTTTAGGGGATAAGAAGAAACAACTTAATATGTTGAGAAATATCTCAACATATTAACAATGATGGAGTGATGTTCTTGAGCTGAAATTTTCCAACCATTTATTGGACGACCTGATGTGGAAAATCCACATAAGCATAAATAAAGAGAGAAGTAGAAAATCTTTTTCTTTGTGGGACTATTTGGAAAGCTCTCTGTTGCAGCTCAGTATCCTAAGGATGCTGTTAAAATTTTTGGGTGGAGATATGGGTTACCATTGAAATTGAGGAGATGTGGCTTTCCACACCATGGTCACCTGTGGCCGATCCTGAGGATGCTAATGCAGAAGTTTGTTCAAAGTTAATATGCCTTCAAAAAGCACTAAAGTTTGTAGATTTCTTTCTGCAGCTACAGCTTGGCAGCTAAGAGAAAGGAGTGAACTAATGATAGGCTGTTTTTCATAATAGTTCTGCTGACAGGGGATTTAGTCCAGTAGCTATGTAAAAGAGAACCGGAGAACTTTTCTAGTCTCTAAAATCCCATAAATATGAAATGATGGTCATCCTTTCCCATTTTCCTGGATTCTACTCTCAACCGTGATGAAAAATTTTTCAAACCTTCCACTGCAGTATTGGGAGAAAGGTAGTAAAATTTCTCTTGCAAGAAGTAAGTAAATGCCAAGGACAAAAGCTCAAGAGTCGTGACAATTCAAAATTTGTATAGAGAAAAGACCAGGAAACCTATTCAGATTTTAGAAGGCAAAATTACAAAAAACCAGGATGAACTTTAAACTTTACAGAAAGATCTTTAAAATTATTGAAATCATCCAGTCTGCAGCCAGTTTGTGGTATTTAAAAGAGGTCTTTGCATGCTGTTTAGATGATTATGTATAACTGCGACTAATTAGATAACTTGACATAAAGACTGAGACCAAAAATCTCATCTATTTGTTAAGTAAGTCTTTTGAAGTGGTACATCCCAAAAGACATTCACATACGGGTTTATGTACAATGCAGGGTTTTTGGGTATTTTAAATTAAATTTTAAAAATAGTGACTAAGCTTTCACTTGTGTCCACTAAGCACAAAAACCTGATCAGACTCCAAAATCTGTTTTACATACCCTAAATTTTGTGTTCATGAGATTGAGTTCCTGTCTAGTGCAATCAATTCCAAGGGTAAAACACTCTACATTTTTTTTTTTCATCTACCTGATTTTAACTTTACAGTTATAGAGAACTACCTTCTCCTCTGCTATCGGTCTGAAGTAGATCTGAAAGTTGAAAAATTATATGCACCTTCAACTTTCTCTGTGTTTACTATCCCATAAACCACAGAAACATAGCAGTCATTCCTACTACACTGGCCACAGAAATTTTCAAAGACTGGCCATGAAAACCAGGGGATTGTTGCATTCATAAACATTCCATGTACCTCCTCAAAATGCTTTGTGAAACCCTTTCCAAGGTCTTAATATCAAGAGCTCTCTAAGTAAAAAGGAATATAAGGCAAAGAGGTACTTCATATAAATTTAATCCATAGATTCAATCTAAATATAAATTCTTGAACCTTATTACTTGAAATTATTAGTAAAGTTGATGGTAGTATCTCTGATGGTAATAGCTTTGCCTTCAAAAATTTTGGCAGAGGCAGACAGAACATTTACCTGTGTTGATTACCTTGGCTTATGCTATACTGCATTCATATTATATTTTTGTTAGCTCACCAAAAAGATCTGCAAAGTCAACAGGCTTATCTATATATGCATAAACTGGGATTCAGCCTTACTGTGTTTGAAAACTTGATCAAGAGTTACGTCTCTTAAAGGGAACATCAACTCCATAGTAAAAAGTGGTTCCTAGGAACCTCCATTCAGAATACCTTTTAGGAAAAAAGATAAAGATCTGAATATCTCTATTCAATTTATAATTATCAATTATTTACTATTTATTCACTTTTTACAATTTTTTGTTCACATTCTGTGGTTTCATTATGTTAAAGAAACCATTAGAAAAATTGAAAAAAGCAAAAAAAAAGTATACCTCATATTTGGAAATTTTTGACATAACTGTAACTTTTCCTCCACTTAAGTCTAGACTTCCATGTTTAAGCAGCAAATATGAAATAAGAACACAAAATATTTTTAATTAGACAATTATACCTTTCCTTGTGACTAAAAATGTAGAACTCTTCACAATACTTTAAATTTTGTAAGAAATAATTGGGAAAGCTTTGGAGATTTGGAGAAGGTGTAACTAGTTCTCCTGAATTCTGCCCCATTTACAGTAGGACTAATAAAAAAAGAATTACATCATGTAAAGTGAAAATTATTCCTTATAAAATTATCAATATTAGTAGTGTAATAAAAATGACTTCAAGTAGAGACAAATAATTTGCAAAATCTGCAAGAGATTTCTTATTTGTGTTACAAGAATACAAGAAAAGGACAAAATATAAGGTGATATCTAAACTTTTTGCATACATCTGAGGAAAATTTGAAACTGGTAATTCAGGATAGGTTTTAACATCAAATAGTGGGAAAGAACAGGAAAAGACTTATTCTTACCTCATGCTGGATCTACAGTATAGTTTTAAAGACACGGGAAGTTCATGGACTTAAAAGTTGTCCTTGTTTTTTAGCATTCCAAATGAAACTAAAAAAAAAATCTTTAATAATGTTTCTGGGGTTTTTATTGCAAATGAAGTATTCTGCAATAAATCTGTGAATATATTCTGCTGAGTCCTTAATACTCTATAATGAGTCAAGAGCAATAAGAAGTCATCTGATCAACTTTAAACATGAATTAGGATGAAATGAACGGTAACTAAAAAGTTCTTTGTAACTGTTAATACATAAAATAATCTAAAGATTATTATCTGAGTGTTTCCAATAACTAACTACAAAATTGGGATTTCAGTACTCACAATTCTCAATACTTCTAGGCTAAATTCTTCATTAAAAACAAGGTGAAAATAATTATCCATCTAAAAAGCTCACAAATGCAATCTGTGCATTTTTATGAAATTGAATTTAAAAATAAATTATTTTTTACAGCCCAAATAAAAATTGTAGAAACTCTTTTTAAATAATTAAGTTTAACTCAGCACCATTTCACTCAACAGCTTTGGTGAAAGGAAGGAGTGGAAGAAGGATGACCAACATTATCTCAGAAAATTTATTTCTTTAGAAGGTTATATTAAAAAACCATGTTCAGGTGGCTTCCCACCTGTCCAAACATTAATTCTGGCAATTAAACTGAAAGAAAGATATGAATGATCAAAAGGGTTCTTCAGAGTAAAGACAGATCTTTAACTGAAGTTATAGTTTATTTTATAAGCTTGAACTATAATTACAATATTAAAAATAATAAGAATATAAGAATTTTCTTATTGATAGTCTTTACAAAGACTCAATTTTAATGTGATCTTAAAACAAAAACACACTAAGTGACAAGGGGAGCCTCATTTTGCTCTTCAAATAGGCTGTAAGGGTTCTTAGAGCCCTGATTCAGGAAACTACTTCCATTTTTAGCATAGATCATCTATTGTTGATTATAATTATGGCTATTTTTACTCCTATCTGCTTTTATTTAATTTCCATTCTAACATAATTACTTCATATGTTTCTAGATAACTTTCCTACTTGCTCTCTCTGATCTTTTCCAAATAATTTTTAAAAACCCCTCTGTCTCTCTTCTTTTTTCTCCTGTTTCTTTCAAAGGAAAAAAAAAAAAGGTCTTTGATGGACTAAATCTCTAGCCAAGTCACCTGTGAAAATGTTTACTTTTCTCCCACCACTAGCCCTTTTTTTATAACCAGGTCTTTTATCTAACTGTGATGCAATTTCTGGCAGCTTAGCAACAAGATCTTCCCTGCACTTTTATTCGCAGCACAAATGGTCACAGATAGACACAGTGAAGAAAACAGGCACAGCATTTATTCCCGTGCAAAAGTGTGTTCTTGAGAGTTGGAAAAGATCACTTCACTTGCCTGTTAGAGTAAGAAGTGTAAAGCAGCCATGAACTATGTACAACTTTAGGAAATTTCTCATACTGCTTCAGGATATCAAGTGTTTAAAGACAAATCCCTGTATTTCAGTATTAGGAGTTATACAATCTATCCTCATGTTGTATGGTATTTTTAGCAGCAGTGATGGAAAACTTTTTCTTAATTAAGTGCATTTTTTAAAATCTATTTGTTCTGAAAGAGGATGGAGCCCTGCATCTTCTGCTATTTAAAGGGGAAAAAACAATAACCATCAAGTTGTTGCTAATTAGAATTGTGGCACCTAATTATTTCTAGCTGGCCAATTACTGACATAGCCATGGCTTTGGAAATGCTGGCACAAGAGCTCTGGAATTCACATGTCAGCTGCTGTTAGCTGAACTCTTCTCTTGCATGACTGAAGCAGATGGTGACTTCCTTGAGCTGAAGAAAGGGTAAAAAATTCCTCATACATTTTCTCATGCATTCAAAATTCTTGAGTAGATTCTCAAAAATCTACTAGGCAGTCTGTGAAATCTAGGCAAACTGTAAAACAAGCTGTGTTCAACTGACAGCCTAGAGGGACTTGGCACATAAGATAGTGACTATTTTGAATCCAGATGTCTGTTAAATGTGGGATATTAGTGTGCTCTGTATTCGTGATAAACATCAGTGGAAGTATAACTTGTTATACATGTTGGGTATCTCTACAAGTCATCTTTAACCTACTGGTATTTATATTTTTAACAATATAATTTGAAATATGTATTGATTACTGCTGATTAATTTCAACTATCTTTGCTTACAGGAATAATCTGTATATCAATTAAGAATAGAGCCCTGACAAAATTGATGTCTCTGTTATTATGCTCTTTTCAACAATTTGCAGCAGAACTTCATATATTGTAGAGGATTTTTGCTGAAATAGTGTCAGTCAGATTATGACCAGACATGGAAGTAACGATTTGCTAGTGCTGCTTAACATTATCTGCTTGGACTACATACAGAATCAGTCTTGACCTATAAAACAAGGAGCTATCAAATACAAATAAACTAAATCACCCTAGGATATTTCAAATCTCAAGTTTAAAACCCAAAAATAGGCAGATACTCTATTCACTTTAATGAAGATCTTACTGAGATCAGTGGTTTGACAAGCTTTTTTTTAAAAGGTCACCTCTTCAAGCTGTTTTCCACATTTTCTAATAGTTCTACTACTGATGCACCACAAGCAGGGAGTTGACCAACCATGGTGACATAAAAGGAACTTCTGCTCACAAAAAAAACCCCATATTGATGTAATACAGTTTTAAAGAAAGGTGGTTTTAATAAAAAATTCTCTTTATACAGGAGGCATTTTTTTAGATTTATATCCTGTAGACTATGATGACAACTCAATAATGACTGTGCCAGACCCCTATATTAATAAGATTTAATATGCCAAAGTTTCCAGAAATGTGTTTTTTGAAATATTATGAGTCAAAAACTGTTCCTCTGAAGCTGAATCTCATCAACAGGTTTTTTTTATGAGTTTGAATTCAAAGAATTATACATAGAATGCAAAAAAAATTTTAAAAAAGTAGGAAAGAAAGAATGAAAATAAGAAAGTAAGCAAATTAGTTAACAAGTCCCTACATACAGCAGGTATATGGTTACTATGCCATACTCCTACCACAGAAGCAGATTACTTCTTTTTAAACCTTTTGAAGTTTGTGGTTTTGGAGTTAAGAGTAGAATGAAATTAATTTTGACTGCATATGTATTAAGTCGTAAAAGCCAGAAGTTCTGCCTTGAAATACCAGCTAAAGCATTGGTACTTATCTGACTGCCCTAAGGTGAAAGACTGTAATATTCCTAATATTAAGATTTTAACAATTCAACAATAACTCAACAAATTAAACTGTATTTTCTTCCCCTAATCAATATGTTTAACTCTCCCTAAGTGTGATATATAAATATATTTTGATAATATAAGAAAATAAATTTACATGTAAAATTTCAGATTAAGTCCACCTTTCCTTAAGTCTTTAACTAGCTATTTAAAGATGATCTTTATTCTTTCTTGTATGAAATACCTATGTATATATACATATGTAGACATGTATGTGTGTTGTGTTTTTGGTTTCTATATCCAAACCCTTCTACATCTGTACACAGATCAAAACAAAAATGTAGAATGCATTTATATTTTGAAGTTACAGCAACAAAATTTTTTGAAGAGTATAATCTAAAAATATGTGCAATAACTAAGATTCATGCATAAATTTGCAAAGACAACATTATCCTGATTTAAGAGAAAATTACCAAAGATGCTGTGTCTGAGCAAGGTAAACTAATGCAACATCAAATTCTTAGATCTTTATTTAAAAGAAATAATTTCAACAAATAATTATTTTCAAATTGTATTATTTACTTTAAACCAGAGTATTAACACATCTGAACAGCTGCAGGGAATTTTCTATGTGTCTAAGACTCTCCAGCCTCTTGAAAATATTCTGTGACTGTGCACTTACCTGAATTTAGTATTATGTGCAACACTAGTAGTATCCAGGTGGTAGGCATTGAAAGAAGGGATAGGTGGCTGCATGCTTTGTGCAGCTGCTATCCTGAGCCTGAAAGAAGTGAGACAGTCAGGAGTTGAATTGTGGAAAATAGCTGAAATTAAGAGTTTAGCTTAATTTTCCATACTTGTGTTGCTGAGCAAGTCTCATTAGATTTAGTGAAAGGGAAGAGATTGCTAGTAAAGAGATATCACAGAATTCTGCATATCTCAACAAAACTTCGGTCAGTTGTGTCTCAGAACCAGAATCCACTTTTTCTAGACTCATCATCTAATAGCAAAGCTACAATGTTGTCTTTATACCTTGTGGTAGGAAATCCTTCTAGTTCTTGTTATTAAGTAAGGATATATCTTACTATGTTTGGAGATACCAAAGAAGCTGCAACAATCTATATGGTTTGGAGCAGTTGTCAAGTTTACATCTTAAGAGTATTCTACTTTTGAACTGAGCCTCTCTGAGTGTCTGGCAAGAGTTTTGGGAAATGAGTGTGATATGAGGCAGGTAATGAGTATTCTTACCACAGAAACCTTCCCACTGTTTCTTTTCCTTAACCACAGGAAAAGTACATATAACCTGGGCATACAACATATCTAAATACTTTGATAGGAATTATTTCATAATTTTATGAATTAAAGCAGAAATTTTAAAAATACAAAGGAAGCATGGTAAAATATTTTGCCTTGTATGTATTTTCTTTGGCTATAATTGAAAAAAGCTATATAAAATATGTTTCATTCATATTTCAGCTGCAAACAGCAAACACAATAATTGAAAACAAAATCATGATGATTCACTACATCTCCCCTGATGCATTTCACACCTGCTAACCAAGGTCAGCAATAAATTAAAATAACTTAGTACATCAGACAGTTGGCAAGCAAACAGTTTTGAAAGCCCTTTCCAGATTTAAGTTTATAGCTTATCTGAGTCTGGCATTACCATACATTTCAGTGATATTAACATAATATTTCTCTGATATATGTTTGTATGTGTGTATATATAGACAACAACATATATACATATATATATATATCTATATATATATATATCTGTAAAGAAACACGTGTGTAAATATGTGCAAAACCAATGTTTTCTTCTTCACTGACTAACAGCCTGCAAATTAAAAACCTGAAGTGCTACTTGGGTCAAAGTTTCTGAAAGTGGTTAAGAGGAACCTAGTCAAAAACTTGGGGGAAAAAAAAAAGAAATGTTTCTTTTTATATATAACATTTTAACTGCAAACTTTCTGAGCAAAACTAGAAAAAAAATTAAGGATTTAATTGTCACATTTTAAAAATTTGGGGAAAAATATAAATGATTCTAAGGTTTCTGCACAGTTTTTAGTGTATTTCTTTTCTGTGTCTCCTTGTAATAAGATAAAAAATACACAAAGAACAAAGACAAAAAGGAGGAGTCAATCACTTAAACAAAATAATGAAGTAACTGGACATTGCATTTCAAACATTTCACTTGATTGGTTTTTATTAATTTTTATAATTTATATGATCAAAATTCCATTTTCCTTGGTAAATGTGTACTCTCTATTAGTACCATCCTTCTCTCTATTGAGAGATATGGAGATCAGAATTACATTGAAAGAGTATAAGTATTGTCTGTCCTTGATATTGTGACAGACTGTTTCTAAGCTCAGCTTTATGATTTAGCAGGATTTCTTTCAGTTTTGTTCAGGAGGTAATATCAATTCTCTGTAACAGTAATGGCTGCTTGCAAAGAATGGCAGTCCACAGTTCAATGTCTAAATGGAGATCTGTCACAACTGGTGTCCCTTGGCAGTCCCTGTTGGGACTAGTTCTGTTCAATATCTTTATTAATCACATAGACAGTGGGACTGAGTGTACCCCCAGCAAGTCTGCACATGACACCAAGTTGAGTGGTGCAGCTGATACCCTAGATGGAAGACAGGCCATCCAGAGAGACCTTCACAGGCTTGACGAAGAAGACAATATAAACTTCAAGAAGCTCGGCAAGGCTATGTCCTGCACCTAGGTTGGGCAATCTTCAATATCAATACAGACTGAGTGGTGAACACATTGAGAGCAGATCTGGAGAGACTTGGGGATATCAGTAGATGAAAAGTTAAATATGAGCCAGCAGTGCCCACTTACAACCCAGAGATCCAATCACATTTTAAGCTGCAAAAAAACCCCATGGGCAGCAGGTCAAGCAAGGTGATTTTTCTCCACCACTACTCTCATAACATCCTACCTGGAGGGTGTTCCAGTTGTGTCCAGCTGTGGGATCCCTAGAACAAAAGACCTGGACCTGTTGGAGTTGCTCCAGAGGAGGGCCTGAACACCTTTCCTATGAGGAAAGGCTCAGAGCATTGGGCTTGTTCAGACTGAAGAAGAGAAGCACCAGGAAAGCCTTATCGTGGCCTATCAATTATATAAAGGCGTCTTTTGAGAAAGACAGAGAGAGACTTTTTGCTGGAGGCTGTAGTGACAGGAAAAGGTGCACTGTTTTTAAACCGAGAGAGGGTAGATTTAGACTGGACATAAAGAGGAAATCTTTTCATTATATGAGTGATGAGGCACTGGAATGGGTTGCCCAGAGACCCATAACTCTAAGTGTTGTTGTGGATGCCCAGGCATTGCAAGTGTTCAAGATTTGTCTTTAAACACCCTGATCTAGCAAAATACGTCACTGCATGTGGTTGAGAGGTTGGATTCAGGGAAGTTTGGAGAGTCTTTCCAACCCGAACAATGCTATTGTTAAATTATTCTGTAATTCTGTATGTGTTGATGTCTATACAAAAGAATCCCGGGTTTTATTCATATGGAAATATGCTTAAGATTATAGAAGAAGTATTAAAAATAACGTTTTTATTATGTAATATCTTACAGAAAATCTATGCAATACTTAGTTTTAGTACCTTTTAAATTGGTGTAAATATTTTATTTCCACTGTTTATGTCTATTAATTTTATTTATGATTTATATTTCTATTTTTTGTATTAGTTTTTAAATTTACTTCTGATTATTTCTCTGCTTTGTGTCTTATGCTCATATCTGTTACCATAATACCCTATAACTTTACATGAACAGGTGACTCTAGTGTCATTTTGCCTTGAAGAAGATTATAATAACATAAATCTTACCTTTCAAAGCTTACAAATTATGTCAAAGCTGTTGAAGAAATCTTTTATACATTCAGAAAGCTCACTTCAGTACTCCAGAGTGCTTGTACAAGTTTTTTGAAGGAGTCTAATTGAGACATAATTAAAAAAAAAAAAAAAGGAAAAAATCTGTCTAGTCAAAGAAATCTTGAAGAAAAACCCTCCTCTGAGTGCAAATGGCTTTATTCAGTGATCTGACTACTAATAATTGAAATTTTGGCATTAGCAAAGTTGAGTCTATAAAACTGGTATCCATCTGTCCTCTCTTCTCCAGCTTAAAAACACTGACATTTTCACTTCTAAATACTGGGTTTGATTTATACAGTCTAATGGTAGACAGGGATTCTTCTCTGTCTCCTTTTAATTGTCTGCAAAGTACCATTCCACTTCTCACTCTCACCTAGAGAACACAGAAATACTTCATGTGAAAATCTTCTAAAGCATGCATAGATGTCAGCCGATCCTATGGGTACAGAACAAAAGCCGAGAATTTGTAGAGACTTTAAGTGTTGTAACTTCACTGCTCTCCCAGGTGAATCTTGCAAACAGTGTAGAGTGTAGAGAGTAAGAGGCTGACAGCTTTTTAGCACAGCTGAAATCTCTGGCAAACACATTTGCTGAACTTTCAGTTTTCAACTTAATTCTTTGTCATCTCATAATAAGGACAAATTTAGTCTAATTTTCAAACTTGTCTCTTCAGGAGGTCTTTAAGAATTCTGCTGTGTGGTTCACCATGAAATTTTATTTAAAATTATTGTTAATGGGCACAGAAGACTGAGGAAACCAAAGCTGAGGTTTTTCTTTATGTATTTTAAGTGTATGTTAGAGGGGCCAACCACAGACAAAAGTATAAGCAGTATGTGTATGCTCTAAGGCTCATCAGTGTTACTGTTACACAGCATAAATGAATTAGGTTTAATGAATTTAAGATATGCAGAGTCACAAACTGAGAGGTCTGTGGCATCACTCAGCATTCCTTTCACCACTCTATGGTAGATAAAGAAGCAAATGTGTGACAGATGAAGTGGAATTAAGCACTAATTTGTATGACCTACACAGTGCATTTTATTTTCTTCAATAGCTATGTAGGTGTTTTAATCATAGATTTTATTTCAAATAACTAGTAGATATTTGGCCCAGTAATCTATGAATTTTTTTATGCCGTTTAGTTCTAATGGATTTTTTAATTGTTTTTTAGGTTTTTTATATATAAAATTTTTCTCAGCAACGAAGTTGCTATAAAAAAGTAATGAAAAATATATTGATAATTATTTAAGTGATACTGGAAGTAATTTTTTGTGATAAAAAGTTTCCTGTGTTCACTTTTTTCTCAAAAATTTGATTTATAGTTAATTAATAGTGTAATGCTTAAAAATGTGTGAATTTTGTAAAATCCAAATGAGCGTTCACAACAGTCTTCTGTTCACATTTCCTGTTTAGTTATTTGCACATTGTGAAATAATGGGAATTTTTTTACAGCTTTTGTTTCTGAGGTGACTAATATACTGTTGCTGTAGCATGTGCTTTGCTACACATGGAAACAAGCTAAAATATCTCAAAATTACAGCAACCCTTTTTTCCTGTGATTCATTGAATGTTCATTTCCCCTGCCAAACAATGAGCCTGTGAAGACTCTTTTCCTACATCACCATCCCAAATTATTCTTGGTTTACTTAATGCATTACGAGAATGATTTACAATTTATTTAAGCTGGTCCCTCTGCATACAGTTGTGCATCATCACACCTAATCTTGTTTATATTGCTTCTGTCAACAAAGCAGTTCTTATAAAGTTCTAGTCCTGTTGATGCCCCCCGACTATGCGATTATTTATATCAACTGGAGTAATTTCAGATGTAAAATCTGTACAATTCCCATTTTTATATGCTACACAGCTGTGATTATAACATGATTTTTTAAAAAAAAAGGTTGATTTTTTTCTAGATATCTAGAAAATCAGCTAAATATGCTGTTTAGTAAATAGTTAATATTTACCAAAAAAAAAAAAAAAGAAAAAATAAAGAAAAAAGAAAAAAAACATATATCCCCTGTTTGGAAAAGAGCTCTACCATGTCAAGTTATGTTATGTTATTTTCTCCAAAGCTCTAATGTCCATTTCTATAAGACACATGATTAACACACTGATAATTGAAGGAATACATAAGCTCTGTGTCACTGCAGCTTAGTTACAATATTTAGTCCTGAGGTGACATGAGGTGACAATTACTTAGGACTAGTCACTAATGAGACTTGCGCTGAAATGATTTGATAAACAAAATCATTATGGCAATATTATCTGTTGATAAGTCACCAAATCATCCCAGTCATGATAACATGGTCCAGATGTGCTCTACCTATAAGAGGCACTGAGTTGCCAAAGTATTGCATTTTGTATACATGTCATAGAATCATAGAATATCCTGAATTGGAAGGGACTTACAAGGGTAATCAAAGCTCAACACCTCTTCCTGCACAGGACAGCCCCAAGAGTAACACCATGTGCCTAAGAGTGTTGTCCAAAATCTTCTTGAACTCTGTCAGTCTGGTGCTGTGACCACTTCTTGGGGAGCCTGTGCCAGTACTCAAATAACCTCGGGGTGAAGATCCTTTTCCTGATATCCAACCTAAACCTTCCCTAACACCAATTCATGCCATTACCTCAGGTCCTGTCACTGGTCACTGCAGAGATCAGTGTCTGCCCCTCCTTTTCCCCTCACAAGGAAGTTGCAGACTACAATGAGGTCTCCCCTCAGTCTCCTCCAGGCTGAACAGTCCAAGTGACCTCAGCCACTCCTCACATGGCTTCCCCTCAAGGCCCTTCATTCACTATGATCATTACCCTCCTTTCAATGCTCTTTAATAATTTATTATCTTTATTATGTTGTGGAGCCCCAAACTGCAAACAGTACTCAAGGTGTGGTTGTGTATGGCAACAGATAGAAAAAATGGCATAGACTGTTTGCAGTTCAGAGGTGTGAAGATTTGATTGTTAATAGGTATGAAATGTTTGAGGTCCACAGACAGTAGTTATTCTCAAAGTGCAAAATATTATCATTATTTTATATGTAGAGGACTATTACTCAATCTGATTACATGTGTATTCACCAGCTTCATGATTTGATAATCAAATACTTCTTGAACTGGAAAGATTTACAGTGCATCTATTAATATAATACAACCTACGAGGTTGTAAGTTGTATACAAACACTCATGCATTATTCAGAGTTTTTAATAAAATTGCTAGGCAACACAGAAGCTTAGTGTAAACTCTAAAAAACTATGGATAGCAATATAAACAACAAATGCTACTGTCTAGATATTCAGGAACAATAAAAGTAAGAGGTTTTATTAGTGTTTTCATCTCCGTATGGTTACCTGCTCTCACAAGAACAGGCTTAGTCTGATAGCTTAGTGAAAACACAGACAAGGGCCCCAGAAAAAGCTGTTGGCACTTCTGCACTGTGTCCTCACAAGTGCTAATCTGCATTAAGGATAAAAGAAGTTAATTTCATTGACCTGAGCCTGGATTACTCTTACCAGGCTTCAAATGCCTGAAAGTTAGGAGCCTAATCATATAAGGAAAGAATGAGTCTAATCTGGAGAATAGAAATTCTCCCTGTTGACCATAGGGGAAATGCTTATACTTAGGTGTGTGTCACCACATACTCTTCATAGGAATAACCAGCACAAGGGATTCCTGTCCTTTTTTCCAGCACACATTTCAGTTCTGAACCTCTTCATTTCTTTAACATTGCAGGCTGTTAATTAGCCATTTCACTTGTCAGTTTAAAAAGTCACTCTGATAAAGAGAGCAACTGAAGTTTTAGAGGGCTTTTTTGCACCACATATCTTATCTTACAATATGATTTACCTCACATGAAATTCTGTTCAGAGCTTCTCTATCTCTGTTGAAAGAAGCATGTACAAAAAACCTGTTAACTTCTTTCATACTTCTACATACAAAGAACAATTGTAGGGCAATACCATTTTTCTTATTTTAATGAACTCATCATTCACTGTTGAAAGAGATTCCTCAAATTTTTTTAACATTAGAGTATGAATGCTATGCTTATTTCTCTCTGCCAAAATAAATAGTAAAGAAAATTACAAGTTTAGACTGTTTTCAACCTCATGTAGCAGAGAATCCTTGGAATATTTACCAACTTAAAGATTTTTTAAAGTCTTCATAACAAAAGCAACAACAATTTAATTCATGCAGTATAGAGTAAATCTGAAATATTCACTAATATGAATGGCAGTACATAAATGTATATATATAAAATATTTTATCTTGAAATAACCTTATTCAGGAAGCCATTTCTCTCACATGCATTTTCTCACAAAAATAATATAAAGATGTAATAGCCATAAATAAGCAAAGGGTGAGATATGATATGAATACCCAGTAGAGCAAACATCTAAGGCATCATTCAACGCAGATGAATTTATAATAAGGTAAATATCAAAATGGTGCTCTCAGATTCACTGAACAGCCTTCTTTAAAGTTTTATTTGATTTTCTTTTTTCTCCTACACTGTTTCTTGATGTCCTAAAATACGGTTTATATCTTCACCAGAAATTTTTCAAAAGGAAGAGTTTAAGGAATGGATTTCTATTGGTTTCTCTTATGAGACTGTACACACCTTTGATTGCTGGGGAGGGCTAAAGGGAATGATATTAAGGTGGGAAATAAACAACACGCTCCCTCACTCCTTATACTTAAAGGACAAATTAACATTTCCACTATTAGCAATAAATTTAATGTTCTCTAGAGGCAGCAGGGAATTCCAGAAAAATGTAGCTGTTGAGCTCTGAAGTACTTCAGAATGTGGTTGTTTTTACTCATAGGTCTCAGGAAAGATCTACAATTCCTGTTGCATTAATTTTACATGATCCAAAAGCAGTCCAACAGTGTAAATAGAACCTTTACTGACAATAATTCATCAAAAGGTTCAAAAGAATGCATATGTCTAAGGTAATCTATATGTATAAAACCTGAGATCACGGTGTTACATACCAAAGACCAGATCTCATTTGCACTGATTTCTGTTAGTCTAGGATATGTCTATACTGGAAAACAGAAGTGGAAACTGCACAGTGATATCACATCAGAATTAAGCTGGATGTACAATAATATGTGAGAGATGAAAAGTGGACAAGAGTCCTCTGCTTCACTACTGAAAATGTACTTATAGGCTGTTATTACTTTCTGCTTACCATTATTTATGGCTTTCTCCTCACAATTTTGTATGTTGGACTTCTAAATCTCCTATCAAATCATAGAATTATAGCACCACAGAGTCACTGAATCATAGAATGTTAAGGGATTGGAATGGACCTTAAATATCATCTAGTCCCAACCCCCTTACCACAGACAGGGACACCTCCCACTAGTTCAAGGTCTTATCCAGCCTGCCTTTGAGCACTGCCAGGGTTGGCGCACTCACAATCTCCCTTGGCAACGTATTCCAGTGTCTCACCACCCTCACAGTTAGAAATTTCCCCTCCTTCCTAAGTCCTTTAGGATTCCTAAATCTTATAGGAAGGGTAGAAAAGCAGAGGGAGACAAGATGGGAAAGCTGCTTGAATTCATTCTGCAAACTATAAATCAAACATCTCTTTGAGGGTATATACCACGCCTGTACAGTGGAGAAAACAGGATTCTCACTAATTTGGGAATTGGAAGGGTCCACAGATTGAATGCAGCACATCATAACTCCTGAATCACAGTTCATGCAGATGTTAAGGAGCTTTCTACACCTTAATGTATAAATAGTGGTTTTTAGTTATTACTACATAATTATTATTTGGACTTTCAAGTATAAACAAATTTTTTTTCATGTTCACATTTTCAGCTATTCATTGAAATATTTTGTCAGTGAACAGAAAATTCTATGTCATAAAGTTGTTATACTATATTGTGTTTCAAGATCTACCTGCAATGCTTTTAATACTTTGGATATTCAGGCATGACTATTTTCCCTACAGGATGCAAAGCTCTCAATCTTTGATTTTTCTTCTGGCATTGTATAAGAGTAGTTGAGGAAGACAACACTAGTTTAAAATTGAAGTCTCAGTTCTATTGGAAGAAACTTAATTTAAACAATGACCAACACACTTAGCTTAGAGTTGCTGATATTTAGCAATGGAAGTAAAAACATTTTCCAGCATTGAATCTTGAATCTTTTTAGTGATTCCTATTACTTAACTAGCTGGTTTTCACACTGCAGAAATTCTCGTTGCTAACAGTGCACATTAAGAAATCTCCCGGACATAACTCTGGAGCAGAAAGTCCTGGTCAGAGCTAGGACGCTGTTAACCAAAGGCTTAATTCTCTTCCTTTTTTACTTCTGTAAATCAAAAGTGACTGCACTGATTTCCATGGATTTCCATTAACATAGAGTAATTTAAAACCTATAATGTCATCATAAGAATAAGGCATTTTTTCATTCCCCCATGTGGAACAGCATTAACAAGGAGGAGGTAAAAATAAGATTTAAATTGTTTCATTGCAAGGGTAAGACTTCCTAGCAGCAGTGGTCCATTTTATCATTAAGAAAAGAGCCAATCTTAAAGCAAAACTTGAAGTTCTGAACCTGTGGTTGCTTATGTAAACTACTTATTCAGAACACACATTTAAAATTTAATCTGTCATTGTTAGGAACAAGAGCTGTATTCTACCTGTTTTTGAAAACTGCTGAGTGCCCTCTTTTTCTACACTGAAGTTGCAAATCACCTTGATGTTCCCTGTTTTAACATTCCCTTTGTAAGAAGAGTTTAAAATAGGTCACAGTGGCAAAGATTTAAAGAAGACTTAAATGGAGTTTGTGAATTCCTTTAGGGATCCCAAAATCTTAAAATATGTAAACAACAGAAAACATCATCTAATCCCCTCCTCTCTGTGAAACAGCGAACTCAGTGCTCTACGTGACAAAGGTTTATCGTAGCACAGAGATTTAACATCCTATTATCATCCAGTTATGATCCAATTTTTATTTTTGTTCACTGCCTCGTATTTTTACTTCCATTCTATAAAAGGAAGGAGACTGTTTCAGAAGAATTGCTTGTTGATCTTTTTATCAATTCACAGGAATGCCTAAAACCTCGGACTGTAGGAATACTATGGTCTATATGTCATACTCAGACCTTTTCAATCCCTTTCATAAAACAGGCAGAATAGGAGGTTGGTGTTTGCACTTAATGGTTTCTTTCTGCTGTTCCTTGCTTCTTGTTTATTTTCCTCCACTGCTTCTTGTTCCTTAAAATGCTCCCCTACCCTGGTATGGTTCACCTGCTGTTGCCCTCCTGGTGGTGTGACTATCCCAACAAGGGTCCTCTGCAAGCTGTGGTCCCTTAACGGTGTCCCTGCTTTGGTGTACATTACCCATGGCAACATTTGCCTCAGAGCTGTCTGCTCCATCGTTGAGAGTCTTTCCAAGGTGGTGCCTCCTGTGCCTCATATCAACTGCACTTTCTAAATATGTTTGAGTAGAGGCACAATAAACTCCTCTGCTTGGTTGAATTTCTGATGTTCCATGATCTTTTTTGGCGTGTTTCACAGTCTTATGGAACCGTCTGGGACTGGCATAGTGCTGTTCACTGCCTTCTTCCACAGAGTTCACCCTGCTACCAAAAGTCTGCCATTTATGCCCAATATAAGACAAAACCTAATTATAGCGATGCACTACACACTCAGCCCCAGAATGGAATATGATACCTTCCCACATAGGCTTGGAGAATTAGTGAAGGAATATGAATGGTGACAAAATGTTTTGAATTTAGTCTCTGTTGAGACCTTGAGGTTGTGAACAGACAGGCTATTCATGAAATAAACAGATTGCATTTGTTTGCAGTTTGCAGAACCTGATGGGCTTAGAAAATGTGGGTTATGTCTGCTAAACAAAGTCACTTTGCTCCTTTTCATTACAGATTCAAGTAATCTCTTTGAAGATCAGTAACACCTCTAGCCTATACTTGCACCTCAGAAAGGGATTTGTGCCTGTTCAAGCTTTTGAAACAACGTTCATAAATGCTTTTGCACTCATATGACATTTTTTTCAGTGATAAATTCCTGCCAAATTAAATATTTCTGTGCTTTATAGTGAGATGGGTGTTCAGACTTAATTCCTAATCTGATCATTTCCAGGTTCTCAGTTCAATATGATTTATCTGCCTGAAAGAAGCGTTATAGCTGTTATCAGCCACCACTAATGAACGCATGAAAATGACACAGTATGTACTTCTACTGGCCAGTCATGCAGTCTAAATATAACCATATAAACCACAGCTACAGTTCTGGTACTCCTTGTGATGTGTTGAAATGAAAAGTCGCTAACAGATATGAGTGTGCAGATTTAGTATAAAAGAATGTCTGTAAGCCAGCTGGCCTAATGTTTGTGCACTGTAAGGAGGTCAAAGGCCTTGTATGGTCTTAATAAATAGAATCAACTGACTTCATATGTATTTTGGCACTAATATGTGGCCTATGGCATCATTTCCTGAGGTTTAGTACAATATTAATAAAAAGGCTATTCCAGATTAGGTCCAAATCAGTGCTATGGTGGAGAACAGTTTTTCTCTTTGCTCAATCAGAAGTAAATAAATAAATAATGGAATAAGGCACAGCTGCTTATGACATTACTTTGAAATACCCACACAAATACAAACCCCCAAGTTAAGTTGAAGCTTGCTTCATTTTATTTCTCATTAGTTTGCTTTAAATCACTGACTTCTCTGGGAAAGAAAAAAAGGAAAAGAAAAAAGTAACAAGTCCTGCCCATGCCAGAGAGATGAAGAAAGCACATGCCAACAATAAATCCAGGTTTAGCCTTTGGCTCTGAAGCACCCTGAATTCATTACATTTGTTTGTGCAGCCACTGTTAATCTGTTGTGACAACAAATTAAAGTCTGATTTAAATTAAAGCCAATCACAAAATAATTAGAAGCTTCTTGTCTCTCATACTACTTCCCAGCACTTCATCCATTATTGGTCCAGGTTAGAGATTCAACACCTGCCATCTGATGTTTCAGAAGGTATATCTGTTAGGCTTTCCTTTTTCTTTTGACAAGGTACCCCATTTTTTAATGGAATCATGTGGGGTGCTTACACATTAAGCACTCTTTGACCTGCTTCCCTTCAAAGACTCTTGCTTTAGATCTCAGAGGAAAATACACCTCTTGATTTCCTCTTCAGCAGTCCTAAGTGCTTGTCCAACACCCTCATTAGCCATTTTTCTGAAAATTTTTATGAAAGCTCCTCTGAAAGACGTAATTTCAAACATTTTTTCCCCACTGTAATGCACTCTATTTCAGTAATGAGCTGTGTTATGACTCAGTGTGCAGCACCCATTCCCACAGATGCGTTCATTTATGAGAGCCTATAATCCTGTCCTACTTTTTATTTTATTTCACTTTTTCTCCTTGATAAATGTCAAAGCCAACTTTGTATTTAAATATGGAAGCATGAGTCTAGAAGTGAGTATGAGAAAAATAATACACAAAAATTCTAAATCCAGGATTCCAAATGTAATTTATTAATCAGCAGTATGTGCACTTCCTCCCTATCTGAAGTGTACAAGTTGTCTGTGTTTAAACTAGAGGTTTAAGACTTATTTTGAGAAATGGAAGAATCATGTCTTTTCAAAGCCTTTTTCACCAGGATGGATTTTATAGAGTGAGCATGCATGTGCATTTTTTTACCTGTATGTGTGAATTTTTGATGCCTGAGGAAGCAAAGAACGTGAAGTAGCAATTTCAATATAAACAGGTGAAAAATCCTTTTTATCTTTTCCTCAGCTAAGCTAAGGCAAAATCTTACATTCAGTGTCTCTTTTTAGTTGTTGTTGTTTGTTTTGTCTGTATTGTTTTTCCAATACATAAATAAATACATAAATTTGTATTAAAAGAGTGGGGGTTAACTTCCAAAACTTGATTGCCTGATGCCTTTTGAGATACCTTAATGTATCTTTTTTTCCTTCCAGCTGCAAATAAATTCTAACATGTTTTTAAAAACGTTTAAAAGTGAGAAAGGAAGTAATGTTCCCAGTGGTAAAAATATCCATTTTTAATTTTCTGTGTCTGTATTGTGAGCTGGTATTGTTAACACATATGCCAGCTTTGAAAGGATGTAGCTTTCAAAAAGTAGTTTTCTATAATTTTGCTATTTTAAGGTGTGACTTATTCTGACATGCAGATGAAGCTAGTAGAAATTTAAATCTATAAAAAAAAAAATAGGAAACTGCAGTTATCTTATGAATGAAGCTTTTCAAATCATTAAAACTTCTTGAAACAGATGCAACATATTCCTCTTTTAATTCCCCAGATTATCACCAGCCCTGGGGTCACAGATAATTATGTCTTCAGCACCCCTGCTAAAACACTGGTATTACAATTATGATTTATAAAAGGAACTCTTCTAAGTCTTAGGCCTTGGCATGCAATTGAACATAGGAAAATGAGAACAGAAAGATTTTTTTGTTGCTGACTTGATTCTGTGACTCTGTGAATATGAAATACTGTGCAAGTTACTTAACATAAACACCTTTTCATGTAGAATGTTATACATTCTTTACTCTTTCTCATCTTTTTCAAAGCATACAATATTTGACATAATTCTTAAAATATACCTGCAATGAAGTATTTTCAGTGAAATACACAAAATTTGAGCCACCTTGATACTAGTTTCTTATGTGGTACGTTTCTTGAATTTGCCAATTTTTTTTTGAGAAAAACAGGCTTGGAGATATGGACTAATAAATGATAGGGTGAAAAATGTCTCTCATTTCTCAAGATTAATTAACAAATTGACTCATTGGTACATAAAAGGACAAAAATTGCTTCACAAAAACTTGTGTATATGCCCAAGAAAAAAAATAGACTGAAAAGAAGTCAATATTGAATTTTTAGATGTGCAATAAGAGAATTAGGGACTAGCAAGAAAGTGTTCACACGTATGCATTTCCAATGTTTTGAGTGAGCCATTTCATGCTCTGAACAAATTAAGTATGAAACTCTAGTTTTAAGTTCCTAGAGAGATAAATGATTTTCACTCTATTGCATTTCTGACTATGCTTTGATTTTGTCTACCGGCTTTAAAACCAGCAGCATTTCTAAAGCAAATAAAACAGGTTACTGCAGAAAAGTGAAGAAATTAAAACTTGTTCTGGCTATAAATCTTGTAACCTTCCCATAGTTTCTCCTGTTTTTCCACTTGATACATCATCTTAAATGGCTTCATGTCTCCCAATAATGTAATGAACAATGCATTAACTTTCAGGGAAGATTAGAGATGTTTTCTGGGTTAACGGATTTGAAATCCAGTTCAATGGAATTGGAAACTGAGACATTTTTGAGAAATTGTAATTAAATGTTATGGATTTGATATTGCCCTGACATATCAGGAATAACAACAGTGATACCAGCAGTTTATGATCCTAGCCACATTTAACATTAAAGAAAATTCCTGAATGACTGTCTCATGGATTAAGATAAATTATAATGGATTGTATTATGGGAAAGAGAAACAAATGAAGTCATATTTTAATCGACAGTTCTTTAAGCACAGTATAACAGGTTGGTGAAAGATTATGTTTTTGTGAATGGAGAAAAATAATTCAGAAGCTCACAGATGGGCTTGGAATTAGATGATCTTTAAGGTCCCATTCAACCCAAATCACTCTATGATTCCATGATTTTATGATGTCCTTAATTTGCATTTACTGGTGTTCTACAGATGGCTGAAATTCCAGACTCTTTAAAAAGCATTTTTTATGGACAGAATATTTAGTTTCCATGGTGGAAACATTTCTATGCATTTTCTGGGTAGTTTGGCAAGCTTCAATACTTTTGATAATTTCAGTTCTACCTTGAATATTAACTTGTTTTTGCATTTGTGGAAAGTGAAAAAGTGCCCTTGCAAGACAAAAAGAAGCAGCATGCTATAGGAAAAAAATGTTGATTTGGCAAAGCATCTTCTTTGGATTATAAAATTGGTTCCAGAATTCAGATACATAGTTTTAGTGAATTGCAGTTTTTCACTTTTTACATTAAGAAAGTATTCTAAAGTTGATTAAGATTTTCTTACAATGACAGAAGAGCCAGAAAAAAAGAAGGTTTTGGTATTGCTAAAATAACCAATACACCAAGAATAGGATAATTGAAATTCATGAGCTAATAAAAATTATAAGACAAATAATTCCAAAACTGATTAGTTTGGTCTTGTGTGCACTAAATTAGCAAAGCTAATAAGAAATAATGTTTTTACAACAATAGAAGTTCGTTAAAAAGTGACATTTTTCAATAAACTCAACATTTGTATCTGAAAATTAATAAAATCATACCTACAGCTATGTTTAAATAAATGAAACCCACTATCTTTTATATTATCTGAGTGACAAAAAAAATCCCTTAGCATTATTTTTGTTCTTCACTTAGCTTACTGATTAAAACATCCTCAAAGAAGACTTTGGGGGTTTTTTGGTTTTAGGGTTTTTTTCAGCTGGTATATGCCAGTCATGCAAAATTGATGGTAATTCAGGTAAGAAAGTTATTTTGCCAACAATGATGGCTCCAACAGTATTAATCACATACATAGTACACCTAGTGATGGAGAACTGAGATAGTTTTAGTCTTCTGCACTACCTTTTCTTTGCAGAATCTCAGAGTACATCATAAACTTTGACACAAGATTCACTTTATCCAATTCTGAAATGTAATTGCTGCTTGGCAGCCTCTAAAATTCATGAAAAACTCAAAGGGAAGTTTAGTCAACCCTAACAGTGATTAGGGAACTTCCCCAAACTAACTGATACAAAAGCATTAAATACACTCCATAATTCAGAGCACTGATACTGAGGAACTGATATTTTTTCCTTTTCTTTGGTATTCAGAGACTGAATTTCTCTCTTGAGGACAATCACCCTTTAAAGGACAGATTACTACCAGGTGGAAGTACACATTTTCATTTAGTTTAAGTATGGCAGTGATGTTTGCCACTACTTGTATGAGAATTCTGTAACTAAAATGTTTATCCTCATATGTTCTGTCCAAGATCAGTGCTATTACTCCTTTGCTCTCACTTTCAGATGAGTGCACTAACCAGAAGTCTATATGGTATCAGCAGGAAATTATTGGTATCTATAGATCTTAATCATCTTTTTTTTCCGTTGTTATTTTGTGCAGAGTTAAGTGACAGAAGTGGGAAGCATTTTATATGTGGCTGGTTTTCTCCTTATTGTTTATATTTTTTTTCCTGGCATGAAGGGAGAAATCAGGATTCTTTTGTTCATCTGAAAGTGACTGATTTGCAGGTGTCATTTTAAGTTTTTCACATTTTACTGGAATCTAAACCTTTGTAAATTTTAGATATTCATAACTAATATGTTCATTTCCTGAAAGGAGAAATATCTATTATAATTACATATATTTCATAGCATAAAGAACTATCTAGCACAACTGACTTTTTAAATAAAAACATTACATTGCCCTAGAGAAGTTACTGCTCCTAGTTCATGAGTGAGCCAATTTGAATCAAGATCATATCAATTAAGTCAAATCGTATCAGTTCTTTGTTCGGTTTCTAGTTTCAGATTTGGGGTTTTTTAGTCTTAGTTTAGCTTAGTTTTGCTTTGTGCTTTTTTCCTCATAGATAAAAAAGAGTGGTAAGTTCCTTCTTAGTAAATTAAAGCACCACAGTCATGCAAGAGGTTCTGCAAGAAATGTATTGGCACAAATAGCATACAAAGTGTTAATGGCTAGTATTTAAAAAGAGATATACCCAATATAATAAAATTAGAAAGCAGAAATTTGGTCCATTCTTTCAGAATAATACTGAATATTTGTCTTTGAAAATGCTGTTGGTTCAGCAGTTGAACATGCAGGAACTCAACGCATTCCAAGACTGAAATATTTGTTCATTTAGGTGGCTGAATATAGACTGAGGATTTTTTAGTCCCATTTCTTGCTTAATAGTTGTTCTTAATGTCTCCTTTTTGGCTAACTGAGCTTTTGAAAGAAGAAAACAAAGGGAGATTAGTGGTCAAGCCATGGCAGTCATCTTTGTAAAGTTCAAAATAGAGCAGTGACAGCACTTTCACTGGTGCTTTCTGCAGGTGGAGGACTGGGCTAGATCTCATTCATAGACCCTTGCCTGGTCCTGAACTGTGCAGTGTAAATCCTCTGCAAACAAACTTATTATTAAAATATCCGGATCCAAAGCATGATTGCTTCTTGGGTTGACAGGATTTGCTGTTTGTTTTGGAAATGTTTTGGACATTTTATTGTGGAAATGTAGTTACCAATTTATTTCTACTGATTTAAACCAGCAAGAGAGTGTGGCTTGAAATATGTAACAAGGCATAGTTCACTCTTTTGATCCTGAGAGTTAAAGTGGGAATAGTGCTTTTAAAATCAAATTCTCTCTGGCAAATTCAATCAATCACTTTAAAGTGCTTTTATTTTTAAGCTACATTTTATTTTCCTCCTGTAGGCAAATGAAAAAAAATCTGTTGGAGACTGAAGAAGTTAGTGAGACTGCCCTTTCTTATTCACATCTTAATTCCAAAGTTATTTATAATATCTTCCTGTCTGCTTCTATCATTAAGAAGAAGATGTGTTACAATATTCTTGGTTTTTTATCTCTTTAGGTACCCTTCCTAGCTGTGCTTATTCTCTGATCGGGGGGCACTATCTTTGCAGTTACTTTTAGCCAAATCAGAGACCTGTAACATGGGAAAAATTGTAAGTGTATTAATGAAAATATATAATCAAAATGAGTTTACCTTGAACTCAACTGGAAGCATACTGAAATTGTGTAACTAACAAGAGTATTTTAGGTATTTTGTAACATTCTGAAAGTATAGTCAGATACAATATCACATGTGCATGTGGACAATATCATCCTCACAGAAGCGACGAAAGAAGGATATAATTATGTTGTATTTTATCCTCAGTTTACAACTAAGACCCTCACAGCTGCTTACGACCTCACCCCTGGTGGGATTGGGAAAAAAATCAGAAGAGCACAGGTAAGTGAACTCATAGGTTGAGGTAAAAACACTTTAATAACGTAAATAAAATAAATAATAAAAATAATAATAATAGTAATCGTAATGAGAAAAAAAAAAAAAAAAAAGAGGAAAATACCCAAACCAACCGAAAACAAAGAGAAAGAGAAAACAGAAGAGAAAACAAGTGATGAAAATGAAAAACAGTTGCTCACCACCACTGAACTGATGCCCAGTATGCTCCTGAACAGCAGCCCCTTGTCCAGGTTTCCTTCAGCTTTCCATTCTGAGCATGATGTCATATGGTATGGAATATCCCTTTGGTCCATTGGGGTCATTTGTCCCAGCTGTGGTGAGGTGTGGTGAGAGGCAGAAAAGAGCTTGACACTGCAAGAACTGTTCAGAAATAATGAAAATATTCCTGTGCTATCAGAATTACTCTCATCCTAAATCCAAAACATGCAATTAAAGCAGTTAAAAGAAGAAAATTAACTCTATCACAGCTGAAACCAAAACAAGCTGGATATAAGAGGCATCCAGGCAAAAAAAAATGCCAGACCAAGACCAAGATAAGCACAACAGACTGTAAATATGTAGGACGTTCTCCCAAATACACAAGACAAACAACTCCACATTTCTTTCTGGAGAAAAGGCAAAGAAGAAAGGCAAGATCACTTTAGTTCCAGTTTCTCTTGCCAATACGCTCTTAAGCTTCATCACCTCAACCCTGGTGTCTCAGGACAACCAAGGTTCTTCTCCATCAGTGCTAAGTGTAGAGTATTAGCTCTGTGGTATTGCATACTCAAAAGTAATTTGGAATATGATTGTTAAACATGACCACCTTTGTATATGTGGGGATGGTTAATACTGTGAAAGAATTGGCCATAGCTTGAAGTGAGTTTTTAATGTCTTCATTAAAATTCCTCTTTGAAGATTAAGTTTGGCCCAATTTTTCTCTGAATTAACCTATATTCAACGTTGGATAAGCAGGGCATATGAAGTGAGTTAAATACTATAATTCCAGTGTGTCTAGTAGAGTGTCTTGAAGTTCATGGAATCATGGTATCTATCACTGAAAGTTTTTGCATGCTGCAAAGGAAGACCTGTTTTCCCTGGCTTCATTCATGTCTTATTTTTTTTTAAGTAGGTGATATGCTTTTTAACCACTTATGTCACATTAGCAAGCTTCTATCTCTGAAAACCATAAAACCAGAGAATACACTATTGGGGGGATGATTTATGAGACAGCTCAGTCTGACTGAAGAGAAAAGATGAGAAGGAAGTCAAGGGAGAATTCAACAATTGAAAAAACAGTAAAAATGAGAAAGCTGGGGATAATGACTGCAGAAGAGGAATGCTGACATCTGGGGACAGAGAAACAAAATTATTTCAGAAAATATGGAAACAGAAACATTCATGTGCTTTAAAATGGAGGTGGTATGTGTCATCTTGCAAATTTCTCCTTTCTCTTAAAACCAGAATCAGGCCTATGTGATTTCACATGCTGTTTTACTCTGTTCATCCCTCTTTTGATGAAAGGAGTCCCTGCCACCCTCACAGACATAACTACCTGGATTTAGGAGTTGATAATTAAGAAAAAAAATCTAATCTGCAATCTGAATGCATTTCTTACTGCAGTTCTGGAGGAACTGACATTAAAGCTGGTATATGTAGAGTTGCTTGAGTTAAAACACTAGAAAAAGCAACTGAGGAGAAAAAAGTCACTAAATCTCCTCTCTAATTCAAGTAATAGACTATGTTCTGGTCCTGGCTGAAGAGTTCTGAATTTTTAAACAACATAATTGACAAGATATATTAGACTATCCTGATCATACAACTCTTTGTGTTGAAAGGGGTCTTAAAGGTGATCTAGTTCTAAACCCTCTGCCATGGGCAGTGACATGTTCCACAAGACCAGGTTGCTGAAAGCCCCATCCAACCTGTCCTTTTTATTGTCCAATAAACTGACCTGGCTTTGAATTACAAAGAAAGGTAGTTCATCTTTACATAGATACAGATTCCACTGGATGTCTGCTGAACAGTATATGGATGTCCTCAAAGCCCTGTTGGGGAAAAAGTGTCAAGGAAAGTCATGGATGTCTTTGGCAATGCTCTGGTGCCCAACAAATAGTAAGCAAAGTATTATAACTACCCTAAGAAAAATCTTTGTCCCGTGAGTTCATTGGTCACTCTAAAAGGATGGATAAATCCCTGTTGGTGATGATAACTGCCAAAGAAACAAGAATGGGAGGCATAAAACGATCTACTGAAACTCTTGGGCCATGCCAACACCTTTCAGTGCCTAGTGATATACTGCCTGTAAATTAAAATATTTCCAATAGTGCTTCCTTCCTTGTGATGTGCCTTCTGTCTTCCAAATTTCTTCTCGTGTCTTCATAGTCAGTACATATTTTGAAAATCAGATGCCTCCTAAAGGAAAGGTAAATAGAGACCTAGGAAAGGCTCAGGTCATCATATTTTAAATAATTTAGGACCTTTAAAGATGGAAGATTTGGTCTGGAGAAGGTCCTCTGGGCCTGGCTAAAATTTGGTCTGGCTGAATGAGAGCAGCTATAGCCGTAGCCACAAGGAGCCTGTGCAAAGTTCTGCATGGAAGCTGAGAGACTGGGATAGGCTCTTCAAAGAGGCACTGGAGGACTGTTAAGTGATCACTGACAAGAAAAGAGGAATGTAGTTAGCATACTAGAAGAAATAATCAGAGTTAAGTTCAAAAGTGGTGCTAAGTTCATTCCTATAAAAGCACAGAGTTGATGCAACTGGTGAAAGAGGAAGATGAACAAAGGTCAGCATATAAAATCAGCTATCTTTAGTGAGCTGAAACTTGAGATCAGATTCATTTTATATATCTCACTCTCTGTAGCATCATTGCATATTTTTATTATTATAAATTTGTCCAGTGTATATAGTTTACTCTGCACAATCTCTAAGAAATCTCGAAGTTTTGGAGGCAGAATGATTATTTTTGATGATAGAAATAATCTGTTAAAAAAAAAAAAGAATACATAATTCATTATTCATCAAAATAAAGGAGTGGCTTATTCTGAGTAGATTAACTTCGGTAGTTCTTTAGACAACTAACACTAATATATTTACAAGCATGCCTTTCACTCTACATGATGACTATAAGGAGAAAATATTCTTCATTAGCCACATATAAAAGTATTGTAAGTAACTAAACAACAAACTCTTTTAACTAGAACACTAAATTAAATTAATTAGTATTTTGGACAATGCAAGAACATATTATATTCATTCACCTATTCCAAACATCCTTGAAATTACGAATCCTTTACTACTGGCCACCCCTTGGTTTTTGTTGGTCTTGGGTTTTTATTTTTGTATTAAAAAACTTTCCAAATTAGTTTAATTAAATAGAGAAAATAATTGAGTGAAGAAAAGGTTAGGATTATCTCTCAAAGCATGCATTATTTCTAATGAGATTTACACCATTATTTGAATTACTTTATCAAGTCAGAATATTATTACTTCTCAGTTGAACCTCCTGGAAGGAAATCAGCTGTATCTGTTACAGTGGGAGATAATATACCTTATTTTCCAAATCAATTTACAAGAAGTAATAAAAAAAGCAAATGGTTCAATAGGAAACTTGTGGAGTTTGCATATTTGTATTTCTCCTTTTTCTTTTTCTTTTTTTTTTTTTGTGGGACTTTTCCTAATATGTCTGTGACATGCATTACTGGAATAAATAAAGGCAAATATTGCCATAGCCTATTTTTAAGTTTTCTACTCAAAAATGTTTCTTTCTTATTTTCCTTAATGTTTTACTCTTATTATTGACTAATATGACATTTCCAGCCCTGATGTTAAGAAATAACCATAGGCTTGGTGTGTTTTTGTTGGTTTTTTGAAGTACATCAGTAAGTGTTTTAAATACATCTATCTGATGAAAATTATCTTCCTCAGCCATCAGCTTTTATTGTATTGATATATAGAATATATAGAAGCTTTGTCTCTTATATTTAGGGTATTTTTCAATAATTTTTTAAGTTCTCTGTTCTCATTTTGTCTGCTTGCCATCAGAAGCAATAGTAACAGAAGCTAAAGTTTTGGAAGGTGAAAATGTTGGTGCCCGCTTGTCCCTTTTTTTTCTGTTGACTATATTAGATGACAAATTATTGCAATGAAATTTCTATCGATCTCTCTGTGTGATGCTTCATTCCAAAATGAGATTGGGAGAGATTATATTCTGTAGCATGTCTTTGTTGTTGTGAACATATACAAACTAGAACACAAAACCAGAATTAGAACACTGCCTATCATTTATCATCCATCCTGACTAAACCAGGAAGGTCCCAGTTGACTGGAGGTTAGCCAATGTGACCCCCATTTACAAGAAGGACTGGAAGGAGGATCCAGGGAACTACAGGCCTATCAGTCTTATCTTGGTGCTGGGAAAGGTCATGGACCAGATCATCTTGGGTGCCATCATGAACACGTTCAGGACAACCAGGGATCAGGCCCAGCCAACCCAGGTTTGTGAAAGAGAGGTCCTGCTTCACCAGACTTATCTGCTATAACAAGGTGACCCTCTTACTGGATGAGGGAAATGCTGTGGATGTTGTCTGCTCGGATTTTAGTAAAACCTTTGACACTGTTTCCCACAGTCTTCTGAAGAAACTGGCTGCTCATGGCTTGGAAAGGTGCATTCTTCACTGGGTAAAAACTGGCTGTATGGCCAATCACAGAGAGTGGTAGTGGCTGGAGTTCCATCCAGTTGGTGGCCAGTCACTAGTGGGGCTCCTCAAGGCTCAGTTTTGGCATCCGTCCTGTTTAAAGTCTTCACTGACAGTCTGGATGAGGGGGATTGAGTGCAATCTCAGTCAGTTTGCAGACAGTGCCAAGTTGGGCAAGAGTGTTGATCTGCTGGATGGCAGGAGGGATCTGGACAGGCTGGATTGATGATGGGCTGAGGCCAATTGCATGAGGTTAAACAAGGCCATGTGCCAAGTCCTGTACTTGGGTTACCACATTCCCGTGCAATATAATAGAGTTGGGGCAGAGTGGCTGGAAGGCTGTCTGGAGGAAAAGAACCAGAGGTTGCTGGACAACAGCGGCTGAACATGAGCTATCAGTGTGCCCAGGTGGCCAAAAAGGCCGATGTCATCCTGGCTTGTATCATCAGTGGTGTGGCCAGAAGGACCAGGGCAGCGATTTTACCTTGTACGTGGCATTGGTGAGGCCACATCTTGAATCCTGTGTTCAGCTTTGGGTCCTTCACTACAAGAAAGATATTGAGGTGCTGGACTGAGTCCAGAGAAGGGCAAAAAAACTGGGAAAGAATCTGGAGCACAAGTCTTATGAGGGCTGTCTGAGGGAGGTGGAGTTGTTTGGCCTGGATAAAAAGAGGTTCAGAGAGAACCCTCCTTGCCCTCTGCAACTACCTGAAAGGAGATTATAACGAGGTGCATTTCAGTCTCTTCTCCCATGTAACAAGAGACAGTAAAAAAGGAAATGCCCTCAAATTGCTCCAGGGGAGGTTTAGATTGGATATCTGGAAAAAGTTCTTCATCAAAAGGGTTTTCAGGCATGGGCACAAGCTGCCAAGGGAAGTGGTGGAATAGCCTTTCCTGAAGGTATTGAAAAACTGTGTAGATAGAGCTTTTGGGTTAATAGTTGGACTTGGTGATCCTAAAGGTCTTATCAAACCTTAAATAGTTTATAATTCTATTCTATGAGTCAAAAAAGATATTATTCATATTTCATTCCCACTGTTCAGCATGTGTCAAATTAGGGGAAATGACTGTGTATGCTCATGACTGTATTCACATAGTTTGGATATTTTCTGTTCATTTTTCAGTTTTTTCCCTTTGGCTAATAATGTAAATAGAAATCACTTAGTGATAAGTAAAAAGAGAAAAAGTTTTCTTTCCTCTATTTCACTTATTTCCAAGACCAAATGAAGGAAATCTTATCCCAATCCAAAAAAGCAAATTATTTTGATGGGTTTTTAATTCTTGGCCCCTCACCTTGCCACTATTGGAAACCATAACTTGTTTGAAATATCTCTTGATTTGCTTTTCTCCTAAAAATCAACCTCTGTAGAAGAGTGATTTCATCCAGGAGAAATAAGAATTCTTTTTATTATGTACTCCTCTCTGTAATTCCTGAGTGTAAGAAATCAAACTACAGGGAAATAAAATAATAAAGACAAAATGGAAGAAAAATATATTGGTTACTAGATGTTTTTCATACTTTCCATGATGATTAGTAGAAAAGATGAAGAGGATTCCCTTTCCTTACCCCTGTAGACAGAGGATCATCTGTGTAACAGGATGCTAAAGAAGGATAAGTTCCTCTCAATAATCTGAACATAAAATCTATATTCACCCATTTTACTCCCTGAACTTTGGGCAAGAATCCAACAGTTCATCAGTTCCTCTTATATATAGGAGCAGTTATTATAGGCTTTTTTCTTTACAATTTTCATTATTATTAATGAATCATGTTTTCTCCTTTAATTAACAGCATGGATTAATAAATTATCTCTCTCATTTTCTTTTGATGACAAATTGGCACATGTGTAGCCTCACTGTCTCAGTGAAAGAAGTGGTCTCCAGAAACACTCTTGCAGCTGGCATATTCTGTTTTGGTCCTCTAAATCTGATTCTTTCATATCACTCATATGTTTTGAAACATTCTGCTGAAATTTTAGGTAAGAGACTCATTCCTGAAGAGCAGGGTAGAGAGATATGTATCATTTTTTCACTTACGAGTGGCCTTCCAAACAAACTGAAGAAACTAAATACAAATTTATTTTTATTCTTTAATGTACTGAAAAATATAATTTTACTGAGATTAGTGGATTCATCCATATATGTTAACTCTATAGAAATCTAAGTGAAGAACAAGCCAATTAAAAAATACTTGTCTGGCTGTGTCTCAACAACTGTACTTATAGATAACTTCTCCTTGGAGGGATTAGAAGTCAGAAAATCAGAATAGTGAATGCTCTTGAGAGAATGAATCCAATGTGACTTTCTCAGTAAAGTGAAAACCTTTGAAGGATGTAAAAACCTCTCCATTTTCTTGACAACTGAAACTATCACTCATGTTGTAGCTCATAGAAGAGCATGTGTTTGAGATAGTTATATACTTATGTTTCTTAGAACATTTTATGTCCGTATGAATAATAGAGTTTCTCTTTAGATATAAATTTTTCACAACCAAAGTCTCACCAAATATCACGTCTCCCTTGCCTCTTCAAGCCATATTCCTTTACATGTTCTGACAGATGCCATATCCAAAGTAAATGAAAAATTTATTAAAGCAAGACTTCATTTTCTAGTTTTAAATAGTTCTGTATAGCTGGATAGTCAGGTATACCTGATATTTTCAATATGAGAACTGCTGGAAATTTGACAAGTTTAATAAATCTTTATAATTAAAAAATTAATTACGTGTACAAGAAGAGTGCCACAAAAAAAAATGAATACAGGTGTAAACAATAAGAACCTTAAACTGCTATTATCTAAAGGTAAAAAATAATTAAATGTTCCTTTTTGTAACAATTAATTGTTAGATTCAAGGTTTGGTCCAGTTTATACACCATTTATACACAATACACCATTTAAAGCAAATTTTTCAAGTGTAATTCTGACTGCATGTGTTAGTCTGACTACAATGCACCTTGATCTTCTACAGTTTTCCATTAGTTGCAGCTCCGTGGTTTTTCCTTCCTATCTGTTTGTTGGGAAGAAAATGGATTTCAGATGATATAAAATAAGAAGGAGAGCAGAAAGAACATTGACCTGGATTAATAAGAATTGACTATAACCTGATAGCTCAAAATACAATGGGCCACGTGTAGAAATTAATGGACTGACAAACACTTGCTGTAATCTTGTATATTATCATAAATTGATGGTATCAGAAGAGTCATAGCAGGGTGATTAATATTGATCACAAGGTAATGAAAAGGCAGATTTGGTCTTTCAGAGAAAGTTTTCTCAGGAGAGAGAGGAAGTATTACTTTTGGTTCATAAGGAATTTCTTCTGTAATTTTACATGGTTTTGAGTCACTTATACTCAGAAAGGTAAAAGGTGAGTATTACTGAATAAAGACACTAAAAATTGGACAGGAAAAGAGCATAGTTTGATTATCCCAAGTAGAAGAATGGCCAGAGTATTAAGCAATTGAGGACAGATCTTATAATAAAGAAAACTGGTGGTTTGGAACAGACAGGAATGGACTAATTGTGAATAAATTTATTCTAGAAATTTCATGTTGTTGGAATCATGAGATTCTGACATGGATTTTTGGTGG
Organism: Dicrurus megarhynchus; assembly: GCA_013399195.1. Lineage (NCBI taxonomy): Eukaryota > Metazoa > Chordata > Aves > Passeriformes > Dicruridae > Dicrurus > Dicrurus megarhynchus. The sequence goes on from VXAD01008108.1 coordinate 182,808, forward strand.
TAACAGAAGAGTCAACCCCACTGTATTGATATAAGATGGATTGTGATTGTTATACCTAAAGGAATAAGTAGTGAAGTAATTGATGAGAGCATTTGAATTTGATAAGCCAGGAGTTTTCTTCAAACCATAGCTATCTAGCCTGACGTATGACCTAAATTTAGAGAAACCTAGTTTTTTGAAACTGTCTTCTGATGTCATCTTTACTGCCAAACCTCTTCAATTGCTTCTGCAGCATTAAAGTAGGTTATTTCACCTGCAAATGAGATTCAGAATTCCTAAAAAATTGTCACTACTTGAAATGCTTATGAAGGACTTCACTGAATAAAAAATAGCATGGTTTCTGCATTAAAATTCAGAATCAAGTGACACTTCACACTTTATTCTGTTAATTTTAACAGAGTTATGCTGTTATCTTTAAATGCATAGAACAGAGAGAATTTTACATATTCTACAGAAACAAGTATGAGACATCTTAATCAGGTGTAGTAGTCTGTGATAATCTATTCCTAATTTATTTTTGTTAACATCATACATTGAAGTAATTAACTCTATCATGGATTATCCACGTACACTCCTTACGACAAAACTTATTGATTCATCCATCATTCTTCTAAAATCTACTAATTGTGAATATGTTAAAACAACATTCCATTAGCAGATTTGCTAAATAAAATAAAGTCAGCCAGAGAGTTTGCAGATTTCTCAGCTCTTAAAATACCTAATCAGAACTTCACTCATGCATTTTGGCACAAGAGTTATAAATTATGCATAATACAGCATAGCATTAAAGCATTAACATAATTTAACAATACCAATCTATCAGTTCCTTAGTGAAAGCATTTAAAATTGTTGTATCTGAGTGTCTTGACTTGATTCACCTAGTTTGAACATGTAAGATTTCTAGTAGTAAAAATGGATATTTAAAAGCTTTAGATCTTTACTGACGTGCCTTTATGTTTTTCTTTAACTGTATTTTTACATGCAAGCCTTCATTTGTTGAATTTTTTTTCTTTTGGTTCAAATGACATGCTAAGTAATGTCCTTTTTTTTAACCTATGAAACCATACAGTTAGCTGAAACTATCTGGTTTAAAGAGAAAATAAATCTCTGGATCACATCCAGTTTCATTCTGATTGTTTTCAAAGTATTAATATACATATAACAGTCATTTTTTAATGTTTAAACATTAAATGTTTTAACCAGTTTAGCTAACATTCAGCAGAATAAAATAGATTATATGTTTCCTCATGTGTGATGATTGTCACACTAACACCATTCCTAGTGGTTCTGAAATCTCAGCTGAATGTTTTTCTGCTTTAAGTGTCTAGCCAAAAATATGGAGGATAGTGTGATCTTGTGGATTTTTTTTAGACTTGGAAACACAGATCTTGGATCGACACAAGGATTTCTGAATGTTCTTCTGATCTTCAGTATTTTATTTTGTTTTATATTGTACTATTGTCTCAGTCATAAATTACAAACAGACCACTGGAAAAGCCTTTTCCATTACACATGTAGACATGCTAACTATAATCCTGCAACTGGTCTCTCAGGGTGCCTGACACGACTCTAGGTCACACAGAGAGAAACAGAGGAAATGCTGTACTAAAAAACCCACATTGTTTTACCTCTGTTTCAAGGGTATTTAAACATGTTTTACTCAAAAAATTCCTTGCTCCTGTACAATTGCTTCTAATGAAACTGCTGTGTAAAGATGGTGTTGAACTTTATTGTATGAAACATAACATATAATGATGATAAAAAGTTCAAACTATTATACATCCATTTCATCTGACAGTATATGACTTCCCTTTTTTCTCATACCTGTCTGCAGTTATTTTTTTAGATGAAGGAGAAAACAGAAAGACTAAACTTTCATAACAGCATTAGATTTTTGACTTTTTTTTGACACAGTCTACAAAGACAAAAAAGGGGAAAATGCATCTATTTCTGTCCTGTTTCCTCTAGAGGTAAGAAACCAAGAGAATCATGAAATGCATACATATACCCCAGTTATTCACTAGAAGTAATTCTGATTTTCTTAATCACCAAGATTCATTTAGACACTGAGATCAGTTGTACACACTAAGACTATGGATTTGAACTCAGCATCTTCTATGGCATTATAAAATAACCTTGCACTGCCTGGTGAGCTTTCTATCACCCAAATCCTCTCTTTTTATCTATGAAGAAAAATTTTTTTTTACTGGGAATGTACATAAATAGCATGATTATGCAGCATAACAATAAAGGTACTCTTCGTGGAAGTTTATTTGGGGAAAACAAGTCCAGTTTATGTCCTTGCTCTAGAGTGTTTCAGCATTTCTCATTTAAGACTGACCTTATTTTCAAGACTGATGGGAGACAGCTGAGGAAAATACCTTCATCAGCATGCAAGGATCACATTCCTTATTATTGCTTTTTGCAAAGGTTCATGGGTTTTGTATCCTCAGCTGTACCATGGGCTAGATTTTGGAGAAGTGGGGGCTACAAGCCTAAGTTTTAACTCAGTAGAGGGGTATGAATTTGTTCAGGCAGAAGAGGGCACTGAGCACAAATCTAAATTGTTGAACAAGTAGTGTGTAACTTGCTGTATTACCAAATGTAGGCAGGAGTAACAACACAAGCATTACAGGCTGGTCATCTTAAAATAAAAGAAAAAACTAGTCGTATTTATTAAAAAATAACACATTACAGCCTTAGACAACTAAATTCAAGGGAGAGGTAGAATTTTAAAATAATTATTTTTTTGGACTTATTGTGTCATCTGTCAGATATGTCTTTTGTGCTATGGGTGATCTCTTTTATGGATCAAATATGGAGGTGTTCCTATAGATGAAAGTAAGAGATAAGTGCCTACACGTGTGTGTAGAATCCAGCTTCTAATAGCTGCATGAGACAGGAGAAATAAATCCTTGATAGTACATTTATGGAAGAAAACCAAGATTGTTAACACTTAGATAGGTCCACACAGGTGAAGCACAATGAATGCTATCCTCATTGCACAAGGAATTCAGGTTCATAATTCATGTTTTTTGAATTTAAATTTTTCAAAAGAGACTCCAGATACAGCATTCCACACCATCAAACATGAGACTGTTGTGAATTTTGGCTTTAGGAGAACACAAAACCATCCAACAAAAAAACAAACCCACAGGAAATCCTAAATTAAAAATGTATTAAATGCTAAATTAAAAATGTATACATACAATAGAACAGCCAGGATTGGAAGGGACCTTAAAGATCATCTGCCATGGACAGGGGCACCTTCCCCCTGATCAGGTTTCTAGCCATTTCATCCTGCCCACTTTGCATAAAAACTACACACAGTGGTATTAATACGCTATATTTCATTGTTCAGTCACAGCATCTTTTTTCTCTTTAGTTTCTAACTTAATGTTCCATTGCATGTTTGACGTATGAAATACACATATATAATCAGGGGAATGCATTTCTTTAACTGTCCAGTATTTCTGAACCAAATATGTTAGTCTTCGGGATTCTCTAGTGGACAAATGTTGATCTATCACAGCTAAAATCAGCACATGCCATAAAGAATAATAGAAACCTCAACACCGAAATAAACTGACATAGAGAGTTATCACTACAACTTTTTATTTGGTGACACTTGTCAGGAATGAGGCCAAAACCACTCACTTTTAAGTTAAAAACAGAAAAGGTTTATTTTAACAAAAAGGCCCGATTCCCAAAAAAAAATATAGTCCGGGTCGCAGTGATAAGAGACACTTTCCAGCCAAAACGGCCACAAAACCCAAAACAAAAGACCCTCTCGGTGCCAGGGTCTACCCAGGACAAATCCCAGGTAGAGAGGTGTTATTTAGTAGGCCCAGAAACCCAGCACCGGGCCCTGCCTGGGCTAATCCCGGTCGGAGAGCTCGTCACCCTAGCTCACCCGAGGCAAAGGAGCAGAGCACAGCTCTCCCGTTCTGCACGAGGTTTTATCGCCCTTAACTCCTCCCATCTCCGCCCACAGTTCCGCCCCCGAGGTGGATAGTAATTGGTGGATTTCCCCCAAAGTCCATCTGGTTGGTTCAATTCCCCAGAGTGATGTTCAGTCTGGTATCCAATGGCTCGTTGTCTCCAGGGCGCAGTCCCTGGGGGGGATGTCATGTGGACTTCAAGGCGAGAAATCTTCTCATTAAAATTCAGCCTGGCATGCGGCCAAGTGACAAAGCACCAGTTGGTTTGGGACTGCAGCTCTGGGGGAGGGGTCCTTCCTTCACAGCACAGGGAGAGACTCAAAAGGATTTTTGATTTTAAACTCCATAGAACTGCTGAACTTGGTCTCTAAAATTAAGAAACACCATCCAACCCTTTGAGAACCAGTGTTCAACACCCCAAACCTATGAGAAAAATTATTTAAACACCTGGAAAACCTTCAACTTCAGGAATGAATCAACTACTTATTAATCCTACAAACAATTTACATATTCCAGGGTTAATTAACCAAAACTTCCAAGGATGCGAAAGCCAAATCAGCTATTTCATGTATAACACACTTTTCGGTATAACTCAGCATAAAGCATTTGATAGAAATTTCAAGTATAACTAAATGATTTGGCGTAAGTAGCTGGGACTTTTGAATTTCAGTTTCTTATTTATATCTGCTGCAGTCTGATTAAACAATATTGGATTTTTTTCTTTTTTTCATAGCAATGCAAAGTTCTCTAAGTGTTATGTCAGCTATGCTAAATTTAAAAATGTGGTCCTAAAACCATTTCTAGAAATGACTTTTAATACCAGGCCATCTGTCTACTTTACTGGTCTTTAGAATTGTCTGATGATGTACAAATATTTGAGAATTTACTCTACTGATACTGGAGAAACTCTTTTAATATGTAGTAGTGAGGATGCTGCACTTACCACAGGCAATGTATTAAGAAAAAAATCTTAAGAGCTTTGAGATTAGTTTTGTGTTACCTAAATGTAAAGTAACATTTGAAAAGAAAGGGATTTTTTGGAGAGAGGCACTGAGAAGTTGAAATTGGATAAAATCTTCTGTTACAGGTTCTGCAGCTTTATTTACATGCTGAGGTGAAGTCTATGCCATAGACGTGTTTGAGCTAAAGGGGGAGTTGAGTTCATGTATGTCCATTTAGAACTCTTTCAAGTTCAATTTGCGTATACAGGACAGGTTGTCATTACTGAAATAAGGTATGCCCTCCTCCTACACATTTCCAGTTTAAGTATAACCTATGAATATTTATGAAGCATTGTGCTTTCCAAATTCATATAAGAATATTGAAATTACGAAAGGGAGATAAAATACTTATTGGTTCTTTTTCATATCTAGATTTCTATATTAGAAAACTCTGGTTTAAAAATCCTTTTTTTAAACCATTAAAATAATATTATATGTGTGGCAGATTAATAAAATTAATGCAGAGAAACACAGCAGAAATGGAACTTAAGTAAGCAGACTTTTATGCTGACAACTATAACTTATTTGAACCATATGCAACGGTTAAAATAAATTGGGTCATAGCTGGAAATTTGATACAAAAGCATCATCAGTTCTGCCTCATACAGGTTTTACTCCTTTACCTCCTGCCCTCAATCTTTTGTTGCTTTTGTTACTCCAGTCTAATGTTTATATGTTGGTTTGTTTGTGAGTTCATTTAAATTTGACTGAAATTTTGGGGAGTAGAATCTTCCAGGTTACTAATATCAGAAGAATTAAAGAATTAAGTTTCAGTGATGTTATCATTCACAGAATTTAAAATTGCAAATGATGTTCTCATCTATAGTATTAACTTCTAACAGCCTAAAGGTATAACTTGATTTTTGTGACAAGTTAATTATAAAAGTTATGGATGCTGAAAAAGCTTCAGCAAGGAATTTCTTCAGCTCTCAGCAGCATTTTGTAAGAACTCTGTCTTTCCCATGCAAGTAATTCAAAACAGTGTTACAGTTTTGTAAACTTCTGCACCTGCTAGTTGTTTTCCACCATTGTTAAGTCTCCAACTAGAAAAATATTTAGAGATGGGTGCCTTAGAACTTGGCCAGTCACCCTAAGGGGTGGATGGCCGAAAGAACCAATTACCTTGTGCCATATAGTGCACTTTTTGTGAACTAACATATAAAAAACCCTCCAAGAAGCTAATAAATTGCTTTGGCCTTCTCTCTACCCTGAGCTCGGAGTCTGTGTCGTCTCTCCGTTCCGCGGTGATAACAGCGACAAAAAGTATTATTTTTGTCATCTTTTTAATTTCCTTTGAGTTATCCATATCTTCAAAGGTTTTCTAACTTCTCAGTGCAAGGTTTCTTTCAGTGAGAAAGTGGTGTACTACCTACTTCTGGCCACAGTGTACAATAATCCCACCTATAATAAATAGCCTTAGTTGGAATAAAATCAGACTATCATAACATGAAAAACTTTCTAGATTGTTACAACCCTAAATTTATTAGATCAATTCAGAAAGCTGGAAAAAAAGCATGCCAAGTTTTCGGACACCCATTCTTGATTCTTATATTTTAATTTTCTTATTTATTTTTTATTGTTTTAATCTATGTACTTTTATACCTTCAAACTTGCTAAAATAATCAACAGTACTGTTATTTTAACAGTGAATCTGGAAAATAGCTAAGCACTCCAATATTCTCAGAACAAAAACCTAACAAATAATTCATTAAAAGTAGGGCTATACTTTACTTATATTTAGTAAATTTTTGCTGTTCATATATTTTAATTTTTTCTCTATGATTTTATGTATTTTAATATATGGGAGTATTGTGTAGCCTCAAGAATCCAAAACCTTAAGCAATTATTTTCGGATTCTAAATTTACTAGAAAACTTGGCAATTTTGATCATTCCAATTAAAATAAATATTAATATATTTAGCACTGACATTAAAAATAAATAACAGTAAGCAATGAGGAGAAAAAGCCATACAGAATTTACAAAGAAATTATCTGATTATGTTAAGTAGAACTAATAACAACCACATCAATTTCAATAAAAGAAAATGGGCAATCACAGGCAATCACAAGCATGAAGACAATACTTTCCCATCAATCCAAAAAGATTTTTTTCCATGATACAGATTCTACTTTGGTAATTAAAATTGTTTTTTTCCTGGAGAAAACCTTAACATTTTGCATGTTTTTGTGGAAAGAAAGGCGGAACAACTTTTGGATATTGGTCCATTTTCTGTAATATTTTTCTGTCTTGGAAAGGTTTTTTTTTTCTGACTGGTCTCTATATTGCTCAATGTCCAGCTGTCATATTCTTAGATGCTGCTCATGATTCTATGCCTATGTCTCCCTCACGCCAAATCTGTCTTGCATCTCCCTTGCAAAACACTCTTCTGTGTCATATTAAGGATTGAATTTTTTTAAGTCAGAAAATAAACTCAGGTAATTGTAATGAATTGTTTTAAAGATGCAGTTTTGTAGATGCTTGAACTGATTCACTTGACATCAAAGGAACTCAAGTTGTTGCATATTCATATTGTTGCTCTGTGTTTTTCTTGATTGTTAATAGAGTACATGAGTGTATATAACTTTACATCCTTTGACTAAATGTATAAAATTCACTTATAGGTAGTGGCTTACAGAGTGTCTTGTATCACCCAAATTACCAATTTCTGCGTAACTAACGCAGTACCTTTAATAGTTTCCAATAAAAATGAATGAAACTACAGCCCAAACAGACTGGTATGAAATTTGTAAGATCTGAGTAATATGAGCAAGCTCAATCCCTGTCAACACTTAGCCATCCTTCAGTCTTTGAGATGGGATTTTATGCAGCTGGAAGAAAAGGAAGCATAGGTCCTTAAGGCATTTTCTGCTCTTGTAATTGGAAGTTTTTATCCTCTGGCCATTGCCAGAATATTGGCTACATTTATCTCTGGTTCTGGAAGCAGCTTCAAGCTGAGTGCTGATAGCATTAGCTAAGCATTTTCCTTTCAGGCAAGTACATACTTACAACTCTCCTGGCTTTGATTTGTTTCAATATTGGGAAAGGAGAAGCTACCCCAAGGGAGACATTATTTTTCAGAAAAACAGTAAGTTGAATGCTGTTCTCAATTATGTTGGTGTAAAGTAGGATTAAATCCTAGCTAAATTCTTAAAATCCTAGTTAAATTCTTAAAATCCTAGGTAAAGTTCTTAAAAACTTAGATTAGATCTAAATTTATATCTCAATACTAGAGATAAGAATTTAATTGAGTTATTTCCCAAAGTGCATCTGTAAATAGTTGTTTCCTAATTCATCTGTCACTTGAAAACTGCTGGATAACTTATGTCTTATGAATGAATTTGCTAGCAAATTTTTCAGAAAGAGAAGTAGTTCTAATCTGTGAAATGCAAAAAACCAAAATGGATATTTTATGTAAAAATAAAGTATTTTGAAAATGTTTATTATGCCCTGACCTTGGTGAGTCAAAAAATATTGTTAGAATATTTTCTCTTCTCCATATACCTCTCTGTTTCCAAGTGAAACCATTTCAAAGAAAACACAAAGGCAAAAATGTGCTATGAGCCTTACAAAATAATTAGCAATTTAAAAACTTTTTAGTAATTTCTTAAATTATCGCAGCTGTTTTTCTATGTTTGGTTACTATTTTGTTTGTGCTTGCTTTTCTTTGATTTTTTGTTGTTGTTGTTGTGGGGGGTTTTTATTTTTTGTTTGTTTTTTATTGTTTTATTAGGGTTTTTTTTTGTTTGTTTGTTTGTTTTGATCTGTGTCTGTAGGTTCATTTTTTTGTCTGTTTGGGGAATTTTTTTAAGCATCTAGTGTCAGTCCACTGTAGTCTTCTTTTGGAATTTTTGAAATTTTTCCCTTCACTTGAACTTTTAAAATATATATTTGCTTTTTATGTTAAAAATATCAGCACCTGTCACATCAGGTTAGTAATTATGCACTAAAAAAATTGAAAGATCACAAAACTTCAAATTATTTGGGTATGCTGCACAAAAATTAATATTTTAAGATAAACAGAATTGTGTTTCTACAAAGTTTATTCACCATTTAAAAATGACATCCATATTTTGTCATATTTACTAGATTATTGGTATTCTTTAAAAAAGAGCCAATAAAATGAGAGTGTATATGAGTAGCTTGTTGCAAGTATCTAATGTACCAGGTGTCTAATGTACTATTCTTGTTTGAAAAAAAGCCCTTGTTAGTCCCCATAGCCTCCACTGTTTCTTTGAGCAAAATTTCTAATTGCCAATGATGAAACTGATATGTGAAACTGTCAGTGGGATGCTTTTATTTTGGGTGTACTTGAAATTGATCATACAGCATGACTCACAGGCTTTCCAGGTGTTAAATGGAGTCTAGCCACATAAAGTTTATTCAAGAATGTCATGGTTTAAGCATTCATTATATAACCTTTGCAAGGAGCTATAAAATGTGTTAATGGGGACATTTTCAACTCACAATGCCATTACTTTAAATACCCAGTTAACCTGAAAAAGGCAGTTATTTGTAAAATCTCTTTTGAATTGTGTATATTGGTGCAAAACCACTAAGGTTTCCTATTACTTCTATTAAACCTTATACAAAAAAAGAAAAGATATGCAGTGGTATTAGTAACATTGGTATGCACATACAGATACATTCATGTTTTCTATTTCAGGCATTACACTGTGTGTTGCAGAACATTTGCTTTGAACTAGTTAGTCAACAGAATGATCATCTCTAGAACATGTCTGTTAATCAGAGAAAACATGCTTTATTGGTCATGCTATGCCACTTGCATTCCTCATGTGGATGGCAATTTCATTTTGCAACCAATGGGATAGACATGCAGCAATCTTGCAACACAACCACAAACCACAGCACTTCTGTAACCCCCTGTTTTGATTCCTGGAAGACTTTTATGCCTTGTTCTTTGCTGATGCTCATCTTTTTGCATCATCCTGGTTAACAGGTACAAGTTTGGGGGTTGTGGGGTAGATTAAAGCACAAACACCAGGCTCAGAGCCACATGGTCATAGGTGGTGGTAAGGGGAAGTAGATAAGTAGTAAGGCTGTGGTAGCACAGCTGATTGATGTTGGCCAGCACTTTACTAAATTAAACTGAGCTGCTTAATCTTGGAGAAAAATCAAGAGCTCCAATATGAGGCAGACAGAGATATTTTGGGGGTCATGGGAAAGAGTCAATTCTTGGGGAACAAAACTGTGTGAGAGCAGGATCCAGCTGGAGAAATCTTTTTGAAATCTGACTGAAATTTTAATGGATCCAAGTCTCACTAACCTTAATCTGACCATCAATTTTACTATATATGGAGTTTGCTAGGCCTTTTCAACAGATTTAATTCACACATCATTGCATTTCTTCCTCATCAGTGTGCTTTAGAATTCTGAGCTTTCTGGAAAATGAAAGAAACTATGACATTTATTTTATATATTCCATGATGTTAGTAAGTTTCCTATTGAAATACTTTTAAATACTTTTATGCACTGAAGAGGAAATTGTGCTGATCATTGAAAATCAATGTGTGGCTCTGGGCAACTCTAAGTTTTAAAGGTTTCATTTTCAGAAATATATCAAGACAGCCATAGATTTAGCCCATATGATTTATTCAAGAGGTAGGTATTGTAAAATACCTAAATAAATAGGTTGTAGCCTACTGTCTTAAACTGGAATGTCAAAATCTCCATGTATGTTGTATACACCAAATAATGGAGTAGATGTCAAAATATTTGAATTATAATTTGAGTTTTAAAGAGTCTAAAAGTCTGATTTGGGTGTTAATTCTAAGAAAACACATGATAATTTTCAAAGAAATATGCCCCCGCTTTACCTAAGTTTCATTGATACACAGATGAACAAAAGAAAAGTTGATTTTGCTTTTTCAAGTATTTGATAAATAAACAATAGTTTAATAATAAAACAACAGTTACATCTACTTCTAAATTATAGTTACCATAAGAACCAATTCCCATTGCATGATATACTTGGGGAAATTCATTCTATAGTTCTATAAAATATGATCCAGCATGGAAATACTTAGTTTTGCAAGACAGGGAGATTTTGTACTAATTAGTCTATCTTCAGTCCCATTCTAACATTCCAGTGAGCAAGCAAAGGATTACTGATATTCTTTAGAATAAAAGTAAAATATTTAATTACATAAAATATTATAAAAATAAATAATTCATTTGTAGATCACAGACATTAAAAATCCCATTGAGTTGATCATGCAAACATTTCTCCTGTTAAGATACTTGGCTTTATCAGAGATATCCATGTGGGACTGGTAGCTGTTTCAGGACAGCAGACTTATACTAGAATCAGGATGTGAGAGAAGATATTCTAGAGCCTCTCAGATGGCAATAGACACTACTGTGAAGCAACTTAATCAAACTTTAGATTTCACCATACCACAACGGAAGCTTAAACTTCGAGCAGTAGACGCATGAAGTTTTAATTCAGAGCGTGGTCCCCTCCCCATTCCCAAATTCTACTGTGGTACAAATCTCACTATGGTACTGAGTTATATCTCTGAGAACCATGAACTTAGGTATCCTGAGACTCCTCAGGTGACTCCAGATGCATATAGAAACACATGCAACTAAATCGAGCCTCAGTCTACATGAACTGTAACAGGAACCCAGGGACTTCACTTACACACAAAGTCAACATTTAGATGTTCACATACCACCTAAAAATACCAGAGCCAGGAATTCAATCCATATCTCAGGATAAACCCTTCAGCAATGTAAACACAGATTACACTTTATTCCTAGAACTGTTCTTTGCATTGTAGGTAATAAGTAAAAATCACAAGACCCAACTGGTAAGAATTACATTAAATAGAGAAAAACTCTGGTAAAGGAAAGAAAAGCAAAATGAGTTCTTTCCTAAGTTGTAGTTTAAGTGTTTCAAAGACAAAGAGTGTGCATAGCCAGCTTCTCACAACGTACTGCCAAGAAACGCTGACTGTACAGCTGGACTGATCCAGATTGACATCAGTGGTAGGAGACTCCAATAGAAGCTTTCAAGAAACAAGATATTCTTGGCAATAAAACTAAAAATATGACTAGTTATACCAGTTCTGATATAAAGATGGCAGGTGTTCTTCACATTTTTTAAAAGCATTATCAGTTGAAAGCAGTCCAAATGGTGATGAGCAAAAAGGAGAGCACCTGCTTTTCACACATAAACATATACTGCTCAAGGCAGGAGCTCCTGGATAAAGGCTTCTGTAATAATTGCCTGTTTAAGAAATGTCTGGGAAAAGAGAATAAAGAAAAATCAGAAAAACTTGACTGCATTAAAAAGGGACTTTTGTTATGAGTATATATTAAGAGGATAATTTCTGGTGCCATTTTTAATCAACAAGAGCTGTTTCTACAAGTCTTCCTTCCTCAGTCCAGCTGCTCCTCCTACTTTGTTATTCAGCAAGGCTTGACTTGTAAGAAGCTATTTTTAAACTGAAACTCTGTTGGTGATAGAAAAGAATAATGTTACGAGTCATGGAAATGAAGTACTTTGACATTATAGTGAATATGTTCCTTTATTGAGCACTGGTCCAACTACATCTGAGCCTGAAAAAATACCTGATGAACTTAAACCCTAAAGTAGAAACCACTGTAAAAGTCAAGTGAAAAAATTACAATTATGTGGAACATTTATTGCAAAAGTTATCTAAAGTTTTTAATTTTTTTGCAGAATTTTCTAACAAACATGTGAGTCCTATTCAATGTACTGTTGAATGCTGAGGCAAATATATACCAAAACATAAACAGCAGCTTAGGTAAAAAAATATTACTCTTCACAGCTGAATTCATGTACGGTGATTATTTTTGCTCTCAAACTTAAGAGCTGACATATGGTGATTAAAGCAAATGTAAAAAAATATGCACTGAATTATGCATTATGCCTTAAAATATTACCTGAATTTCAATAAATAACCATATTTAAAAAAAAAAAAACAATAAGAAAAAGTATAATTTAGAAGAGTCAGATACAAAATATAATCCATTCTTCTATGGTAGAACAAAAGGGTGTTTTTAGTACTTGTCATGTTATCAACTTTCAATTAACTTGCCAAGAAAATGACAAAGAGGTGATTTCTGAAACTGCAAAATAAAATTCACACAACAAATCTCTCTGAAAACTTGTTCTCAGTCTGAAAATTGTCAAATCTATTCTATGTGGAACACAAGGAAATGACAGTTCATGCATAGATTTAACATTATACAAATACAGATATAGTGGAGATTATTTTACCCTAGCACAGAAAAAAATCGTAGAATAGGATCAGGCAAGTACTGGGAAGGATAAGAACTCAGATAGCTCATATTTTTAGGAAAAATTCTTTAAAATCTCCTTTTAAAAATATGAACACCAGTAATAAAAAGATTTTAACAGAGCTCTCCAGTTTTACAATTGTAGTATTTTGGTCTTTGGCTAATAAAGCATTTCTTGTCTTCTTATCATAATATAACATCAAACAAGCACTATGCTATTCTACAAGGATTTTTTTTTTTTTTATTTATGTTATGATCACATAGAATCATAGAGTGTTTCGGGTTGGAAAGAGCCTTTAAATCTTACCAGGTCCAACATCCCTACCATGAGCAGGGACATTTTCAGAAGACCAGGCTGCTCAAAGCCCCATCCAGCCTGGGTTTGAACATTTCCTGTGAAGGGGCATCCACAGCTCCTCTGGGTAACCTGTTCCAGTGCCTCACTAGATCTAATCTAAATTGACAGTTTTCAGTTTAAGACCAATACACCTTTTTTTATAATACAGGCACTGGAGAAACACATCTCTCCTTCTCGTAAGCCCCCTTTGAGTATTGAAAGGCCACGATAAGGCCTCCCCAGAGCACATTCATCTACTACATGGACAACCCCAATTCTCAACTTTATTTCACACTAAAAATGTTTCAGTCCTCTGATAATTTTTGTGCTGTCCTTTGCAGCCATTCAACAGATCCATGTTTCTCTTGTGCTAGGGATCCCAGAGCTGGATGCTATTCCAGGTGAGGTCTCAAAAAGTGGAGCAGAAGGGGAGAATCACTCTTTCAACCTGTTAGGATCCCTCTGGATGGCATCCCTTCCTGCTGCACCACTCAACTGGGTGACATCTGTGAACTTGCTGAGGATGCAGACTCTGTGTCACTAATAAAGGTATTGAACAATATCAGTCCCAACAGGGACTGCTGAAGGACAGCAGATTTTAGTGATTCCATTTGGACATTGAGTTGTGGACCACTGTTCTTTGGACACACCCATGCAACCAATACATTCTTGTACATCAAATAGTCCATCTGTAAAATCTGTATATTTTCAGATTAGAAAAAAGAATATTATGTCAAAAGCTTTGCAGCAGTTGAGATACAAGAGCACAGTTGCTCATCCACCAATGCAGTCAGTCTGTCATAGAAGGCTACCCAATCAGTCAGGAACAATTTGCCCTTGGTGGAGACATGTTGGGTGTCTCCAGTCACCTCCTTGTCATCCACATGCCTGGGTGTATCTTCCAGGAATTTCTGTTCCATAATCTTACTGACCACTAATGTGAGGCTGACTAGTCAGTAGTTCCCAGGATCTTCCTTTTTACCCTTTCTAAAAAAGGGTGTGCTGTTTCATTTTTCTCCAGTAGTCGGGAATTTCACTTGACTGCCATGACTTTTCAAACACAATGGAGAGAAGCTTAGCAACTGTACCTGTCAATCTCCTCAGAAGCTGGACATAAGGATCTCAACAGCTTCATTGAGCCTGTTTGAAGTGTCTTAGGAAAGTATGTATAATGCCACTAAGAACACTTGTAAAAGGAGCTTTGTGCGACCAGCTCAGCTTGTCTATGCTGTAGATGTGTAAGGAGATGTACTTCTGTTCAATTACTAAAGTTATTATCAATCCATTTCCATTTGCCCCTGACTGTCTGACTATATATATACATATATATATATATGTATGTATATAACAGATGTCATTTATCTGGACTTCCTGCCTTCACTGTGACCAAGACCATATGTTGGTTAGAATGGTGTGAATACAACCACCACATAGAAAACTGCTTCTGCTCCATATAATTTGCATACTTTGCATTGATTTATTTCCTAGAGCATGAAAGCATACATGTATGAATATATGAGCTTGTCTAATATAGCTAGAGATGTTTATATTAATCATATGAATATTAATTTTACTTCTTTTTAGTTTCATAGCCTCTAGTAAGTTGTAGTAATAATTAATGCAAGTTAATTAAAAGGATGTAATATTTGGTGAAATGTTTAATTTTTTTACTTTGCAGATCAATTTATGTCTCTATAATCTTACATTATACTTAAATAGGGAGAGAGAAGTTGTGGATTGCCATACAGTAGCTTATGCCATCCATTATTTGATATGTCTCCTTAAGGTACTCTTTATTGTTGTGCACTCTTGCATAAATAAGACCATTGTTTTCACATTAACTTAACTAACCTAATCATTTTCTTAAAAAAGATATGCAGATAAAACCAAAATTCTAATATGTTTGAACTGGCTGACTTAAATGAAATCTAGTATTTCAACTAGAGAATCATTATAACTTTATCGAAATTAATCATACTGATACCTTCCTTTTTTTTTTCTCTATATAAATCTTCATTTGTGCTAATACATTTTGTCAAAATACTCATTCTGTCAGTTCCAACTCTCAAATAGACCAAAGTGCAAAGTGTAGGATAAAGTGTGTGTGACTGACTCACACTGTCAGTATTTAAACATCTTCTGTTGTTGTGTTATTCTCTTACTGACTTTGTCTAGATCCTCTCAATGTCCTACTAATTCTTGTCTGATTTTGAGCGATGTAAATAAGAAATTATTTTGTATGTAAACTATTTGTTTCCCCCATGTGTTAACATTTCCAAATATTGTAATATTGACTTTGTACATTAAATTATAAGCTAGTAATGGACAACTATAGACACAAGTACAAAACAAGGAAATTATCAACTGAGTGCGTATATTAATCGTTGCATTACTTCTTTCATTTGAAATTCAACCTTAATTTCCTATGAAAAAACATTCTACAATGGGGTGATTGCATCAGTGGACAAGAGAAGGGTTACAGATGTCATTTATCTGGACTTCTGCAAAGTCTTTGATGCTTTCCCCCACAACATCCTTCTCTATAAATTGGAAAGAGACAGATTTGATGGGTGGACTGTTAGATGGATAAGAAGGTGGTTGGAAGGACATATCCAGAGGGCAGTGGTCAGCAGCTCAGAGTCCTGATGCGTATCGATGAAAAGTGATGTCCCTCAGGGTCTGTATTGGGATCATTGTTATTTAATATCTTCACTAATGACACAGAAGAAGGGATTAAGTGTACCATCAGCAAATTTGCAGATGACACCAAGCTGGATGGTGCAGTTTACACACCTGAAGGACAGGATGCCATCCAGAGGACCTGGAAAAGCTCAAGAAGTGGCCCCATGGGAATCTCATGAAGCTTAACAAGACCATGTGCAAGGTGCTGCACCTGGGTTGGGGCAATCCCCATTATCAATACAGGCTTGGAGTACAAATGGATAGAGTGGAGCCCTGCTGAGAAGAACTTGGGGATGCTGGTGGGTTAGAGGCTGAACATGACCTGGCAATATGTGCTGGGAGCCCAGAAAGCCAATTATTTCCTGGGCTGCATCATAACATGCTTGGCCAGCAGGTTGAGGTGAGGAATTCTACCCCTGTGTTCTCCTCTTGTGAGATCTCACCTTGAGTACTGTGTACAGTTCTGGAGTCCCCAGCACAAGAAGGATATTGACCTATTTGAGTTAGTCCAGAGGAGGCTCACCAAGATGATTAGAGAAATGAGACATCTGTCCTGTGAGGAAAGGCTGGGAGAATTGGGTTGGTTTAAACTGGAAAAGAGAAGTGTTTGATGTGACCTAATTTCAGCCTTGCAGTGTCTTGAGGGAAGCTACAAGAAGGATGGAGAGAAACTATTTACAAGACATGTGAGAGGACAAGTGGAATGGCTTCAAACTGAAAGAGGGTAGGTTTAGATTAGATATGAGGGAAATTCTTTACTGTGAGGGTGGTGAGGTACTGGAACATGTTTCCCAGAGCAGTTTGTGAATGCCTCATGCCTGGAAGTGCAAGGGGCACGTTCAGGGCAAGGTTGGAGGTGGTTCTGAGGGTCCTGGTCTAGTGAAAAGTGTCTCTGCCCTTGCCCAGGGGGCTTGGAACTAGATGTTCTTTATGGTCCCTTCAAACCCAGGTCATTCTATGATTCTATGAAATTAATTACCTTCCTTATTCAGAAAAAGAAAAAAAAAAATAATAAACCCAAGAAAACCAACCAACCAAACAACTAAAGAAATTTATTGGATTCTGAGTCTCCATGTCTTTCATTTCTAAGCTTTTACTTAGACAGAGTTTGTGGTCTTTGCTAAGCTTTGCTCCTGGAACAAAATGATAGCACCAGGCTTCCTTAACTGAACTTCAGGAAGGACTTTCTGAAAGTCTGAATTGATTATATTAACTGTTCTCTTTTTCACAGTATTCTCACTGACAAGCAGAAGATTCCAATGTGGAGGTTGTCAGATGCTTTTGATTGAATATGCTATTTGGGAGCCAAAACACTTCACAAACACATATTGCCTTTTTTATTTTCCCCAGTCCTTTTCCCATCTTTTCCTACTCCTATTCCCTTGCAAAATAGATATTTTTTCAAAACAGACTCTTTTAAAATATATTTATAAGCATGGAATTTTTTTTTTTTTGTGAAATGGAATTTTTTTCTCCCAGACAATGCATCTAGTAGATTACAGAGACTGTTTTTTTTTTTTTTTTTAATTATTTTCTTTGCTGAAAAAACCACATTTTTTCCCAATCATCCTTTACATTTTCCACAGTACAGGTGTTGGTATTCTTTGATTTTTTCCATTATGAAGACATTATTCCAAGGCTGTGAATAAGCAGAGCAGAAGACACTGGTGCCACACCCAGGCTGTCTTTCCCAGTAGTAATTCTTGCATATCTGAAACAAAAACTTTCTCTGGTCTTAGCACTGTTTTAATCCATCCAGTACTTTTTATCAAACTTAAACATACATCCCTATGGAATTTTAAATTCTGTTCAGATTATGAAAGGAAATTCCTTTTTTTCTGTGTACACTGTCTTTACACATCATATGATAGCTCATAATAGAGAGTAAAAAAAAAAAAATAGCCTTTAAAAGATGACTTCTGTTAATTTTGTAGAAGTGACAAGAAATCTATCTTTTCTCCTGTGAGTTTATAGAAAAGGTTGGCTGAGGAATGAACCAGCAACATTAATACTCAAACATGAATGGGTGGAGAAGCAACCTATAAGGAACTACTAAATTCAGTTCTTGAAAAGCTTGATGGGCCACAGTGCAGAGCTTGTTTTACTAGTTTATACTAACCTTGCCTTAGCTACTTACTCATTATGAAACACATAAAAATGTTAAAACTCTCTCCAGCCACCAAACTGGAGAATATAATATGCTTTAGTTTTATTTAATTTTATGATCAGTATCAGAATAGTAGGTTACCTTAAGATTTATTCTATATATTCTTATTGAACTATTTTCAGAAATCTCTTGTTTTTTTCAATCTTGACAAGTAAATTGAAAACTTTTTCATATTTAAAATAATACAGAAGCTTGTATTTTTCAAATCAATTGAGTGGAATAAATTTACTTAGTTTAGACAGGTAAGAATAGACTTACATATTTTACCCTGCAATGTGTGATCAATTACAAGGAAGATACAGAAACTCTGACTTGATTCTCATGTTTTGGGGTGTTTTTTTTGATATAGAAGTGATCCCAATGATTTTGCTAAAGTCATATCTAGTCATATTTAATTTTAACTCATACGGCGAGGAAAAAAAACCCAAGCTTTTTCATTTTAATTTTATTTTATCTTAAAAGCTGTTAAATAATGTTGAGACATTTACACTGTCCTTTTGACTTAAGAAAAAACTCCTTAAAGAAACAGAAATTCAGATATAGGGTTTTTCAGAGAGCCATTGTCAAAACACAAGTAAAATTAGGACCATCACTGATAAAGAGATTCCTTCTTATTACATCAAAATTTAAAAATAAAAGGGGAAAAACGCAGGGAAAATAATCAAACCTCAAGTCCTAATTTCAATATTATAAAGAAACATAATTGCATTTTCATGATTAAAAAAAGTAATATGTTTAGTGTTCATCTCAATTATGTCTATTTAGTTGTCTATAGTCCATTATTTTTTCATGCTTTTGTTATTACTTTGTGGTTTCTCCATTTGGTCAAGCAAATATTTTTGGTACCACTTGCTTATTTTCAAAGTTCTCCAGTGCATCTCAGTGGATTCTTTTTTTAAAGAACTAGTGTTAAACTAATAAAAAAGTACTATAAATAGTATAAATGAGGTTTATAAATTACTGCTGCAGATGTTCAAACTATTTATAGTAGAAAAAATATGCAAATGTTCAAGGAAAACTTGATTGGATAGATCAGTATCACCACTGAGGATACTGATTTTGTAAGGAAATAAAGTAAACATGCACTGAATTATATTTTCATCCAAAGATCTTTGCATAGCTAAAACAACATTTATATTGATTCACTTCACCATGGTCAGAGAATACCTTTTTTTTTTCCTTGCCTAACACCAAAGGTTAAGGAGATGATTTATCTGATTGAGCTGCACCTTTAGAGAGCACTGGCTTCAGAACATTGGATACTTATCTAAGAACAGTATTATTAGAATGTACAGACCACCAAAAAATTAGTATTGATTTTATGCTTTTATTTTTGGTATTTGTCAGATTTTAAACACTCAGACTTCTGAGACAGTTCTGACATTTGTATGGCACTTATGACTTATGTTCACTCCTTGGAGTTTTACCTGATGATATTGAAGAACTTGCTCAGCTTAAAAGAAACCTGTTAGGCAAAGAACTGGGAAATCAATCATTTTTCAGCCCTGCAGAAACCCATCCATGTATGGAAGAAACAGCCCAAACTAACAGACAATCATATCTCCCACTGTTTCTATAGGCTATATTCTGTATTCACTGTTTGTATTTTCTTCACTGTTGAAATTTCTCCACAACTACAAGCAGCCAATACAAGTACCTTCTACTTTTTTGCTGCCAGGAATGTAGTCTTTATAAACACAGCCTTATTGCAAAAAAAACCCAAACCAAAACAGGAAATAAAGCTCCTTCTCAATAAAAAACTGTCAAATCCAAAATCTCACCTTACTCAGTCAGAAGATATTACTATTGTTTAAAAAAAATGTAGCTTAGATTTCAACAGTTATAAAACTAAACTTGTCACTGCTAAAAAGAAATGTACAGTGAATCAGTTCGTTACAGCTTCCAGGAACTAGTTGGTAAAATTATATAGTTGAAGTGCTGGATTTTTTCTAAAGTCAATGCCATATATTAGCAATTAATTTGTAAAAGAAGGCTTAGTTAGAGTGAAATTTCAACCCAACAATGAAATTACACAGCAACTGAAACATGGGAAAAAATTATGAAAGTCATTGACATAAATACAGTAGTTAAAATAAGAGTATAAATTACGGGAAGAAAAAGAAAATGCTAAATGTTGATAGGAATATTTTACTGTCCCTTGAGTTACATAAACTCAGGTTGTTTCAGTGGCAGTATTTATTTTCTAATGATGTGCACCTGCAGTATATTGCTAGATGCAGATCAGTGAATTGGTATGCCAGATCCATTTCATGTCTGTGTCAGGTTTAAGTTAAATTGATAAGAAAAGTTTGGTCAGGCTCAATGCCAAAGGCAGAAGCTTTTAAATGTAATAGAAGCCTTATAAAGGTTGGCAAAGGCAGCTTTTATAACTTTACTTGCCTTGTCAGAATCAAGATAAGAGAAAAATCTGGATGTATGATTTGAACTTCATGAGGTTCCTTCCTGGAACCTTCTAAAAATTTGGAAGGACTGGTCAGTGAACCCAGGCTAATCCAGGGTAAGCAACCGCCATCCTCAAAACAGTTTGTCTTTTCTGCCTAGCCATTCAAAAATAACAATGAATGAAAATATTAGCATACAGCTTTAAAAAAAGCAAATGAAACCCACTGGAATTAATAATTTTTTTCCCATGTAATTTAAACGTCTTATTTTCCTAAGCTGGTACTGCTTCAATTTCAGTATTAATAAAAATGCTGAGAGAATTGGCAGAGAACTTTATGTAAAGATCTTTCAGCTTTTTCCAGTCCCCCACACAGGCCAAGTTGATTGACACACAAATGGTGAGGCCTGTTTCTTTCTTGAAGACAGCTTTGTTTGAAGACCAATACCCATACTTATCTGAAATGAGCCTTTATTTTCATTGGGGATCGAAAGGAAATTTTCTAGAGAAAACTTCACTGAATTAATGCTTAACACAGTATTTTTAACACAGAAGCATACAGGGGTCTGAAGACATAGAGTATCTAGCATTCATGAAAGCTTCAGAAAACAAGTTTTCTCCTGTTCAACATAGAATTTCTGCATAGGAGGGTAGAGTTGAAGCATACCTAAACTGCAAATAACCCCGTGGCAAATCAGAGGATCGATCCATGTTGACGTGTTCTTTAATACTGCAAATAGCCAGCAATCAGCACTGTGTAAACCATGAAATTACATCAGGCTTTAAAGGGGACTTTGTCATTACACATCCATTGAGTAAGTTTGGTAGATACAGCTACACCCTGTGGTATACTCTGTAATGGTAAGTGATTCCTTTTTTCAGTAGTGCTCTCTTGGATACTAATCAGTTTTTCAGTGTTTCTGCGAAATCCTAGGAATTTCTTTGTTGGAAGTGGGTATATTTTTTATGTAAAAAGTCATTTCATGGACATTTTATAAGCTGTGTAGAGAATAAGTGCAGTTGGAAGTGGCAGGAATCAAAAGCCCTCCTATCTGTCATTACAGCAACAGAAACAGTTTTTGTAAGTTACCATGGATAAGAAATAAGCAGTATAATGAAATTATGCTTCAGTTAAAAAATAGCTATTTAAATATATATTAGTGAAGACTAAAATCAGTTGCTAGTTATTCAGTTAAGCCTCTGAAAAGTGTTTTGTTCTGTATTTCCCTTCTTTTGATGTCTAATTTTGGGCCCTTAACAAAGTTTTAGACAGTAGACATATTACAATTAAATAAAAGCTAGTAATTGATTGGTATTTTAGTATATTATCTGATTGCAGGATTGATTCTCATAAGCCAGTGAGAGGAAATCAAATACTGAAAGGGTCACAAAAATAGCTATCAAATATAACTCACTTTCACATTGGCTGCTGGGTGAGGAAGAGAGCAATAGAAAACATTGGGAAAAGTTCCAGAGGATTTTAAGATATTATTGAAGTAATAGCATGAGCAAACATAATTTGATTAGAGCCATTCACCACAGGTTTAAGAGGGGAAACTCGTGCTCAAGCAAATTAAAAGGTCTTCAAAGATGTTATTGTCATGAAGTTCTGAGTGACTTCGAGTGGTGGTAATGGGATACAGACCCGTTCACCTCTGGGTCATTATTTCAAATTTCGCCAAGGTCAACAGCAACCAAAACTTGTCAGTATCTTATGGCTTAGTGTCCTGTGTGAAATAAGCTGAAGGTCTCCTTTGTGTGCTTATTGGACACTAGCCCACATCAAGAAGGCACCGTCACAACTGATGCTGCTGTTGTCAATCTCAACAGCGATGAGGGGGCTGCATGGGCATGCAAGCTGCACACCCCTTTGAACTGAGGAGGTCAGCTTTCCAGGTCAGGACTGAAATATGCTGGGAGATGCTGCTAGCAACAGTACCTTTGCTCTACCTGTACAGGTGTGTGAACAACCTAGAGCAAGCACCAAATGCAAACAAGAAGTTAACAAAAAAAAAAAAAAAAGGGAAAAGAAGAAAAGGAAAACATAGGAAAAAAAAAAGAAGAAAAAGAAAGAAAGAAAGGAGACACACAGCTAAAATCTTGTACTTTTTTAGTTTGAGTATATGAATAATTTCCAAAAATAATTTTGCAGAGGATATAGTCTTAGGGACATTTGTCATCAAGGCATAAAAGGCATAGTTTATTTCACTCAATATATGTAAACAGTTGAAGTGTCAATGAAATGCAATCTGTACATATGCGATAGGTGCAAAATCAATTTTAAATTTATTAGCAAATATAAATTCTACAGGTATATATTAGTAGAACATTATTAATGAGTGAGTTCATTTATTTCAAGTTTTGAAGATAGTGATCAAGGATAGCAGTCTGAGATGCCAGAAACACAAACCAATGCTGAGAATATGCTTCGCCTAAAGCCTTTTTTTCTTCTTTAATTACTCACCCACCAGTTCAGTTTAGGATTCTTTCTGCACAGCTTTGTTGTATTATTCTGAAGTCCAGATGTAAGAATTCTCCCTAAAAAGTAAAGTGGTCACTTCACTCGTCCTTCCTCCAGACTTCATGCCACACTTCTTGCTCTGTAATGACAGATTCAGCTATGACTAAGGAAGAAGTCTCCTCACTATTTCTACCCACAGGGACTATCCCCAAAAGAAATGTCCTGAATCCCAAATGCCTGTAGGTGCCTTCTGAGGCAGGCATAAACTTACACGTACCACTTGCCATTCAGTACCATTTTGAATATTATCTGGCAATAGAAATCTCCTAGTCAACATGTGGTACTGCAGCACTAAATTTAATCATCCATACGTGATCATTGCAGAAGTAGGAACGTTTTGTACATGCAAGAGCAAATTTCATAAAGAGGATAGCTAAGACAACTTATGTAGGTTAGAAATTACCTAATGCTGACTGTATGTCAAATGAGATGGATAAAATATCCAGTTAATATAAACATCAGAATACAAAACACTGGAAAATCAAGCCATTGAAAAAAAACATTTTGCTCTAGCTCTTCTTTTAAGTGTATGAATAATTTAGCTGGTAGATTGCAGGTCTAGAAAATTCATATGATGTAGTATTTAAACGAGCCTTTTTAAGTCCGAAACATGTACTTTAATGATATGGGTTTTTAAAAATTATTTACTTATTTTGATTGAATTAATGCATACTTGTGTAACCAATTGAAATATCAAACCTGGTTTCTACCTTTTAATTTTCTTCACAGCTGTTATTATGAGGCTCTCTTTTGGATTCGTGCTGAACACAGGGTTGATAATATAGAGATGTTTTTGTTATTGTTGAGCAGGGCTTGCACAGAGCCAAGGTGTTTTCTGCTTTTCATACTGCCACACTGGTGAGGAGGCTGAAGGGGAATGGTAGGTTGGGAGGAGACACAGCTGGGACAGGGACCCCAGCTGACCAAAGGGATATTCCAGACCATATGACATCACACTCAGTATAGAAAGTGGGGGGAAGAAGATGGAAGAGTGGATGTTTGGAGTGATGGTTCTTGTCTTCCCAAGTAACTGTTATGTGTGATGGGGCCCTGGTCTCCTGGAGATGGGTGAACATCTTCCTGCACATGGGAAGCAGTGAATTAAATCCTTGTTTTCCTTGTTTGTGTGTATGGCTTTTGCTTTTGCTTTTCCTTTTATCTCAACCTGAATTTTCTAGCTTTACTCTTCCAGTTCTCATCCCAATCCTGCTGGTGGGTGAATGAGCATATGGCTTGGGGCTTGGTTGCTGGTTGGGTGAAACCATGGACAATGTGCTGTTTTATATAAAAGTAAAGCATCCATGATTTCAATAGTTTTACCTGAAACTATATAATGCTTAATAGTCTGTTATTTTGTTTTCCCATAAATTCAGTATTCCATGCCATAATAAACTTAACAGTTCAATTTTTAACATTGCACCTTATCCCTGAATCATACTTGTTTACGTATGTTATACATGTGTACCTACAAGTAAGGAAAGATAAAATTCAAAAACCTCAAATTTAGTAGTTGCTGTATTTTGCAATGTTACAGAAGCCTTGGAAAGGCAATGATTCATCCACTGCTATAGCATATAAAGGCAAATGTTAAATATCCTTTTGTCATTAAAATTGACATGGTGGTAAATGAAAGAATTTTCTTTTTTGTTATTTATTTATATTTCGCTACATGGTCAATGGAATGTCTGCTTAAAAACAAAGAACCTTTCACTAATGCTTACTTTTGTGCCTCATTTATCTTACATACTATCAACAAGAATCAGCTTTCCCTCTGCAAAGAGAGCCTAAATGCTTATCACCCAGATGATATGCAAGAAAAAGCTCTGAATTTGTGGGTAAACTCTTATCTGTGGCATGCAGAAACACATGAAATATCAGAAAAGAAATGCATCAACATTAATGTCAGTGAGAAGGGAAGCAGGACCTGTCACTTTGATTAACAGATCACCTGACAGAACTCCTTCCTGTGCATGGAGAACAAATATATAACTTTGGCAACCAGTCAGAGTTGCTGTTTTCTCAAGTCACAGTTATTAATTGCATTGTAATCTTTGTTGCACCTCACTTTGGTTATCCTATAGCACATAAGACTGAGGGCCAGACTTCTTTGTTTATATTTGCTCTGTATCAAGTATATTAGACCTGTTTCTTCTTAGATGAGAGATTGGCTTTCTAAAACTGTTTATGCCACTCCTTTAATGACCCTTTTTGCTAGTATATTCTATGAGTGTTTTTACATAATGGACTTTCCAGGACTATCAAGATCATTTTTTATGTCTGTCTTCTTGTTTTGTGAAATAACTTGGTGTATGCAAATGATAGATTTCTCCTGTCAGGGTGACTGCAAGTCAGGAGCTGTACACGTACCTAAAAAAACATGAAATATCACGGTATTTTAAATGTTTTTTCTAGTAATTCATATTTAATACACTTTCCCAGCCATTCCATTCTGAATGTAGCTCAGTAACACCAGAAATTGGTAAGAGGCAGCAAAATGGCACCATCAGAAACTCATAGTCTCATCCAGTGTCACAGGGACTTAAATGAAATACAGCCCAAGTGTGTCTTCCTATCCTGCTGTTACACACCACTGAATATTCTATCCATCCTGACATTTAGTTTAGTTCAGTTCAATGTAGTCCTTGCTTTCAATGCAAGTTTCCAGGAAACATAAAAAACTATTTTGTTCTCTCTGCTATTTTTCAGTTTTACTTCCCCCTCCACCTCCAGCAATCATGGCAGTAAGGAACAATAAGGATTAAAAGGGACTGGCATCCAAGGATTTCAAATGTGGGACTAGCACTGGTTGCCAACTGCCCAAGCTTATTGAAGTATGTTCAGGTAAGGTAAGGAAAGTAACAGGCCATACATAATTTAACTATCCCCCACAGCGGTCATCAAGTCTAATCCTTTTCTAACACATGGTTTTTAGAAGGGCTATAAAAACAGATTTCTACTCTCTCCATTCAAAATATAAGCAGATTGCAGTCAGACCCTATGACATGTGGGTATTCCACACTGAGCACCCAAACTGTTTTTGCTGCTCTGCACTTAAAGTGCTGCAGGAAGCCTGTAAAGAAAGTGTCTTTAAGATCAATGCAGACAACTATCATTATTTTAACTAAAAATATTGCATTGCTATTCATAAAGGTTCATGGTAATCTAGTGTTGAAATTATACTGTGCAGAATATCTTCATTGAGATATAATTTCATGGAACACTGTGTTTCTCTCCTTTGACTCTCACTGCCCCATCAGATTACTTCCTCACCCATAATTTCTGAGATGCGTTTAGCAGCATATAATGGCTTGGGGAAAATGCATGTTGCTTTTTGTGTCCTTTCAGGCTATTAATCATTAGTAACCGTATTCAGAGTTAGTTCATTAAATATGTATGCCTTTTGGTAATCTGATGCCTAATATATATTACAAACACTGTGCACTAACAGCAATTATATTCTCTCTAATGGGTTTTGTAATTGTAGTACCATGTTGGAGAAGCCTGTGAAGTCTGAAATTCTAAAAGTGTCAGTAAAACAGATTCTGCTAAATGATAGCTCAGTAATAAACACAGGGACAAAAGTATTACTTTGAAAAATGATAGGATAAACTGTTTAAGGAACTGAATTATTAAGATTTGTCTCTATTTCAATCTGATGAAGAAAAAGTGACGAGGAGAGAAAAAGCAAATCACAAACACTGTAAAATATCAGGGTACTATAATGTCATTGTTCAGTTCACATGTGCTCATTGCTATAAACCAAGACTACTTCAAAGTTTATAAGGCTTTTTTGTTTGGGGGTTTGGTTGGTTTTTTAGTTAGTTTGGTTGGTTCTCTCCCAACTGAAATGGTCTTTTTGAGAGTTAGATAATTGAGTACTAGCAGTATCTTCTCGGTGGAGGTTGAAACAGATTTTCCACTTTCTACAAATAAAATACACCATGAATATTGGCACAAAAATTTGAATAATAGGAAAACTGACACCTCAAGTATCTTTAATTTATTTGTCTTATGCTAGTAAGTCTGCAAAAATAAAGAAAATATTATATTACTAACTAAAAAAATATAAAACAAAAACCAACTGAATTCCTGTATTTATGGCACTTTTCCCTCTGTGTTTGAATGAACTTGCATGGGATATGATGAACTGTCAGCAAATATTTGATATGCTTTAGATCTGATTTAGAAAATTTATCTGGATTGTAGCTAGAAGTAGCAAGTTGTGTTGTTTAGGTGCATTGCTCTGATTATAACCTAATTGAAAAAAATATTTATTAACAAATAGGATTACAAGATGTTGTTTTTTCAGTTGCAAAGATTTTCAATATATTTACTTATAACATTCAGAAATGTCACTGGCATAGAGCAAGGTTCATGAAATTTGAGGTGTGCTGAATCCAGAATTTCCAAGTCATTACAAGCAGTGAGCAGCTCTGAGATTCCAAAAGGTATTCTGGCATCTAATATCTTACATTTTTGTGGTGTAAGGAAATCTTTAAGGTTCTTGCTAGGCTATGTTAATAAAAAGCTGGCCTAAACTCATGAAGGAGCACAGAGAAACAAGGGCAGGTAGGGACCAAACCAATGGCCTTCCCTAGCCAATCCCATGCCCACCACAAGGGAGCCATTAAAGACTTCTCCATTCACACAGGAGAGCCACCAGCCTATTAAAAGCTCCTCCAGACACATAAAGGAGTAGAGAGTTATAACAGCAGATGTAGGCAACCCAATAATCCAACCAGAGACACAAGACCCCAACATCTTCCCTCCTGGAGCTGTCTCTGGGGAGCCTCCAGCCCCATGGGCTGAACTGCAGCAGCTCTCTGGAGCATCTTTTGAATGGAGGGGTGTTACTGCCTACATAGGATAATTACATCCTCAGGTTTTAAAGTGGTTTAGACAAATGAGACACATTATTGGATACATGGGGAAAATATATTGGGATGGTGTAACGTATATTTGGGAATGTTTAGCAGATGAAGAAAACATGGGGTAATAACAGTATCAGTGTGGGCTAGGAAAGCAGGTGTGATCAAATAGAGAGATGAGGGGCTAAGAGGAACAGAGTGCATGAAGACAGGTGGCTGCTAAGGGCACTTTGGCCATGTCCAAATGTTTGTGGTGTGCCCATCAGGAACACTTTCTCTGCCTCACTCCTGGTTCAGCCTAAGGACATGGAGCTGCTGCAGCTGTGCCTCTCTGGTTGTTGGATTCAGCAAGTCCCTTATAGATCTGAGCCCTCAGACATTTTCAGATTCAAGTTTAGTTTTCTTAGAATAATACGTAATATCTAGGAAGGATTAGCTCCCTTCAGTTTGCAGGTGGTCATCAGCTCCTCATCCCAATAAACTGATACTTAATTGTTTGATTGAACAAACTATGAATCCCAAGGAATGAATTTTATATTATTTGTAAATGTTAATTTTTTTACAAAATATGTAAATATTTATATCAGCATTTACAAAGAGCTGTTCTTGTCCATCAAGAAAGACTCAGTGGAGTTAGAGAAGTTATAGAGAAGGGCAACAAACATATAAGGGAACAGAACACCTACATTTTTAGGAGAATTTGAAAAGGCTAGGACGTTAATTTGAAAAGGAGAAGGCCAATTAGTAAGATTTAGAAAGACCAGGAAGTTAGTGGGTAAGTTGATACAGAACAGTTATTTGTCAACTCCCGTGGTAGTAAGCATAGGGGGCTGTCACTGAAGCTCGTACAAGATAAACATTTTAAAAGTACTTAAAACATGGGGCATTACAATTCTGGAATTTATTGTTACAGTAATTTGTGGGTGAAAATTATATCAGCAGGTTTTAAAGTAGTTTAAACAAATTCATAGATAACAGGTCCAGAGACACATATTAAAGCAAATGCATAGGCATGTACCTTATAATATGCTTAATTTAATGATTGTGAATAATAGAATTTACAAGAGAAATAGACTGTGGTAGCCAGGCTTGTACACTGGTTTAAAATGGCATATCCCTCTAACACTACTGAAAGAAGGACTAAATATATGGTTCCACATCAGGAACATTTCTTGCATTCTTATTTATACATACTTCAAGAGCGCATTTTCTTAAGTCTCACACATATGAATTTCCGAAATTTGTGATTGAAGGTCCACCTGCTGCAGTTTCCCACTGAATATGTACTTTTGCAGACAGTTTATCTAATTTCCACTGTCACAGCAGTGTAGTAAAAACAATAACAGGTTTATGGCTTCAGACTGATAAAAACTGCAGAAAGATGAAATGGTAATTAAAGAAATACGTTCCAAAAAGAAATTATAGTGACAGCTAATCAACTTAACATTAACAGCATGAATAAAAGATCAGAACAGGAAATATTGCTTAAAACCACAATCTTAAAATATAACATTAAGAGGGTTTTACGCATTTTCTAGGAAGTACCCATGTACAGTCAATAGACATTTTATTTTTAGAAGATTCTTTAGCACCAGTCAATAGAAATATCTGTTTAGGTCTCACTGTTTAAAGAAAGTTCTGTTGTTGGGTCAAATAGCTTGAGAGAATTCTGTTTCCTTTAAGCACAAAATAAAACATTTTACAGTTCCCCATTTCCATAGCAGAGGACTTTCCCTTCAGAAAAGTGAGAATTTATAGTAAATATTATATTGTTAAAGGATAATTAGAAAGATTGCTCTTCCTTGACCTTGAGCAAAATCATGACTTCGTTTAGAAAGAAATTCGTCCATCAATTTATAAAACTTGTTAACTGGCAAAGATGTTACTAAGAACTTATGGAGTAAAAATATCTTTTCCTTCATATTGGCTTTGCTCATCCCAGAATTTATTGCATTTTTAGTTGAAAAGAGGATTGAGTAAAATGTTCAGATAGCTAGTAATAGGCATGCTGTTTTCAGTCCAAGTATGAAGAAAAATAATTAATCTGCTATCCACCCATGAAAATAACACTAGAAATACAAGTTGAGCTATTATAGACCTGATGATTCAACACCTGTAACTCTTTTATCTGAAGATCACCTTCACGTTACCCATTTCTCTACAAAGATCTTATTTAAAGCAAATAACAACCAGTGAGATAATTTTAAAATAAGTACATCACTAAAAACTCTAAATATCAAAAATTTAGAAAATAGTTGTATGCTGTGAGGCATTGGTGTGCAAGGGATAATTGTCTTGACTCTCAACCTGGGCAGCTTTTTAACAAACTGCAGTACAGTGTTTCTGATACCACTGCTGGAATATTTAAAGCAAAAGCTTTGGAAGTGTCTCCTGATATAGAATATGTCTTCTTGAGCATTAAGCAAGATTTAAAACTGTAAGGGATACTTTTCATCAGTGTTGATTGCCAATTGTTCCCAATATTCAGAGACTCTAAAATTAAATACATAGATAATTTATGTTGAATGCTCTAGAAATTCTCTCCTAACCTGAGTGCAGTCTGGAAAACTTGGGCATCAACTGCCTGCTGCTTGTGCAGAATCTAAATTAAATATTTAAATCCATTATCTGAATCTGCAGGTGCGAAATGGTGTGTAAAATCAGTAACTGTCCCAAAAATCACTCAGAAAAATAGATGCCCCGTTTAAATAATCAGAACTAATAACACTGTTACATCTGTAACTTCTGTGATTTCATGATTGTTGTAAAGATGTTTTGAATGCATCTATTTCTATGCAAATTCAGTGTGAATATGTCTGTTTATATGCAAATAAAACAGAATATAAGAAAGGGGACTTTTTTAAAGATGATTCACTTCTTAAATGTAACCACTAAAATACACTGTATCATCTTTGTTCTTTTGGTGTAATTGCTATAATTTCTCTGAAATTTCCATCCATCTCCTATTGGTGTTGGGCATATTTGAGATAATAGAATCTGTTAACATAAAATTAAGGATAACATCAGAAGATTGCAAGCAAAGTTCTTTGCAAAACCATCAAAGTAGTGAAAAATATAGGGATAGAGCTTCAGAGTTACAGGCAAAATTAATATTTCAAAGCAAGAAAATGTAAAGTTAAGAGTCCCAAATTAACTTAACCCTTTCTTCTTAGTCATCCCATTCATATACCTCTTTCTTCCTCTCTACATTACATGATTGTTGAGTTTAGCTTTCCTGAAGGAACCTTAAAAAGGTTAAACTCATAAACTGAATGTTCACTTTTACAGATTAATGATAAGCATATATCCCAGAAACTATAGTTTTGAAGTAGCTTTATGCCTAAAAATGATGTCTGTATTCTGTGAATTGGGCCAGTATTTTACATTACTGATAGCATATTATTGTAAACAGCTCTGGAATCTCAAGTGCTTTTTGGAACCAGGTAGTGAAGTCCAATTTATCTTCAGGTAAATGCTCCTTTAAAGGAAATTCAGCAACGTGATTGTGTTATCTCCATGCTTTAGTACTTGGCTGGACTGGAGACTACTTCATGTGTACAGGAATTTTTTATCCTCCAGAACAAATCCTGTGAGAGTAGTATGACTCTGAAAAACCGAATGAGACTAAAAGGATGTGATTCTTTTCACTTCAGACCTTTAGAAGACCTCTAAGCCTAGATACTTTCTATAGCAAATGATTCACCTCCAGAGACTGAACCATCCTCAAGTTCTTAAAAGAGCTGTGTCTGATGGACTGAATCAGTGCATTTCTGCTCAAAGATGCTCCAGCTCAGATGACAGTCTTGTTCAGTCAAATTCTGTATACAGCCAAGAGTGGAATGTTTGGCAGTATTCATAGTGAATGCTTCTATGGTGTCTGATTCTAGTTTCTTTGTGTCCATCGCCTTTCCTCCAAACAGAATTCACCTTCAACAGAGCCTGGCTCAATCTTCACCCTTCCATTAGGTAGTTAAAGAGAGAAGAAAGATGTCCTCTTCTTTTACCCTACTATGGATGAACAGAGACGTAGATTAAACTTGTATTTGAATATATTTATTTATTTATTTATTTATTTATATTTAAAGCTGTTATGGTAACCTTCTTTCAAGGGGCTGACCTCTCTCTGAAATGCACTTGTGGCCTTTTTTATGTCCAACCTATTACATGTGTGAACCAGTACCTTGCTTTTTGAGGTGAGGTCTCTCATAAAACATATTTACAGGCTTTAGCCTAGTGGTATGTTAATTGTTTTTTCTTATCTTCAGGCAGAAAAAGAACATGCCTGCATGAAGATCTTGGATTGTACTGATTAACATTGCTAACAGTAGTACCGATTGATCTCTTTCCTAGAAACTGAATAATCTACAGGTTAGACTTGAAATAGAAACTTAATTGTTTTGATTATAAAATCATAATGTACTAAAATTCTGATGAAAATGGATTTACTTTTCAGATGAAGGAGAAAAAAAAGAAAAGCAGTTTAACACAGCTCCCTTTTAAGCACAAAATCATGAATGAGAATTTCAGCTTCATATGGACTCCTTATAAGATAAGAATTATGACTTCTCCAATAACTTATTTGCAAATTACCTACCTAATAATTTATCAGCAGGAAGTAATGAACTCTCCCACACCATACCATTTCATTTAGGCTAGAAAAATACACATTAAATTGAAAGTCATCCATACAGTACATATTCAAAGCATAAGTGAAAACTTAAGCTTGGAGCTGCTATGACACGCAAACTCAGTAAGTAAATTACTTATTTTAAATACTCTACTGATTATCATAAAGTAGACTGAGAAACACTGAAATTGCCTCTTTCTTCCAATATTCCATTTACTTTAATGCATTGTCTCAGTGTTATATTGATATAAAGATGTTTGAAAATGGTGCCTGTAATCTACATTTTTGATCTGTTTAAAGAGCTGCTGGCTTCAGCAAAACATTAATGCAAATCTAATGTACCTGCTGGTATGATTAGCTGAATCAAATGATGGCATTTAAGTAACACCTAAATAATCTTAATTAGGATCTTCAGCTCATCTTAGCACTTGGAACTCTACAGATGGATAGTCTTAATTATCAGCCTTTTGATTAGGATAACAGCTCTAATCAAGATGATGTGGTTCTGATAGACAGCGTATCAGTAAATTAATGACTGTTGTTAAAAGGAAAACATAAGTGAAAAACAAGAGCTGTCTGCTATCTGGAACCTGGTAAAAGAATAAAGTCTACAGTATGTGAAGAAATTAATGCTTTGTGGGAAGAACATAAGTATTCACATTTGGTAGGTGTGGAATTGAGCCAATAATAATGCCTACCCCCAGTTTCTCCCTTTCTACACCCCCGTAGACTAAATATGGATGTGTTCTCTCTTGCACAGGCACAAATCATGAGTAATGCAAATTAGTTTATAAACATTCCTTTTTGACATCTTGTGATTTTATGAATGTCCGATGGACACAGGGCATATTAACCAAACGTCAGTGAAAAGGTTCCAATATGTAAGTAAAAGTAACAAATGGCTTTTGGGTGTTAGTGGATGCTGTTCATTTGAAATGGAGGCTATAAATTTAAAAGTATTGCTACATCACTAGAAACACAAAAACACACACGAAAATGCACCACTTTCTTGCAGCCGACTTACATGGTGTAACATCTGCTTCTGAGATGCTTCATCATTCACTGCTGGAAAATTAATATAAGTGTTAGACTAATTAGGATACCATGGTAGAATATGATAAAGTGTTTGTTAACATTATCCAGATATTGAAATTATTAGATAAGTGTTTAAAACACCTTCCACTTCATTCTAATGATTGCAACGGTACATTTTATTTATATATCAGTAGGTGTTTGTAGAAGTTATTTTGTATTAGCAAATGAAGGGCATTGAAACATCAGCTGTTTCTGCCTAGTCCAGATCATTATACTGAATAATTTCTTGCTTCCTGATGAGAGTGAGACATGAAGAGGGAAGTTTCCAGGGGCAAGTGGCAGTCATAAATGCTTTTGAGAGGTAAAAAGGAAAGAATTTTAAAATACTGGTGTTAGATCGCACTCTTCACAAAATCATCCTTAGATGAAATATTAATGAAGACTCAGAATTTTCCTGATTATATGACCTGACTGATTGTCAGGTCACACACTAGAAGACCTCCCTTTGAAAGCGGAGGAGAGCAGTGAGACTAAGAATACTCAGAGAGTGTTAATACAAGTGATTTTAAATTTTCAAACACTTGATTGATTTATATAAAATACCAGGTCTATGAGTCCAATACAAACAGTATTCATGATATGAACTATATTTGGTTGAAATAAACCCCCCCAAAAAATATTATGGTTTGTGTAATTTCACACAGCTACTGGTTGTCCTCAAAGCCTCTCTCCATCTAATTTGCAGTTATTAAAGACAAATGATCTAAAGGAAAATTTTGGGCTTAAATTCTCCAATTATGCTTTCAAGTGAGATATAACCAAAGGTATATTGTGAAGTTCTAATACATTTAAATACAGGACTGTTTGTAACAGATTCAGAGGAATGGGAATGTTAAAAAAATGGAGATAAAGCCAGATTTTAAGCCTCAATATACATATGGTTTTAGTACAAGCAAAGTATGCTTATTCTCTGCTTGTCCTCCATTTTAACTGTGCTACTAACTTTGGCCCACTGCATTTTTTTTTACACTTTTGATGCAAATTTTAATCTTAGGCTTTTACAAAAAGAGAATAACAGAAGAGACAAAAAATATTTATAATAAAATATTTCCTCATTTCTTATTTGCATACTTTTAAATATATCAGTCTGTTATACATAAATAAGTCAGGTCTAAAAAGTATGTTACCTTTTCCACACATCCCCAAATCCCTTGTCAATTATATGTTTCAGAAGAACAAGATCCAGAAACAAACAATCTATAAAAGGTAATACCTTGATAATCCTTCATCCATCCTCACTAGCCTAGTAAAGCTCACATTTACAAAGGTAATATATGTTGAATATAATAAGCACAAATAGTAGTTTATTAAATCAGCCATTTAATATATTCTAAAATATATCTAGTATATACAGTCTACTGTTGTACAAAATAAGCAATATATACAATATATTTTATACTACCTGTTTAAATTAGTTGATATTTAATAAACATTTGCATAGTGCTTGCTGTAACATCAGTTAAATGCAGATTTGTAAGTAAATAATTATTACCAATTTATATTTATGAAGTAGGGCCCTGATCCCACAAGTGGAACCACAATGATGGACAGTACCACACTGTCCCCAATAGGACACTCTGGAAAACACAGGACATCTCACAAAACTCCAAAGGAAACAACAACAAAAAAATTATCTAGTATGTTTTTGTTTGAGTGCTTTTTTCTGTTCTCCCTTGAGACCTTCCATAAACTCTATTACATGTCATGTGGCGTCCAGCACCCTGTGGACAAAAGCTGGAATACTGCAGGCTAGATCCACATGGAATACAAGCTCTTTGCCTTCTGACACTTCTGTGTGCACACAGGTGCATGATTC
This sequence comes from Dicrurus megarhynchus, assembly GCA_013399195.1. Taxonomy (NCBI): domain Eukaryota; kingdom Metazoa; phylum Chordata; class Aves; order Passeriformes; family Dicruridae; genus Dicrurus; species Dicrurus megarhynchus. The sequence continues at coordinate 218,551 of VXAD01008108.1, forward strand.
CTGTGGCCCTGGTCCCCGATGTCACTTTGTGAGTCATTGAGTGTGTTTCCCCCCACAATTTAGTGTTTGCATTCACAACCAGCCTTATAGGCCTTTGCTGACTCTTCAGAAGGCTGCTTTCTCTTCATCTTTGGTGTTATTTCATTTACTTAAGGGAAATAAGTTTTTAGTATGTTTTAAATTGTATAGAAATCTTTTAAATAATGCTATTTTGTATACTGAACAACTAAAATGCAAATGGGCTTGGGAGGATAGGGAAGAAGAAAGAAGAACGGGAACGACATAACAAGACCCTGAGTGACATTTGATATTGAAATTGCTCCTAATTTACCATGGTACTAATCGGTCGCTATCTACGATTTTTCCATTTAAAATTATATGCTTCCCTGAAGTAGGTTATGGCTATCAATTAATCACAACAATGACATTTCCAACTGAGATCTGGAACAGTGTCAGCACTGAGTGAAGTCTTAAAATGCACACCCCTCAAAAAAGCCTAAAATCGTTCAACATTTTAAGAGATACATTTTCTAGGGTTTTTCTTCATTTTTCTCACTTACTTACACTTCTGCTTGTTGCTGATACAAATTATCTGATTCAAAATGTTTATGTTAGAAGGTTAAACCCATGAAATGTTAATGCCACATGATGTTAACAGGGATGTGGGAATTAACCACTCTTAGAAGTTGTGGAAATAATTTCTTGCTTGTCTTTACCCTAGAAGACTACAGTATTTTCATTTATTTTCTGTTCAGGTTTTTACCACAGAATTGGATAATTGAGTACCAATTTAAGACATATTAAGTAGGGGAAATTAAACTGAGTTTATCAAGCAAGATGTGAAAATATTTCTAAAATGTATTTGGAACATAGTAAAGGTGCTTGATTTCTTGGATTAGATATTTTACATGGACAATATATGCTGACTTGATGCCTAAACAGTAGGCAGATAATTTTATAATTATCTTAATAATTTTATTTTTTATTGGAGTATTTGATAATGTCTCTGTATGTAGAGTAAATACACTGTGGCTAAAATGTTCCAGAAATTTACCTATACATTCAGTTGATCCGGTAGCAACTGCTAGATACTGTCAAATATGTTACACTTGAAATATATGAAAGATACAGTATCACAATACCATAAGCACAAAAAATATATCTGAAGATACAGAGAAATCTCATGATGTCTAAATCTCATAAAGCTCCTTTTGATCTACTGCTTATCTGACTCCTACATATCTTTTTTTTTTCTGGAAGAAAGTGACAAAAGCCTGAGGTGTGGCAATATTAAACATATTCAAGAGTGCAGGTACACACCGGGCCTTTTTTTCAGCGTTGTTCCGGTGCATCAGAGATAAAGGCTTGGAGTGGTACTCAGTGTGATACACCTGTAATCACACATAGGCTTCCACCTTGGTCCTCAACCACTCTTTTTACCAGCTTGTACTTCACATCAAGGAAGAAAAGAAGCTGTCTCTCCTGTTACTTATAGAAATTCTTCACAGTCCCACTGTAGACTAAGATTGGCTGAGACCAGACCTGAACTATTCATATGAAATCACGAAAAATTGTCCAAACTGAAAAGGTATTCCATAACTACATAATGTGCCATACAATAACACGTTCTGTTAATCTCCTAACAATAACAACAATAACAATGTTAAAATAACAGTCATGGGTATTACAATAAGCAACAGCTTTAGGCATGATACTCTGATGACTGATCTATCTTGAGATAACAATTAAAATGTACACCTGGCCAAAAGCAAAATTGCATTTCAAGGGGAGAGGGGGGGAGGGGGGTGCATGTGCATGTGTAAAGAAGCATTTTATTTTCTTTCTATTGCAACCAAGTCCTAAATTCTATTTTGCATGCATATGCATTATTAGCACACACACAAACACACATACATATATCTATGTATGTACAAACACATATCATATATATGCACACACACAAACACATTCCACTTACCTATCTAACTATTTAACAAGATCCTCTTCTCCAGATTCCAAATAGCTAAATAGTCACAAATGGTTAAATGCATCCTTATCCTGTAATATGCTTTAATTTTCTTTTCTTATCTGGTGTGTTAGTTTTCTTTCTTATCAGGTATAATAGAAAACAAGATTCAAATGCCTGTTTTGCATGATGGAAAAAGAAGTTGAATTTTAGTCAACTAGGCTGTTCTAAACTCTCTTCAAATGGATGAAACAGCTCAAAAAATTTCTAAAGGCAGTTTTAATAAACCTCAAATTTACTTTTTTTTCTGTGAAACTGAATTTGTTGGCTTTAGTGTATTAATATTTTCAATTAAATATCAAGCAAATAACTGAAAAAATAATCAACCCAGTGTTCTTAAAAACCACAGTTGTTGCAATATAGAGATTTTTGCACCTTTAAGAACTCAGCATTCATTGTTAGTGTCTCATAATGAGTCAAACTGCCCATCTGAAATTAATTAAAAAATTACCTATTTCAATGTAGTTATAATAATGAGGATGGACATAACTGATATTGACTTTCATAATTTTCTTTCCATTTGTGAACTGCTGACAATATTTCTATCCTTTAAGTTCAAAATTAATAAAATTTTTGAAAAACTTTTCAAGAAAATAAGCTAATAGAACATTAAATTACTTTTTCAAATTTTTAACTCATACAGACTAAGATATTTCTAAATGCATACTTAAATCAGAAAAAAACCCAAAACCTGAAAACATTATTTACTTGCCAGACGTTTTAGCTTCAACGCTATATACTTAGTTAAAGTACTCCAAATGTTCTTATTAATTTCACAAAAAACTGATTCTGAACTCCAGATATTGGAAAATTAATCTTGGGCAAACAAGGCTTGACACTAATTGGTTACAATGCCTATGATAACAAACTGTTAACAGAGTAGACTTAGAGTGTCAATCGTCAACCAGTCGGTTGTATCAACAACTAAATGCTTATTTAGTCAAGTTGTAGAAGGTAATCTTAGCAGGGGTCAAGTTTATTTTGTTTCCCTAGGTTTTTGGGGGTGGTGGAGGGAAGGAGAGAAGGAAGGAGAAGAGAGACATATATAACAGGACATATTTGATGTAAAAACCCCAGATTTTAATAAAATTGCAAACTAAATATTTAACTGACATAGACTGAAAGTGTGCAAATAGCATCAGATATGAATATACATGCTCAATGTCAAATAAAGAAGTTAATTCACAAGATGTTTCCAACTAAAGTGGTAAAAATGTGTCACAAGATCCATGACAGTGAACCAATCGCCAGAAATTATAACTAATTATGTAGAATGTTGTTGCTATGAGGCAATATAGCTGTTCAATACAGCGTCTACCCAGGAGGATTAAGAGTTGGGATTTAACTTCATTTTGTCAAAGAGAGAATAAACTGTGGGTCTGCCACCTTCTGATCACAAAGACAGTGTATGAAGACACTCTAGTCTCATCCTTTCCAATAATTCCTAAGAACAGTAGCAGATGCTGAATTTTCTTAGCAGAATTGTCTCTGATTTATTCTGTCCATGCTGTCCATGCCCCTGCTGAGTGCTCTTCAGAGGTTTATAGAGAAAGGTGCTGTTGCTGCACGACCATCTGGTTTAAATGAGAGCTGGACACCAACACGCAATGCCCTCTCACCATCTCTCCTCTGCTTTGTTCCTCCTCTCTCTCTCTCTTGCTCCTCTTTTCTCTCTGTCTCTCCCTATGAAGTCGACTCTTGTTGTAGGGGAAATCAGATAAATTAACAGCCTCTGTTAAAGTCCTCTGCTTTTGTAATGCAAAGACAGAGACAGGCATTGCAAAAGAGAAAAAGAATGTGGTTCAGATAGAAAGATTTTGGCAACAAATTTGAACACTATCTCTATAAGGATATAAAGAGTCCAAATTTAACATGAGCTCAAGGATTTATCTTCCACCTTGGGCACAGGTGAATCACAGGACTAAAGTCATGGGGTTTAGATTCAGTTTTACTGGCTTAGCTAGGAATTTACACTATATCAGAGCACACAAATTAGATATTGTGAATAATATCTGTGAATAAGGTAATCTGCAGGAACATCTGTGTAACTTTGGAATTTTGACAGAATCATACTGTGAGTACAATATGAGCGAGACATTTCCCACTTTGGTTGTACTGTATTCTGAAATAATTTTTTTTTAGCAAATTAATAATATTTCACGGTCTGGTTTTAAGTGCTTCAAAGCTGACTTTACCTCACACAGATTACTGATATAGCCAGAGCGTATTTGTGTTCATGACGTTGAGAAAATAAAGATATAAACTAAAGCTAAAATTAATGATTGGTTGCTTGCTCTGGTTTCGGGGTTTTGTTTGTAGTTGTTTACTTGCTGTTTGGCTTTGCTATAAGGTCTGAATAAGGCAAACTTAGAGACCACCACATTATTTTCTCTGCTGACATAAGGAAAACATTAGTTACCTTTTTGCACTTTTTTTGTTTTCTGTAAGATGCAGCTTGAAAACCAGGCATACCACTTAAAGATAGTCTGGAATGCCCAAACCCATTACTTTGTGATTTATTTTCAAGGCAAAAGTTGCAAGTAGAAGAGGACAAATAAACAAAATATGTGAACCAACTTTCAGATTAAAGAGTCTATTTAAAGATAAGGTAACAGGCAAATTTTACCTTACACAGAAAAATAAGAAATTTCTTCTGATCTCAGGAAAGTCCTTCTCTGATAGTTAAAGTGGCAGAATGACAACAAGGTCCTTTCAACATCAGCACTCTGACAAAATCTAATGATTTCAGCAGAAATTATTAGTTTGTTATAATGTTTTAATATAGGAGACAGATTTATGGCTTCTGTGTAGTCATGATCAAGATTGTAAACATTTAAGTGCTTTGAAAGTATATTAATACAAGCCTAGGAAAAAAAATTATGAGAGATGAGAAAATAAATGTTTATAAGTTTTTCTTTATTAAACATATCTGTTCTTTCTCTATCCAAAAAAGAATCATATCTATGTATTTAGAACTGCAAGTGCAATTTGGAAGCTATCTTTAGTAATGACAATGGTAGCACTTCTGTTGACATCCCCACATCCTAAACTAGTGTAAATAAGAATATTTTAGAACACCACTATGTGAAATAACATCAATATTGCTAAATCATTTTTTAAGAGAAATAAAAGAATTATATTATTTTCTTGAAAATATATATATGGTCAGTGCAGCTCTTTGATCCCTGAGATCTTGTATTTATTGTTAGAACTAGGTAGCACTTCAGTTTTCCTCCTTACAGAAGAGCTACATTGAGCTTCTATTAAATTTATGAACCTTATTTGAAATCAGTTCATTTCAGACTGATAGTTTCATTCAGTAAAAAGTTAAGTAACTTGATGCAATTTATTTTGCCAAAATTACTCATGACATACAGCCAAAAACTGAAACCCACTGTGCAATTCACTGATATCTTCTCATATGTATACCTGTTTTAAATACTCCTCTCTTCTTCATTCTCACCATATCAACAGCCCTCTACTAATTCAGATTACATCTATTCTGTGCAGGCAGGCATTTTATAAAAGAGACAGATGCATACACTTTAATACAATTTATAAGAATAATGTTTAGTATCTCTATTCTGTATTCAATTGCCTTGTCAAGTTGGCTGTTCCAAACAAAGGACATTAACTTCGCAATGGGAAGAAAATGGTCAGGGAAAGGAATTACAGTCGTCCACAGGGAAAGGAGGATCACTGTTAAAGATAATACAATTGCTTTTGAGACAAATAACTTCGGAGTTCTTTAATACTCCCTGAAATATATCTCTAACCTTTTCCTAGTACTGTATTACCCAGTCAGTCAGACTATGGTTATTTTTTACATGACGTGGATGAAGAATGCCTGGGTCAGGTATCTTTCTGAAAGCAGTATATAATCAGGAGCACTGCTGTCAATTTGTGTTGGCTTTTTGAAAGGAAATCTCACAGGCTGCTTATTTGCCTCATAGTTCTGGATAGGTCCAATATCATATGTCTTTATTAGCGTATTCAAACAGAGCTATTATCATGCAGTAATTCCATTTCAATCCAGCTCAGAATTTCTAAAGATGTTAGCTGGTATGTCAGCATTAAGTTATGTGGGTAAGCTTCTCTACCAAGGAAGCCATTTCCTCATGTTCAACCTGAAGGAAAGACGCAAAGGAAAGCAAAAATTATAACTCCGAAGATCAGAGATCCTTTGCTTTCTGGTAAGTCTGGTTAAATGAGTGAGAGTGATACTGCAAAGGGAAGGGATGAAGTGATTAAAACTGGTGTGGGAGTTGTTTGAATGATGTTCAGTCTGTTGAGTAAACTTGAAAATTTCAACTTGTGACCTGATGCAATATGTCTGATTTTACCTGAAACAAATTACAAAAGCACTTACACAGTATTTTGCCTGCAGAAACTGTGCAGGTGGTTGTAGCAACTTCAGCTGACATCACAATATCTTTACAAGGTTTTGTCTCTGAGACCAGTGGCATGAATGCTCACAGAAATGCATAGTGGGGTCTCCTTTACTATAGTCAGGATAAGGTCCCTTCTATCTCTCCTTTGTTACTAGTTTTCATTTCCTGAAGGAATTTTCCATGGCTTATATTTAAATTGAAACTAATAAGTATTAAATTTACACTCTCAAGTCACAGATTTTTTTATAATCAAAAATATTTTCTAAGGCATTATTCGCTCTCTAGTTTCAAGAGGAAATTTAAAATATTCAGCCTTCCCCCTCCTGACCACTTCATGTTTGCCACTTTTAATAAATATAAACCACATCCTTTTAGCAGGGATTAGGGGGATGTCTGTCAAAGTTTTTCCCTGTAAGAACATATACAGATTACCACATGCATGGACATCATTGTCCAACACTTCATCATCTTAGATCTGTTTTGAGATACCTTATTTCTGATTGTGTAATGCCTGTTTTATTACATTGATTGTAGTTAAGGTTACCACAGGGGACACCCATGGGGTATCCCAGCTAAGTAGCTGCAAAAGTTTAGCAATCCCCATGAATGCAACTTGATCAACGTGTGGCAAGTACCTTGGGAATATATCCCTCCACTCCCTTTTGCACATAGACCCATAAACCTATATTTAGCTGCCAAAACACCAGTCAAGAAGTTTTAGGCACATTCTCATGTCCTATTCACTAGACTAAACTGTCTGTCATAGATATAGCTGACAGTTTAAAGAGGGGTGTATGAGAGATGTGGAAGCTACTGCAGCACAAAAAATAAATGAGAAAGAGTGCTGCCAAAGAGAGTAGGAACAGCAATCAGAGCACTAACAAAGTACTAAAACATACCCTGAGCAAGCTTGTGTATATTGATTAACTAACCAGACATTTATTTGTTCAGGGTCTAAGTTTAAGAAATTAGTTAATTCATATGTCTTTGTTTATAAATGTTTATGTTAGTAAATGAAGGTAACTTTTTTCTTTTCACATGTTTTGTCAAAAGTTATTAGAAGGTGGGATATTTACAACCTCTGAGCCCAATTGTTAAAAATTTATGTGTAGAATTCAAATCTGGTAGGAAATAAAAAAGTGTTTGTCTAAATACACAATAACTATTACCTACTATAATATTATTTTTCAAGGTGAAAATGACTTAGTAATTTATTTATTACAGAAAAAAACCCTCTATATCTGGAAAATTTTGCTATTTATATCCATAACAGTATTTTTCAGGTACTGTGCAGATGTTAAGTGTTGCTCATGAAATACAAATTTTTGGCTTAACCTATCAGCAGGGGAAAGTAGGAAAGATAATATAATGTAAACCATCACAGTATTTTACTATATTTATATAAGTAGGAGGTCCAGAAGAGCGCTTCTCCTTGTTGGCTCCTCTATCACTTGTGAAACCTCCTGGATATTTGTGCCCTGCTGTGTTGTCCCTCCTGCAGATAATGAGGTGGCTGCAGTCCCCTACTGGGAGCCAGACCTGTAAATGTGAGGTTTCTTCTAGTTGTCTGAAGAAGGTGTAATTTAATTTTTCATGATCAGAAACATATGACAGTGTCACATGTACTGTTTAATCCTGGTCTTAACCAGCCCGTAACTCATCCCTAGGCAGAGCTTTAGGCACTACTGCTGCAACTTCCCCTTCTCAAGTTTCTGTGTCTCTCCAATTGCTCTAAATTCTGTTTAAATTTGCTTAAATTAATTGAATTTAGTGATTATGCTTTTCCTACTGATCTCTAAAACACTACAATTAAACATTGCTCATGAGAAAAAAAAATCTTTTCCTCTGATCTACATAATGCAAGCACCCTATATATAGCAATTCGATTTGAGAATACCATATTTCCTACAGATCATGAGACAATTAATTAATTGGATATGATGATTAAATTAATTACATCAATTAAAATATAACTCTAATACAAATACCTGTATGAATTTTGAAATAAGATAATGTAATTTCTAATTTTTGACAAAAGATGAGATTGTAGTTAAAATGCATACCTGTAAAAGCCAAAACCAAACAAATCATTACTAAATAAAATTCTTCCAATCTTTTTTGTCTTTTGTCTACGCAATTACTTCTTCTGAGCTTAATATGTGCTTCCATTTATTGCTGGGTTTGTGTTTGGTTTCATGTTATTTTGTTGTTTCTGGTGTTTGTTTTTTTTTAACCTCCAAGCACTTTTATAATAATCCAGCTGGAACTGTAGCATTTTATTGTTCTTTATGCAGTGTCCTCTGTGATTTGTATTCATTTGGGCTTGTTTTTCATGTACAGTATTTTTCTGAGAGCAAAGAGTTACCTTACTATTCTTCCTCTACAGTTACAAAAATATTTTACATCTCATCTAGTAATTCAAAACAATAAATGAAATGTCTCATGTTCGGGCCTTGACAACAGCAATGCATTTGAAGTAAGATAGCCTTTCTTATGATACAGCATCATTTTGGGGGAAAGCAGAGCCAAGATACATCTATTGACATAATCTAAGTCTGAAGATGTTTCTGAATAATCATGCAACCACTTTAGATTCCTTCTATTTGAAATTTTATATTGTTCTACAGAGATCATAATACATAATAATATTGAATATAAACTATATATGTTACTCTAAAGATACCTTATCATTTCTTCTCATGTGCCAAATGCAGCTCTTAAACTGCTAAGAAATTATCTAGTACACATAGGGCAAGGTAATAACAACTTCAATGAGTAACTTTTTTGTCTTCTGGGAAGCCTTATAACCTAGGAGGCTTCATGGTTAAAAGTGCCCTGAGTGCATCTGAAAACATTATTCAGCATCAAAAGAGGAAAAAAACCCTCTTAGCAGAGTTCTTTCACCTGGATATCCTAATGGTATTTTTCTCTCAGTACTCACTGATCTTGTGAATTTTGCCCTTCTTTGTAAGAGAAATATAAAATTTAAAAGACTTCATCTGAGATAATATAATGTGTTCAATTTTTTCGTGGTCTATACGATCTTTTAGCTTTAGATCTTTACTAGGTTTCAATTTCTTATATAAGAAACTTTCCTTTAGAATATTTCTGACCATACTATTGACAGCAGTAACAATGTGAAGAAACACTAGGTAAACCAAGAACAGGTAGGACTTTCTGAAAAAAATAAAACACACACACACACAGAATTCAATGTAAGTTACCTTATTCTGCTTTCCACTGCACTTTTTTTGGGAGGAATAGGGGACCTGACTAAGCCGAATTGTTTCTCTTTGGCTACTTACTGTATGCAGTATCAAAATATCCCATCTCTGTGATAAGAACCTTAAAAGGAGATCAGAAAGGCAAAGGATCAGGGAAAAACAACAGGAGATCTATGACTTGTTAAAAAACATGCAGGAGGTTGTTGTCAAAACCCACAACAGAACTGAAGTTTCCTGGCTTCCGATCTGCTGTCCCATTCATTAAATGATAATGTTTTCTATTAGATGTTGAGTCCATTTTTCAGCAAACAAAATGATGTACTTAGCAACTCTCTATAATATCTTTCAGGATGCTATAATGTGTTTTAGGATGAAACTTTCTCAACAAGTAAAAGGTCACATTACTGCGTTGTTGGAAATGAATATATTTTCCACTATAACGGCTAGCAATCTTAACTACTCATCCACTGGCCTGTTTAAGACTACTCTGGTTTTGTCAAAATGATTCTTTCTCACTTTTTACGCCTTTTATTTTTAGGATAGAAAATGCTGTTGAAGTGTAAAAAGTAAATTACATATTTTATTACTTTTATTGAATTTATTGTGAATAATGGCACACATTTTGAATAAGTAATGCTGCCTTAAGTCCTACAAACTACTTTTGGAAACTGAAATAATAAATCTCATAAATTGTGTATTAAAATAGTAAACTGCACATTTGTAAGACATCCTCATTTATTCCTATAAAAACATATCTAAAAACAAGGGGCTGTTTGCCAAGGAGTCAATCAGGTAAGTCCATATGTTATTGATTTCTCTATTGCTCTGCATCATTTAAAAATAGCATCAAAACTGAAAAGCATAAAGTCTTACACTTTAATATGCTTTAAGTTAATTTCTTTCATCTTGCGCTGTCTGTGGTGTGCAAAGTCTGCCTGGGTCATTGAATTTTTAAGGTCAGTGTTAGGTCCTGTTGGGGGATTCTAATGTTATTATTTGGTCAAAACAGTCTTTTTTATTGGTTATAAGTAGTTTGTACATGACTTTGTACATGATAGATAGTTAAATAGAAAACAATTTAGCAGAGACCTTAAAATCAGTTTGCCAAACTTAGTATTAGGCAGACACTAAGAGAACATCAACCCTACAAGTGGCATATACACCTTTTCAAATTCATGTGCATTGTACGACAGCAAAACAATAGCACATATTAGTGGAGAAGTCTGGGGCTTAACACAAGTTCTTCAGAGGTGTTAATGACAGGCCCTTGTGTCTGCTGCCTCATACTCTGGGTTTTATGACCCAGACGGCAACCAGCCGTTGCATTCACGAGACAAGGCCAATATTGGGTAGATAAGTTGCCTTCAGATCCTTTTCTAGAAATATATAGGTAATTTGAATTGAGATTTCTGGAGAGGTTAGAACACTTAGGAAGCTACATGAGTCCTACACCATAGCAAAATGGACTGGTTTCCTACTAACCAGATAACTTAATTCTTAGCCCAGACTCAATAAGACTTTACAGATCAAATAAGAATCTGCTTTTACTGTGAAAAGAAGTAAAATGTTTTCTGCTTCATTTTAACAGTTTTGCCTTTAAATAAGACTTTAACAGCTCAAAGGAGCTTAAGTTTTCAGCTGTGGCATTTTTTGCCTTTCTTCACACACCTTTTAACTGCAAATGACATGCAGCGCTAAGAATTATAAATTCCCTAGACCACTGAAAATCAAGAAAACTTGACGATCTATATTACAGAAAATCAGTTTTGTTTTGCTTCTCACTTCATCATCTGGCAGAAATTTTATTAGTTGGGGTTTTTTTATGAACTTGTTACTTAGTTTTTTGATATTGGATGCAGGCTATTATGAGTTTTGAATTACAAAAGGATATACCACTAGCTGTTACAAAACTTAAAAATTGTTTATGTTTCTATATACTTCAAAAATGCTAAATGTCTCAGAGCAACTATGACATTATTACAAACAAATAATTCTACTTATAGGAAAGAAACATAAAATCTAGGAGATCAAAACATTAGGATTAATTTTTGAATATTTTGTTTAAGTTCTGAGGTTTTTTCAAAGGTAAGAGTAATTGTCACAGGAATTCTAAGGCTTAAAGAGAAGCCTCATATTTCTGGCAATGGGTGAGCAAAAAGTGAGCAAAAAATTAGTTTCTGAGACCTTACTGTTAAAGTTCAAACTGGAAATTTCGGCAAATGTATGTAGTAGACCTTCATAAAATAAAGTTATTGCCAGTCATGAATAGCAATATATTTGACTACGCTTAAGAGATGCACTCAGATGAAAACATATGCAGAGGTAGCTCTGAAGGTAAACCATTGACAGATAAGTCTTGAAATATTTTAAATTTCCAGGCATTTTCATGCACTATAATAGTAATGGGGTTTGTTTTGTTTTTTGTTTTGTTTTGTTTTGTTTTGTTTTGTTTTGGTTTTTTTGGTTATAGGCAACAGGTTTAAAGGATCATATTTCCCTGTATTGGGATTTGAGTTACTAAAGTGTTAGAAGAACTCTCCCGGGTCATACCAATGGTACCTCTACATGAGAGTTATGCTTCTAAGAGTGGTCAGCAACTGTTTCTTAGCAACATGGCATACAAGGTTCATTTCCTTGAAAAGTTCTTTCAGCTTTCAGAAGGTAGATAGAGAGTGAGAGCTAAAGAACTACATTTTATTTCAAGTTTTGAATTAATTCCTTTTGTCTCTGTTTCTTGAAAGTAAATGTCTGAGAGTTGACACATCAGCATAACTTTTTAAAAGGTGTATTTCAAAGCTTGTATTTGGTTCTATATGATGATAATTATACTGCTGTATAGTTTCACTAACTGGTTATTTATTTACCCAATCAGGTGATATAAGCAATTCTGTTTGACTTTTTTTTGACCAGTCACAAATACTATAAGCAACATACCCTTTGGATAATTAAATACAATCTCTTAAGAGTGTAAATGAATATTAGCTGAATTAATTTGCATAATGAATACATTTAAGAAAGTTGTGATAACTAGGCTGTAGAAAAAAAGCCCCAGCCAAATTCATTGAATAAATTATTCATTGTTGGCTTTTTCTTTTAATTATTCATTCATCTCTGAATGTAACAAGTAACAATCCTCATGTTCAGCAGCTTTATTTGTGGTAGAAAAACCAATGAAACTCTTATTTCACTTCCATGCAGGGTTGTTCCCTCAATTCATTGTTAGGCTGTTAATTTCTGCTCTGGTGCCTTATTTATTTTGTTAATGGTTTTTCCTTTGGTAGACAGGAGTTCATCCATTTTATTTAAAACTGTCCTTGATATTTCTAGCTGAATTTTAGTCTTGTTTCTGCTTGGAAAACAATATGCACAAAGGATCCACTTGGCTTTTTTTCCTGAGGAAATCTAGTTACTCTTTGTGAGAAATATGTTAACCTTGTTCTTTTGGCTGTAATTGATTGACTTACTCTTTTTATGTTATTACGAAAAACTCTTACAGTGTTGAGCATTTTACCTTTAGAGGTTTTCTTCATGTTTTTTTATGTATTTATGACATTGCCTGTACTTTTTTTCCACATTTACTGCAAAACATTGTGATTAGGAAGAAAACAAGAGAAAAATTCCTTAGCCTTGATGTGGAGTCCAGATTCCATATCTACTACTTATTATTCCTTGTGAATACTTCCCTTTTTTCACAAATTTTCTCAAGTGTTTCCTTTTTCTAATAACTGGTTATAAGACGATTGCGTTAAACTTAGTGGTTGAGCAAAAGATGGCCATTAAAGCATTTCCAGAAATACCTCTCTGGAACATGTACAGTTTTGTGTGCCACAATATAAGAAGGATCTAATGCTACTAGAGAGCATCTGAAGAAGGGGCATGAACACGATGAAGGATCTAGAGGGGAAGCTGTATGAGGAGCAGCCAAGATCAGTTGGCTTATTCAGCTTAGAGAAGAGGAGACTGAAACGAAACCTCATTGCAGTCTACAACTTCCTTGTGAGGACAGGTGGAGGGGCAGACATTGATCTCTTCTCTGTGGTGACCAGTGACAGGACCCAAGGGAATGGCATGAAGCTGAGTCAGGGGAGGGTTAGATTGGATATCAGGAAAAGTTCCTTCAACCAGAAGGTTGTTGGACACTGGAACAGTGGAACAGGTTCCCCAGGGAGGTAGTCAAGGCACCAAGCCTGTCAAGTGCTTGGACAATGCTCTCAGGGACCTGGTGATTTTTGGGTTGTGCTATGAATAGCCGGGAGCTGGACTCAATGACCTGTGGATGTCAGTACTTCAGCAAAGCATTTGACACCATCTTCTATGACATACTCCTGGTAAAGCTGGCAGCCCACGTTGTGGACAAGTTCACTCTTCACTGGGTAAAGAACTGGCTGGGTGGATGGGCCCAATGAGTGGTGGTAAATACAATCCATTTTGTGTCTGGTCACTAGAGGTGTTCCCTAGGGATCATCATTGGGCTGAATCCTATTCAATCCTGTGGATGCTGAAAGCATGTAGCAGGGAGATATCTCAGCTTTCTGCCAGTGTCTGTGAGAAAGGATTGCTTTCTCACGGACTGTGGGAGAACAGCTGGGAGATTTTGTAAACTATAAAATTGTTATTGATACAGAAAGAGAAAATATCTGAAGTAAGTGTTATTGGGATTCAGCCAATCCCTCTGAGGGGTGGCTGGTCAGTGAACCAATGACCTTATGCCAGTCCAGCGTGCTAAGGTATATAAGCGAACTTGTAAGTGAATAAAGTGTTGACTTTATATCATAACAAGTCGTCCGTGTCGTTCGTCCGGTCCCTGCTCGCGAGCGACACAATCCCTTCACTGATGATCTGGATGAGGGGTTTGATTCTACGCTTAGTAAATTCGTGGATGACACCAAATTGGCTGGGAATGTCAATCTGCTGAAGGGTCGGAAGGCTCTGAAGGGGGACCTGACCGGCTAGATTAATGGGCTGAGACCAATGGTATAAGGTTTAAAAAGCTCAAGCTCCAAGTCCTGCACTTTGGTCACAATATCCCCAGGCTGCATGATAGACTGGGGACAGAGTGTCCGGAAAGCTGCTCAGCAGAGAAGGACCTGGGTGTAATGGTTGACAACCACTGAACATGAGCAAGCATATGCCCACGTGGCCAAGAAGGCCAATGGCATCCTGGCCTGGATCAGCAATAATTTGGCCAGCAGGACCAGGGCAGTGATTTTTCCCCTGTACGCAGCACTGGTGAGGCCCCACCTTGAATGCTGTGTTCAGTTCTGGGCCCCTCAATCCAAGAAGGACAGTGAGGTGCTGGACCTGTCCAGAGATGGGCAATGGAGCTGGTTAAGGGTCAGGAGCACAAGTCCTTTGAGGAGCAGCTGAGGGAGATGGAGTTATTTAGCCTGGAGGAAAGGAGACTCAGGGGTGGCCTTATGACTCTCTACAACTGCCTGAAAGCAGGTTTTAGCCAGGAGGGGGTTCGCCTCTTCTCCCAGGCAACAAGCAATAGGTTGAGAGGACATAGTCTTAAGCTGTGACAGGGCAGGTTTAGGTTGGACTTTAAGAAGAATTTCTTCACTGGAGGGGTGGTTAGACATTGAAATGGGCTGCTCAGGTTGGTCACTCAGTGGTGGAGTCACCGCCCCTGGGGGTATTTAAGGATAGACTGAATGTGGCACTCAGTGCCATGGTCTAGTTGACAAGGTCGTGTTCTGTCATAGGCTGGACTCGACGATGTTGGAGGTCTTTTCCAACCTAATTAAATCTGTGGTTCTCTGATCCTCATTGGTCTCTTCCAAATCAGGATATTCTGTGAGTCTATATTTTCTGCTGTACTACATACTAGGATGCCTTAACCTATTTAATCTTAGGTCCAAGAATAACTGATTTTATATATAGCTCCTGTCTTTTGGGATATTCTGCTTGTTAATTACACTGTGATGATTTTTAGAAGGTCAGAGTTCAACTCTCGTAAAACACATCCACATATGATGATAGAGTAGTTTGTATCTACAGAAATCCACAATATAATTCAGGTTACTTCCTATTGTGAATTGTAAAGTCTTTCCATAACTCAGTTTTTGACAGTTGCAAGGACTGTATCAAAGTTTGGAGAATCAGTAATAAACACTGGCTTGGGCTCTTATTAAGACACCTGCAAAAGTCTAAAACAGCAGTGTGTGTTTTATGAGCTTTATATTCTTGCTCTCAAATGATTAATGAAGTGGCTTAGCAAAACTGGATTTCTTGTTGAGAGAAAGTAGACAGTCAACACAAATAAGATTATGGAGAAGGGCAGTCCGTTCTTTTTCATTAAAATGTTATCATTTGAATGTTCTCCTTCTAACTTCTTGGTAAGACAACTACTTGTCTATTTCTCTCTAGTGACACCTTATCTCATGTTTTTATCAGTAAACCTGAGGGATTTGTTAACCCTCTTGCTGAGTACAAAAGCTTCACTGAAGCCCAGGCTGACATTTAAATGTGTAATGTTCACCATTCATTGTAGATAACCTTTTTCTCCTACTAGCTACTCCCCTTATTAAACAATTTCTACTTGCTAGTGAACTTACACGTAACTTACAGAACTACACACATTGATTGGTGCCCAAAACACTTTTTAACTCTCATTTCCACCCCTACCACCTATTTACTGCCTTTGATTGAATAAGCATTCACCACAGCAACAAGACTGATTTATGCAAACTTTAGAAGTTTTGAAAATGTTATAATTGTCTCTTTCTAATATTTTTCTCTGAAATATTATAACAGAAATGACCATGATGTAATAAAATATAAATGCAGTTTTAGTGAATTGCAAAAATCCATCTTGTTTTATCTCTTCCACATATCTCTTTACCTTTTGAACACCAAGCCCTTTAGAAGTGGGAGGATGGAACCTCCTGGGGAAAATTAATTTAAAAAAACAGATACTGGAAGAAGTCTCAAAAATCTTATGTGAGGTCCTGCATCTCTGATACAATTGACAGAACAGAAAGAAGTAGTGTAATTTTTCTTGAGGTTTTGTATTCTTATTTTTCCTTTAGGCTTCTAGAGGGGCAGTGACCCACAGGACCAGTGTGTCTGACTTTCACTTCCTTGTCTGTTCTATCTCCCTGCCTCTACCTTCCCCATAGGTCAATTTTCTTTTTAACCAGAAGTGGTTAAAATCAGAGTGACAACATATATGCTAAAGTCTGTATTTCCAAATGAAACTATGAAACAAAAAATAGTAGCTTAGTGATTTGATAGAATCGTTTAGGATGATGGGAATCATAAATGGGAATTAGAGTCAGTAAAATTTTCTCTAGGTATCAGAGTCAGTCATAATCAGGAAATATTTGGAAAGTCTGCATAGCTTTACTTAAGTCAAAGCAAACACTGAAAATTAATTCTTCACAACAAGCTGCACATACATTTCAAAAACAGCACCACCTGCTTACCTGGAACACAAAATCAAGCAGAGTTTCAAAATAGTAGTAATGTAAAAAATCCTAGATAAAAGGTTTAAGTTACTAGTGCACCTCCTTCTGCAATCACTGCCCCCGAAAGTGCCTTTTCTGATTCACATTACGAAAATTCCTTAGAGAAACTTCCTGTCCTGCTTAAAATCTGCTCGTTGACTTTCAGGAAGCTTGCTTTTGGGTTGGTAAGAGCAGGCATCTTTGGGTCAGTGAGAATAGAATAGAGTCACTGAAAGGTTTGTCTCAGCCTTCACCATGGGAGAGATTAATGTCCTTCCAGAGACACTAGACACAAACTCCTCATCAGACAAATTAATTTGAACATGTGACGATACACACTGACTGCAATTTCACTTTTTATCAATCATCATCATTAAAGTCCAGGAAATAATAACATGCTCAAATATCCCAAAAGATCTGCAAATTTTACAGATACTCCAGAACAGAATGCCTTCAGAAGGGCATCTGAACGGTAGTAAAGATAAATTTAGCTATATTCATTCTCTAATTCCTCTCAATGCAAGCAATGTAAACAAAATTCAGTGCCCATTTCCTCCCTTCCAATCTCAACTCCACAATTAGGCATCCAAAGGTAGAGTAACCACTTAGGAATTTGAAAGCTAATAAAATGTTAAAGTAAAGAAGGGCAACGAACAGCGCTCTGAAAGACATATTGATTACCAATATTAGGTCTCCTTTCCTTAGGTAAATGGAAGCAGACTATTATCAACATTAGACCTCCTTTGCTTAGGAAAATGGAACCAGACTATCTCTGTCAAGAATTGAGTCTTATCATTTCTGAAGAGAAGTCAAATGCCATTTCTCTTTACTTGTCAAAAGGAAGAAATTATCCTCCCCAGCTACACATTATTATCCACCATCTGTGTGACAGTTTCTCATAATTACTTACATACGGCGTCTTTGATAAGCTGTATTCCTGATAAACAGAAAATAAAATTAACTCTCATATTAGATCATTCACTGAGAAGACTTGGAATAAATATAGTAGAGCTTTAATTTTTCTCTTTCAGAAACCTGACAAGACAGCTGCTGAAACACACACTTAGAAATCTTTGTTTAGAAAGAAATTCTAAATGAAGCTACAGCCTTTGAAGCCTAAATATGCTGCCTGGTCAATTGGAAGGAAATAGTCAGTTGTTTGCTTTAAGACATGAATCAACAGCTAAACAAATATAAGATAATGCCGATGTATATGATAGCCAGTGTTGTTTTCTTTCCTTTTTTGTCACTGAATTTTAAAATCTACACCTGGGTTAGGCACTAGTAACATATTCAGATAGTTTATTAAAAAAAAGAAAAAAGTTTTGTTTTTACTGATCCTACACATCTGTTTCACCATCAGCTTAAGAAGGTTAAGCATTCTGATGACAGATCAGTTATTATACTATTAATAGTTTGCTGCTGTTATAGTCAAGACCTAAAAAAAAAAGTTATAACTCATCCATTCCTGAATGAAATAGTTTTGAACAAAAAAAAAGAGAAAATGGTATGTTACTTGAAGCGTATCAGAGACAGTTTCATAGCTCCACTGATCGGCTTATTGAGCAAATGTATCATTTACTGTGCGAATAACTGAATGTTGTTCTACCAAAAGAAGTGGAAGTTGTAATGGTTTTTCAGATACACTACAGTCATTCAACACTCAGCTGAGGATTATGCTTATATAGTCTTCAGTTTTGGACCTGAGGTTTTTTTGAGTACAATACCTTCATCATTCATTTTAAATCAATGTTATTATAAAACTGATTTTTTTTTTTCTCATGGCTGTAATTGTTGCACTGAACCTTTACGATCAGCTTCAAGCATCAGTCATCTGGCAATATAATCCAAGGAATTTGAAGTAAAACTGATTTAAACCAGATATTGAATTAAATCCACAAATAATCAGTCAGAAAATAAAATTATAGGTGAGCAGTAGTTGTATCCATATAGAATCTTTTAAAGGAAAAAAAATTATCTCTCCATAACATTAGGCTGAAAATAGTCTTTACATAAAATATAGAAGAATACAGAAAATCTAAACATTTCTTTTGTCTTCATGGTAAAACTACCTGTTCTATAACTTAGGACTATTAATTCTTCTGAGCCACAGGGAAAATATTTAGAACCTAGGGAGAGTAGTTCAAGAATGAGATATTTTTGAATTTCAATCTTAAGTATAAAAGAAGTGACTGCCTTTTTTTATTGATACCCATTTGCTCTTACTCTCCAGAAAAAACATAATGAGCCAATTAATTTACATAAATGTAAAGAAAATAAAAAGCATTAAATTTTAGCCAAATACCACAGATCACTTTTAGAAAGTGAATACAAAATTATCAAGTGTGAATAGCTACTCTGGAATTTAAAAGTTATGTTAGTCAAAAAAGGGATTGAAAGTCCAATACATCATACAAATATGCGAATATCATCTATATAGTTGTAGTGTAACCTATATCTGTTGCATATGCTACTTTTCTTTTCCTGTAGACTAACAAAATGGGATAAGATCGAGTGTACTGATTTTGGCTGGCGTAAAGTTAATTTTCTTCATAGTATGTGGTAGGGAGCCATGTTTTGGATTTGCGATGAAAACAGTGTTGTTAATCCTATTTTAGTTTTTGTTGAGCAGTGCTTGCACAGAGTCAAGGCTTTTTCTGCCTCTCATGCCACCCCACCAGTGATCAGGCTGGGGGTGCACAAGGAGTTGGGAAGGGACAGAGCCAGGACAGCTGACCCCAACAAGGCACAGGGATATTTCATACCATAAAGCATCATGCTCAGCATATAAGGAGAAGGGAAGAAAGAGGAAGGGGGAACTTCTGGGGTTTTAACTTTTGTCTTCCCAGGTGACCAAGAACAAGTGCTATAAGGAGTGGCTCAAGAAACTGGAGTTGTTTAGCCTGGAAAAAAGAAGGTTAAGGGGAAACTTTGCTGCTCTCTACAATTACCTTAAAGGAGGATGTAGCCACCTGGGGGGTCAGTCTCTTCTCTCAAGTCACAGAAGAAAAAACAATAGGAAACAACCTCAAGTAGCACTAGAGGAGGTTTAGATTGGATATTAGGAAAAATTTATTTACCAAATGGATTGTCAAGTACTGACAATACTGGACAGACTACCCAGGAAAGAGATAGAGTCCCTGGAGGTACTTAATAGATGCGTAGATGTGGCATTTGGGCACATGGTTTAGTTGTGGACTTGGCAGTGTCAGGTTAGTGGTTAGACTTGATGATTTTGGAGGTATTTTCTAACCTAAATGATTCTATGTTTCTATGGTTCTATGACAGTTACATATGAAGGAACTCTGAGTGGTTCTTTCTCTCTATCATTATACAATTCAGGAATTTATTTCCTTTTGTCTTCTCTATTTCTCATCCTTGAAAAAGTTTAAGAAAAAAGTAAAACCAGAAGAGCTAAAACAAATCTTACTTACCAACTAAAATGTATCTTAACCACACTTTGATGATAAGAGTTCGTCGATTAAGCTTGTTAAGTCTATGTACACATACGTATGACAAAATTATTATGCATTACACAGAAAACTAAGAGGACTGTAATGCCCCAAATAAATACATGAATCAAGAGCTGATGCAATGAAAAGTTAATATTTTTTTCTTTTTCTACTTACCTACTAAATTTTACAAAGAGTCTTTTTAAAAAAACAAACATCTTTAAAAAAGAACTAATGAACTAATAAATTAATCCCACCAAATTAAAAATTTTTTTTGAATTTCACTTAATAGTTTTCTTGGATTTAACTAACTAAGAACAGCCCAGGAAACCCTTTGCCTTTCAGAAAGAAAAAAGAAAAGTGTATATGAGTTAGACTGCACTTGATTAATCAAGCTGGTTTACTGATACAGGAGACTACTGAACCTCTGTTCAGAGAATTTTATAAATCAACTATTCAAACTGAATTACTTATATAATATTATTCACCTTTGGTCACACCTATATCACAGTGTTCTGTTACTTGTCTACGGCCTGGTATCTCCTGCCTCACCTTTTTCTGTAACTTTGTCCCTAAGAGGTTTAGGTTAAATGAGTCATAGTCTTGCCAGCTCTACCCATTTAAGGATGTTTTGCAAACTGATAGTGAAGTCTAGGTATAAGTCACAAAAGTATGAGGCAACATTAGGCTAAAACATTCAGGATAACCTTTAAAAAGCTTTCTTTCTTTCCCTTTAATATTCAACGAAAATATTAAAAAATAGAGATTATATGTTTTCTGAAGAAATATCTGAGAATGAAATAGATTGAAGTAAATACAAGTAGACAGAGAAGACCTAAATGCATAAGGAGAAATTTCTTTTCTGCCCTCATTGTGTCTATTATCTGAGTATGTAGTATTTAGTAAACCTTGAAAACAAACCTCAACAGCATTCTTAAAACAGTATATACAATCATCATCATCATCATCATCATCATCAACATCATGTATATGGGGGAGCCACAAGAAATATTAAATAATTTATTCCCCTCATCTTTTTTTTTTATGTGGAGATTTCCTTGCTCTAATATGTGGACTCAATGGATGCTCAGAACTGAAAACTACAACCTAAAGACATAAATTTCCATTTATACTGTCCAAGCATGGCACTTCCATGTGCTTTGTCATCATAATGTTACCCTGGAATACAAATTTTAACATTAAAAAAATGTGGAGGAGGGAAGTTAGAGAGAAGTTATTGAAGTTGGTTTTCATCTGGCAATGATACTTTTGGCAACTAGCATTTAAATATCACTTTCAGGAAAAGGAAATGCTTTCTATAAACACTTGCCCTGCACAGAAGTGACCTGGTCTAGTTTTGAAAAATATATGTAGACTGGCCACATTTACCTTATTTTTGACAAAATATTCAAACTATAATGGGACTCAATTTTGCAGTGACTTACTTTTGCTGAAGCAGCACAAATTGATTACGACATCATTTATATTTCAGAAATAACCTCTCTAGTAATGTTAAAGTAGGTAAAAAACTACAATAACTAGTAAAAAAAACCCCACATATGTAGACAATTTACAAATATAAAAGTTCTTTTTCTTTCAAAGTTCTCATTCAGATAACATATACTCTGACACATAGTCCAAAAACTTTTACTCACTTACATGCTAGCTCTGAAGAAGGAAAAAAACCAAACCAAACCAAAATAGTTTAATAGACTTAATACAGAGAAAATTTATGCAAAAAAAAAGGTGTTTGCTTTCAGTTTTTCTTATTTCTTTACATCCAGTATGTTTTCCTGTTGACTGTATGTTTCTTCTATCCTCAAATGAAACAATATTTACTTAGTGTAAAATATTTGCATTATGCCATTTTGAAAGGCATTATCTACACATAAGTAAATATGTCAATCATAGTAACTTGATGCTAAAATCTGTACAGAAAGGTGTCTTCTCATTCAAAATTTATTTATTTCAGTTTCTTATGACCTTTGTTTACAGGAGTTCAAATAAAATTCCCTTTCAACAAATCGCTCTTACATTGAAATAAACATTCATATACAAGCTGATTTTTAAAATATCAGTTGAAATCTTCAGGTAAACAAGTACAAGTTAGTGCACAGATCAAGCCTGACTTTAACTACTGTAAGACTAAGAATTCAGTTTAACAAGACAGGCAATTACAATTCTTGGGTAAGACAAATTAATTTTTGTTTTTCCTCCATATTTTAGAATAACACTTTATTTGAAGAGGAATCTAAATATTTTAGAGGGGGGAATGTTAAACTGTCCATTTAACAGTAGAGTCCTTGATAAATAATTTTAAAAATTGGGAGTGTTTTTAGCAGTATACTATATTGACTGCAAAAAAATACATTGGATTTCCAAAATAATTTTAATTGGGAAAAAAAAGAAAAGATGATAAAAAATCATCCCTGCTACCACCACACAACTTCGGTTTTATGTACAACTGGTAACTATTTTTGTCTTGTGTTTTGAGCTTTAAGCATATTTGGGGCTAGTCAAGTTTGAGTCCTAAACTGAAAGGAATTAAAACTCCCACTTTTCATAAAAGGTACTTTTACATCTGATTATGTAATATCTCTGTGCATATTCTGCAGAGAGCTCTTGTCCCTATGTTTACAGAGACATTCTTTCTGCTTTCTAAAGGATACTTCAATGAGAAACTTCAAGTCTGACTTGTCCATGCACTGACCAGCAACTTAAAAGTCATGCATTAGCTATTGACTTGGTTCAGTGATTACGGTTTTTCTTCAGAGTCCAGCATTAACAGTAAAAATAAAGAAATAGAGTCTGTAATACTTAATGGCCTCGTGAGTGAGAGAAAGAATAACCTTTAAGTTGAGTTGAAATGGCTTAATACGTGGCCTAAGCAATCATGATAAATATTTAAGGAAGTTATTTCTTGTTGGTTCCTTTTATTTTTTACAAAACAAGTGTTGAGAGGCAAGGAAAGACTTTTGAAGCAATAGAGGAAAAAAATACAGTAATAAGATGACCTTACCCTCCATTGCAAGTATCTACTTTACAGGGAATGAAAAATTATAGTCTTCCACAACCTGTTTCAATTAATCAGCCAGGATCAGTATCCAGGATGGAGACACGTTTATCACATAATATCTTATAATATGATAGCTAGGGCACATATTTAGAATGGAGTTAGGAACTGGTGTAAAATCTCATACAACTGGGACTAATTGAAATTGATTCTGTTCTTCATTTGCTTTTGCCAGAGATGCCACACACAAAATATTTTTTTTAAACTGTATTAAAAATAATAATTTTTATTTGAGTAAAGTTGTTTGCTTTGTTGTTGATATTTTGTTCAGCAGCAGATGTGTGTGCAGCAGTAGTACATGGCTGAAATATGAGCAACTTGAAGTAGCTAAACCAGATGGAACGAACTTGTGTGATTGTAGTTTTAGAGACACACACTGAGTCTGCTCCTGGGACAAACTTCTTATTTGATTTCTCATAAATTTCTTCATTACCTTTTAAACAGAAAGACTTAGCTATAGATTTTACATCCTTTAGTAGCAAATGTCCTGGAAGCATAAGTAAAAATAATCCAGTGCCTCTAGGATTCTTTTTATAAATGTAGGGATCAGTCTGAGTGCCTTAAAAAAGGGTATTGCTCGTTCTCTGTTTCTAGTCAGCTGGATAACCTGGTTAGCAATCAAGTATGGATCTTTCTAGAAGAGAAGGATGTACCCATCTGTGGTTTATATAGCCAATGGTTATGTCTGTACCATTACTTCTATTTGGTTTGTATTTTGGAGAAAGATTGGGGTATTTTTGATTGTTTAAATCAGAACTCACAGAGCTTTAAAAAAGAATCAGGTTTGGGATGGACTGAGTGGAGAACAGCTCTGGGGAATGGGCACTGGGTACAGTGAGCTAGGCAGGAACTTGCATCAAGTCCTGACAGGAAAAACTCCTGAGGCTGCATCAGCAGGAGCATCACTAGGAGAACAAAGAAAATTTTTATCTGTCTCCATCTAGCACTCACACAGGCTATGTCCAGTTTGAACCCCCCAGTACAGAAAGACATCAACATGTTGTAGTAAGTTTAGTGGAAAAACACCAAGATGAAAAGACTGGAGTAGCTGCCCCATGAGGAGAGGCTGGGAGAGTGGAAAGATTGTGGAAAGATTGCAGAAGATATTCCTGCAGATCCTGATCTGGGACCCAACACCTGCAGCTGACATAGGGACTAGTGTTAATGGTCTATGATATTCTCTCTCTTATTTACTTTCTTTTTGTCATGAATTCTTCATCTTGTCTTGGAGTTAAACTATTAAAACCTTATTTTATTATAAAAAGCTCTAATGTTTCAAAGTTTTTATACTGGAGCTTGGGGATTCAAAGATAATTTCCACCAGGACATTTTATCTTATCATTGCAAAACCTCTGAATTGTTTTTTTCCAGTGAAAGTTTATCTAGAAAAGTGTCTTGCTTAAAGGATGCTTTTAAGCAGGTTTTACTACATTTTCTTAGTTTGGTCTTGATTCACGTTTATTGCTTTCTTACTAACAGATGTTGCTATCTTCAAAGGTTAGAATTAGGATAAGAATCTGCAATGTAAAAAAACCCCAACAGTTAACAAGTAGATGTACATTTTACTGCCAAAGAAGTCATTGTATCCTAAATTTCGTATAGGAATGTAGAAGTCTTTATTATGATATTGAAAATTCATACACCTGTACAGCTAACTTACAAGCTTCTATTTACCTTTAGAACATGATTTCAGCAGTTACCTAGTTTTTAAATTAAGTTCAGTTAAGACTAGTCAAGACATCTGAAATATGGACAGACAACCTGACTTTGTTAGAAACATTTATGAAGATTTTGTAAGGAACTTTTCAAAAGGACTTCTGTCCGACCAAAAGTCTTTTTATGATACACTGACCTGAACAATCTATTAATATATGTTTTAAAGAGACAAACTCCCAATATAATAGCATTCATCTTTTTCATTTGTGATGGTTAAGGCACAAATGAGCAGAAGGTAACAAGAGAGTTGTTAAGTGTTTGAAGCAAAAATCTGCACTGTAATATTGCTGCAAAATTTAAATTGGCTGTAAGTTTCGCTTAGGGGCAGGGAGTTTAAGGAACATCTGGAGATTCTGAAATAACCTGCATTCATTTATATTATTTAAGTTGTAAAATCATATTCAATCTTGACCCACTCAGGAAATCTAACATAAACGTCCTGCTGATTTTGACAGTCATACAGCAAAAACACCCTCTAATGAGTATTTAATAGTCACCAAAAGTTCTGCATTAAGTACAAAGCCCTTTTGATTACTTATTCCACTAATTTAAAGTAAATGCTTTTACAGATGGCATCTGTTAGGACACAGAGCGTGTGCTGCATTTATATGTAGTCATTGAAAATAAATTCCAGCTTTGGTATAAGGGTTGTACAAAAAAGATCAAACGCCAAACACTGAGTAAACATTTACTAGTGATATTTTTAAAGCTCTTCATAAAAGCTTATCCAATACCAGAATACAATACTCAAAGTATATGAAATATTTCAGAAATGCTTTGGCAAATTAGCACCTTAAAAAAAAACGGCTGAGATAAAGTAATTGAGCTCTTCCATTTTGTAATATTCCCTGGGGGGCAACAATATTATATTTCACTATCCCTTCAAACTGTATTACCTTATGAATAAAGGAAAAAAGTCTAAACTTTTAGCTACTAGAGATTAGTGGGAGAACAATAATGACTTAGATTTAAATGAGGAAAAAAAGAGAAAAATAAAGTGATTATCTACTTTTTTGAAGAGGGATATGGGAAATATTTATTTTTTTGTCATCACCAAGAATTTAATCAAAAAATGTCATGCTAAATTATGCATTCAAAAGTGTGCAAATTAAGAATGATTTTGTCAATCTACAAATATGTCCTCAAAGACCAAATATTTAATGGTTTGATGTTTGTAAAGAAACATCTTCTGCGTATTTTAGAACAAAGAGATATTGAGGGCATATTTTTAAATAAAAAACCCCAGTACTTTTAAAGAAAATGTTAGTTAATTTAAATGCAAAGAATGTAGCTCTATTTTATGGTTATTTTCAGTACTTGCTATTAAAACATTTATGATTAATTTTAAAAGCTATTAGCATTACCACAGTGTGTGTGCTGTGCTGTCCTGTCACAAAAGAAAATTACCGAGTGAATACTAATTTCAGAGTAAATTTTTTAAAAATTGGGGGAAAACCCCCAAACTTTATAACAGAATATTTATTCCTCCAAGCACTCAAAACAGGTTAAATCTGACTCAACCATTATCTTGAATCAAGCACCTCACATTTAATAATCGTTATCACAATTGTGAAACTTCAGAACCTTATTTTCCCTGTGTTCCAAAATTCAGATCTATAGGTTTTGACCTTGTTTCACCTCTGAGGAAAGTGTGCTATATATTACACTACACATTGTTTCACCTGTTTATCAAGACTGACCATTACCTGAGCTTTGTCCCTTACTGTGCACCTAAAGTTGCTTTAGTGAAAATATGAGCATCGAGAAACATGAATTTTTTTTTTTGTTTTTATGTGTGTGTAGCACATTAACAAAGTTGTCAAGTTTCCTACCAATAGACGGTCAGGATGCAAACAAGATGCCCAACTGAACCCAGAACACAAGAATACTCCATTTTAATAATTTGAATGAAAGCTGTGTTTTCCTTTCCTGCTTTCAATAAAACTACGTCTCCTAGAATGTCAAAAAAAAAAAAAAGAAGAAATTATATTGTTATGTTCAGATAGCAATTACTGCTCCAGATTCACCTGTAATTTTTATCTTGTTGTTACTAGAATTAATTATTTGTAAAATTACCCACATTAACTACTGCAGTTAGAAGTGCAGTTACAGGCAACTCCAGAAATAATTATTCTAAGTTATTGCTATATGTTCATTGTGATAACTGAGCCAGGTAATCAGCCAGACCAAGGTTAACGCAAGAAGAACATTTCTTGCATTCTTAAGAAGGTTGTTCTTTCCCATGAAATTTATTTATTGTGGGTTGTGGGAGGCAATATTACTAACTGAGGGAGACACCAGGGTGGAGGAAGATATTCTCTTTTCTTTCGCATAAAGGTAAATAACAGCAATGAAGGAGCTCTTGAATACACAAAAGGTCACCCTTATAAAAAAAAAAAAATTAACAGATAGCAACAACCTATATTTCATTCCATTTCTAACCAGTATGCTCATAAAACAATTCTGGAAAAAAATTCACTTTTTGGGAGAAAAAATGTAACTCACTGCCCTTCTGAAATCTGTGTTTGGTCTTTGTCAGTTTGATTTTGCTAGAACTATTTAACTGGTAAGAGAATTATGAACTTTTCATCCCAGTGGACTATAGCCTATATTTATTTTTCTTCTCTATGGACCAATAAGTTTCATGGAACAAGTACATACCACAGGAACACCTTATTCTCAAGCTGGTTTAATTCCAGTTGCCTTTTCTAAGATGACAGGTTCAATGCAAGCTATTGGTAATAGAAGGCCCCGGATACATAACTGTGTAAACTAAGATTGTACAGACAGAAGTTTCAATGCTTTTCTCTTGTAATTGATGATTGCAAAAAACAGATAAAAGAAATGATGAAATTAGAACTTTACACCAAATTTGAATTGCCTCAATATTAGGAGTCTACTTCCTGAGCCTTAGTGTTTAAAGATAGTTGAACTTGATTTTGCCCTTGATATTTTGATTTAAAATGAGATTAAGTATATAGAATTAAAATAGTTTTAAGCCAGTGTAGCAGGAGAATCAAGCCAATTATAATAAGCACTCTGTATTGGGATTGTGTGGCAGCGTTCTGATAGAGGAGGGTAACAGGGGTGACCTCTGTGAGTAGCTGATAGAAGTTTCCCTCATGTCCAACAAAAGCCAGTGCCAGCCAGCTCCAAGACAGACCTGTCACTCGCCAAGGCTGAGCCCATCAGTGATGGTGGCAGCACCTCAGGGGCAGCACATAAAAGAAGGAGGTGGGGAGTGCAGGGATTTACTGTGCAACAGCAACTGCAGCCAGATAGAGGAGTGAGAATATGTGAGAGAAACAACCCTGCAGATTCCAGGGTCAGTGAGGAAGAAGAGTGAGTGGGTGCTCCAGGTGATGGAGGAGATATTCCCTGGCAGCTTGTGGTGAAGACCATGGAGAGGCAGCTGTGCCCTCGCAGACCATGGAGGTCCACTGTGTAGCCGTATCCACCTGCAGCCTGTGGAGGACCCCACAAGGGAGCAGGTGGATGCCTAAGGAGGTTGTGATCCATTGGGAAGCCCACAGGGGAATAGGCTCCTGACAGGAATTGTGGACCCATGGGAAGAGAGCCCACAATGGAAAAGACTCCTGGCAGAACATATGACCCTTTGTGAGACTGGAGGAATTTTTGAAGAACTGCAGCCTGTGCAAAGAGCTTATATTGGAGAAGTTCATGAAGAACCATCTCCCACACTCCTTACACTTCTTCCCACAAGGGAGAAGGGGAAGAGTGTGAAGAGTCCTCTCCTTGAGAAGAAAGGAGAAACAGAGACAACATGTGATTGACTGAGCACAGCCCCCATTCCCCATTCCCCAGATTCCTCCCTGCACCACTGGAGGATGGAGGTAGGGAAAATAGGGAGTGAGATTAAGTCTGGGAAGAAGGGAGGGGGCAAGATGTTTTCAGGATTTTGGCTTTCTTATTATCCTACTCTGCTTTAACTGTTAAATTAAACTAATTTCCCCAAGTTGAGTCTGTCTTGCCTGTGACAGTAACTGGTGAGTGGTCTCTCCCTGACCTTATCTCAACCCAGTTGTAATATTTGCTATATTTTGTTATATATTCTTTCCCTTGTCCAGCTGAAGAGGGGAGTGATAGAATGGTAGAGCAAATAAAAAGCCTGTGTAGAATACAACACAACACTGACCAGAAAACAAAATTGCAGTCCTAGACATCAGGAAGCATAGTGATAGAATGAGTATTGCTATAAAATCAAGACGGTTCACCCACAAAGGGGAAATTAATAGAAATAATAAAAATTCTTTGTTATATAAAGAGAACAAGTACATGAGACAAATGAGTCCAGAATATAGTAGAGATTAAAAAATAATCTGTGTTGTATCTAAAACTTAAAGAAATACTTATCTCACTTTTCAGTACGACTGAAGGTATGGCACATCAAGAAAAAGTCAGGTTAATTAATGGAATGAATATGTGAAAAAAAAAAAAAAAAGCAAACTCTTAGGTAAAAGCAAAGTTTCAAGATCTCAGAGTAAAGGGGATCCTATGATATTTAGCACTGAAAAATTGGGAAAACTGGTATATGAAATTATAGACCCAGAAACAAGGTATTTTAATGAATGTGTCTTTATCAAGAAATAATAGAAAATGGAATATCAATATTTACTTAACGGATATGTGATTGAGGAAACTGAAGGATAATTAACCTGATATGGGTTTTATTTAAGCTTTTAGAGCAATTGTTGAAGTACATGATAAAGACAGCAAAAGAAAAGGAAAACAGAGGATGTTTTAACATGAATTTAGCAAAGTATCTAATGTTATATGCCATCTTTACTAGAGTCTGCTTGTAAATATTTTCCTAGCAAAGGAAACATGGAAAAAATGGTTCATTAAAGTTTCTTCACAGCAAAAACATTAATAACAGTAATCTTAACAAGCATAATTACTATTCCATTCTTCCCCAAACAGATGAAAACTGAATAGTACCAGTGGATAGAGCCACGTGCAAAGACTTTCCTAGATTCAAGAAGAGAATAGTGAAACATATAAGAAAGATGATTAGAAGAAGAATTACAAAGCAGAGACTAGAAGGAAAGAACTTGGTGACTCTAAATATGTTTAAATGGAACGTGGTCCATCTGCTTCCTAAAATCTGTTCACATCTTAAGTAAGGTCTGCAACATAAAAGTTCTTGAACACACCATCCTACCACTAGTTTACTTCAGGTACTTAACTTCTATGCCTTTAATAGCTTTCTTTTTTGTTAAAAATTTTCTGTCACCCTGCTGAGGACCCAGTTTTCAACCTTTTACCCACCTGTCACATCACTAGTGTCCAATCACTCAAGCAGAGAAAAAAAATAAAATAATCTAAGTTAAATATAGCAAAATATTCTTAGACTGTATTGAAGGCTGTTACTTCTTATAACTTTGAGGAAATATTCATATTTAAGAGCTTGTTTGATATAACTGTATCTGTTGTTCTTGTTAAAATTATTGTGAGCTCAAAAGGAAATGGAGGAGATATTAATAACATTTTTTTGTTGACTTCTGGTGAAAGTTTGCTCCAGTCCTGTGCTGTCTTTGCTTAGATTCCTCTGATTGCTGATAACCAGGGGTAAAAATGCAACTTTCATCATATGAAGTAGATTGCACATAGTCAAATTTATATCTCTTAAACTTAGACATTAAAATTTAAGGTAATCCATCTCTGTTCCATGACAATCCAAGCATTCATAATGGATCTTTGGATGACTATTCGTCTTATCCAAAGACAAGCACATACAGCAGGTCTGTTGAAAAAATTAAATTGTGATGAGGTGAAAAAAGATTAGGAACCTGAATATTGTTGTAAAGAGCAAGTCATATCTTAGCATACTTAAACCTGGAGCTGGATATTTTTGTACCTTGTTACATCAAAAGCTGAGGTGTTGTATTACAATTCTCAGTCTAGAAATGGTCTAGAGGAACGTAAAACTAATAATGGAGAAAGCAAACTGAAGTTCGCTAACCTAAAAAGCAGAAGAGTAAGGTAAGATCCTACAGACTACAAACAAATAAAATGTGTCTGAAAGGCAAAAGGAAATAGTTCTTTGAATCCACAAAAGATAAGACTTGGTGTTGAACTTACACTGAATAAAAACCAGACACTTCAGGCTTGAACCGTGAAACATTTTCTAGTGGTTTAAGTAGTGACGTGATAGAACAGATTGTTTGAACCAGAGATGGTTTTGAAATTTTGAAGACGAGAAAGAGAAAATATCTAGCAAAAATAGTTGCTCCTTGTCAGAGAGGGCAGATGGATAAGATACCTTCTTGAAATCATTTACAGACAATATGACTTGAGGACAAAGTACGTTGGTGAGATGACTGAGCCCCACAGTATGACAAAATCATATGAGAGACAGATTTTATACTGTATTTCCTCAGAGAAATAGGTAAAAATGTGCTTACTCAGTGCCGTTGTTTGGACTCTACCTGGAACTCTAGAGACAACTCAATTTCTTGTGTTCCAGAATGGTTATGTGAGATGGGAACAAGATAAAGAAACCCTGCTGGGATCCTGGGACAATGAGGGAGAGTAAAGGCATATCTACTTTGAAGGACCCAGATGATAGGTTTACATTTACTCCAGATTGACAAGAAATGATGCCAAATGCATGAAGTACCAGACAGTTAAGGGAAGTAGTTTGCTTGTGATTTACAAAAAGGAAAAATAAAATTATTAAAAAAACAAACTACAACATTTTAGAAATACAGTCAGGACAATGTTCTATATTTCAATCATCTGGAACAACCTCTCCACAAGTTGCAGAGGTCTTTCTTTCCTTCTCAAGCATTTAGGTGGACCATTACTCTCTTTGGTGTTTGCTTTGGATTCTCTCATTAAACACTTACTATTCAGTAGTCACTGCATGTACAGTCTAGTGAGTTAAATAATTAATCTTCAGTTTTTACACTGAAAATGATACTTTTTGCTTTCATAGAAACTGTCTTTCCAATTGGCTATGCCTTCTTTGAGAAAGGGAATTCTTACAGGTAAAGCTTCTTATTAGAGTGCATTTACTGTATATAATTAAATGTTTCCATGAAATATTCTATCATAGGTACACTAGTTAACAGCTACTGTAGATTTCAGATTATACTATAATGCAGAAAATACTATAAGGTGTTAACATGATTTGAAATAGCAAATTGAAATGTGCAAGTACACAACTCAGTCAAAGATGTCATGTTCATGAAACTCAGGTTTCCCAAAAGAGGGACCTCTCAAAATTTCATTTAATAGAATAAACACTACATCCTTGTAGTAGCTGTACATATTCATAGAATTGTAGAAATGTTTAGGTTGCAAAAGACCTTCAGGATCGTTGAGTCTAATTGTTAACCTCACACTACAAAGTCCAACACTAAAGTACGTCACTAAATGCCACATTTATACATCTTTTAAATGCCTCCAGGGACAGTGACTCAACCTTTTCTCTGGGCAGCCTGTAGGTTCCCTGAAAACATTTTCAGTGACGATAGTGTCTTGAAAATCAGTAAAGACTATTAAAAATAACACCAAATCATAAAAATAACTTTTTCATTCATTCAGAGATGTATCATTCAGGTACATCACATAGATGGACTGAAAAATTATTCCTTGATTTCTTGTATTGCCACAGGCATGAAACATTCCTTAAAACAATTTAAGTGGGAATTAAGTATTATAAGT
The DNA here is from genome assembly GCA_013399195.1 of Dicrurus megarhynchus. NCBI lineage: Eukaryota > Metazoa > Chordata > Aves > Passeriformes > Dicruridae > Dicrurus > Dicrurus megarhynchus. The sequence goes on from VXAD01008108.1 coordinate 251,570, forward strand.
CAATAAAGATTGATATGAACTCTATGAAGAAAGAAAAACCCTGCCATATTATAGCATGCATACATGTGCAACTCTTATCTGAAAATGAATATAGAAATGGAACAGTAAATAATATCTTTAAGCAAGACATTTTCACTGGAAAGTATTTAAGTACACTTACTTCTTACTGGTAGAAGAATTCAATGTATGTGACTGTTGCAAACAGCTGTCTTACTTCTTTCAATATATTAACAATTCTTTCAGACTTCTTTGAGAAATGTTTGAGATGTCCTCTTACATTCAGAAAGACCCAGAGACACTCAAGAGTTTGTGAAAAATATGATGTAAAATTTTACCTTGAATACAAAATTTGGTGGTGGTTCTTCATAACTTTAGAAAGAAAAGAGAAGTCAATGAAAAAAGAAAAATATATGTATGCATGCACATATATATATAAAGAAATTGAACAAAAATTTGGAGGAATACATACTGTGGAGAGCAAAGATATTTCCAGTGAAGAAAGGGTTCTTCAAATAAATTTGAAACAAATTTGGCTGTGTAGTAATACATAAGGAAGAGGAACCACAGGAGGGCATTTGTAATCAGGAAGTCATTTCAGTTTTAATGAGGGGAAGTAGTAGACAAGGCAGGTCTTTAAGTCACCACCTGTAGGACTTTAAAGGAAGACGAAAGCTCAAAAAAGACATACCAGATTAATTTTATAATGGATTTTTCTTTTTTTTTTTTGAGAAAACAATGAGGCTGCATAATAGTCTGAAGGACAATAAAACATGAGGCACTTACTGTGAAACCCAGGAAATTACTTATTTAGGAGATGGTATGATTGAAGACAGACTGATCAGAAAAGGCTACTGAAGTCAAGAACTGTAAGGGGGATAGAGGACCAATGATCATGATATGCATTGCTAATCTACTTAACCTTTTTACATTAAATCATTCTTATTAGAAGTTGCAGTGTTAGACAAATACTTATATCATGAAGAGAGATTCACCATGGGAGAAAGGGAAGGCGACAATGGCATAAAATGTTCTTATATGAGAGTACTCAAAGAGCAGAAATAGCGAAACTGTGGGAGAAATGATGAGTGCAGACAAAATGAACTTATAATGTTCAGAAAAATTAATAACAAAGTTAAAAGACAAAACAAAAAGCTATAGGCAGTTTTAAAACATATGCATTTTATAAGTGGCATTTTATTTGCATTTACTTTTCGTCTTTCAGCTGTATTTCCCAAAAATCTTAGCATGAAGCTTCTATTTCTTATGTACAAAATATTGGTACGTATTGAGAGCATTCCTTGCTCAACCAAGGTCCTAACCCTTTCTTCTGGAATTAATTTTATTCCATACCCCTAACTGGTCTTTGAATGAATTCTTTGTTTTCTATTATACTGTGCATAATTTCTTGAATTTTTCCCTGACATGAGTTTTTAAATTAAGATGACATCACAAATTATGCCCTGAGGACTATCTTATTTGACTCATTTGTGACTAAATTAATATTTTAATGTATGTGATTTTATTGTTTTAAAAATTTATTTCAAACATTTTACATTTCAAATCCATTACAAAGGATTTTCTTTTTACATCTGTGACCTAAAGGCACCCTGCATGCTTTTCTTACCAATAATTTCATTTAAATTAATAGACATATAAAGGGTGAAAAAGCCTTCAGCAATGTTGTCATTTGAATAAGTTCTTAAATCCAGAAATAAAAATAGGCATGTGCACACTCTGTTATTTTTAAATGCCCTGATTTCTGTTCGTAGCAATCTGTTTATAACTTTAAATGCTAGCCTCACAGAACTGTACAATAAATTTATCAAATAGATATATTCTGTTCAATATTTTTTAAGGATGTTTACTAGAGGGACAAATATTTTTGAAACTAATTTTATGTGGTGTTAATATTAACAAATTCTTGAGTACTCACTATTCTCTATTTCAAAGGTATTTTCAGTTTTCCTGAAGAAGCTGAGTAGTAAGGCTTATTTCTTTATAGGCACATTTCCATAATATTTTGTGAATTGTTCCATAGCCAACAATAACTCTTTAAAATTCTCATTGAAGCTGGAACAGCTGTACTATATCTTTCTGGATGTGTCTTCCTTCATTCATCACCAGGAGTAGTGAATGAGAAGGTCAAATAAACATGTACATTTGGCAGAGGACAAATAAAAAGTAAACAATCAATATTGTTTCTAAATACAAAAACTAATGAAAAGAATTTTAATGGGAAAAGTGACTCACAATTATAAATACAGCAGCCTGCTATCTAGAACTAGTTTTTGGCTGTCCTTTCTATCCTTTCCTTCCTGAGCTGAGTTGTAAACGTCTATTACTGTTATCCAAATGCCATTAAGTAACTCTGAGATTATATTATTTGAGACAGAAAGTTCCAGTTTTAACCACTTTATTAAAAGATTAAGATAAATTGATGTCACACATATAATTTGACAGTATGGCTTTTAAAAATGTCAACTTACTTTAGAGAACCTGACCTGATCAATAAGGTTCACATGGGAAACTTATGGTCAATTATCTTTTTTAAGATACTAGTGAATGATCAAAAAGTGGTTCTTAGTATCTAAAGGAAACACAATTGCAGAGCAACTTGAATTTTCATTCAAGTGATTGCAGTATCGTAGAATTAGAAGCAAAGTTTTGACAAATATCTTTGTTTAGAAAAGTCTGTCTACCAATTAAAAGATCTAAGACATAAATAAAATAAAAAAAATTTAAGAAAAAGTAATCATCTCATAAGATGATGTCTGAGAACAGGAAAGAAGATCGTCACAGATATGGTAATGCTGAAACATGGCTGTATGACCTACTACCTGGTGACCTGATGGCATTCTGATCTTACAATGCACAGTAGTTCAGAAGTGATATGATAATCTCTCAGATGCAGTATAATTTCTAGTGATCATCATTTTACTGATAGTTTATGCAAGTAACCAATAATCAGTTAGAGGCCTAAATATATAATTTATTTCCTTCGGTAATTTCTTCTGCAAAACAATTCTAAATGAAAAACTAAACCACTTTAAATAGGTCAAACTTACCAAACTTTTGGAAAATGTTTTCTGTTGCTCCATTTGTCTCTTAAGGTAAGTTAAACAGCAGAATAGATACCTATGGAATCAATCCAAACGAAAAAATCATCCATAAAACAAAACTGAGTGCCAATATTAATAGAGAAATTCTGTGAAATTGTATTCTTTTCCCTGAATCATCAATGTCAATATCAGTCTCACTCAACCTATTTTTACACAGTATCTACATCAAGGACTCTTATCAAGGGTTACTCATGGAGGCTTCTGTGGGTTTGCTTCTGTGTAGACAGTCCTTTTGATAGTCCTTACAGAACATGTCCATTTACATTTTCTATTACAGTTAATTCTCAGAGATATAATAATCTATCTTTTGTGGAGTACTTTATACACTTTTTTTTCTCAACTATTTATCCACCTTAACTACCAAAACTATTAATATGCTCTGAAAATAGAATTGCTTTCATTTTAAAGTTACTTCTTTTGTAGGTATACAGATAATGAAGGAAGTATGGGGCATGAACTTGGACTTATTCAGCTGTAATACATCAAAAGGTGTCAGAGAGAAGCCAATCAAATCTAGATCATGTCTAACCTGCAAAAAAGATGAACCTAAGGCATAGTTTATAGCCTGCCATCTATTCAGCCCAGATTAAGTGCTATGTATCATTTAGTGTTGCTGTAAAGAATGGTGTACAAGCAACTTCATTGGGATTTATATAGGATTAATCCATTTAAAAAACAAATAGCTCTAATTTTAACTATATTTTAGGAATTAAGGTATGAAAGTATGAATATTTTGATTAAATGACCTTTTTTTCTTGAGAATCTCCCACTTCCAAGGTAGCCACACTGTTTCTTGTAGGATTCAATCTCCTGACAGAATGACAGTTTTCTAAAGCTTTCCTCACATCTTCTCCCCAGGTGTTTATGCTTGTGGATATAAGATACTGTTTTTCCTAGTATCTGACAAGTGCAACCTAGTGCTTCCACAAAGTAGTAACCTTTCTTGGGAAAGAGAGGTGACAAATGCAGCAAAATTTTACAATTTTCTAACCTCGATCTCTTTGTAGAGAGAGAAGCATTCAACAGACTTGATCTCCTCCCTTTTTGGGCTCTTAAAGGGTCCAAGAGCCACAGGAAGTGAGGGCCCCTTCAAAAGTCATGTTTTTTTCAGAAACCACAGAAAACATCATCTTTTATTCTCTGTTACAGGTGAGAAAAAGAATTTGAAAACTTTTAGTAGCTTCTCAAAGAGGCATGTCCTCCACTGTCTTATGTTGCTGTTTTAAAAAGGACTTATTTTTTTCCAAAAAGGACTCCCTCTCTCTGAGACCTTACCAGGTGGGATGCCTGACTGACTCCAGACCCTGTGATGTGGACCATTTTTAAAGAGAGACTCTGTCTGTTATCTTGTTGTTTTGGTCTGTCCTCACTTCTTCACCTCAAGGGTCCTCTTGATCTGGGGTCAGTTTGTGCCTCACTGTTGGGATTGTTTGTTTCCTTTTGAAATCTAATTAAATTCTTCTTTTCTTATATAGTCACACAGGTAATCTGGAATAGGTATATCTATTGTTATATGGTTTGCTTGATGATAAATTGTAGTAATTTTTAATAGCCTTTAGGTATTTGGCTATTGCTCTTGGTTGTATGACAATACCAATTGATATTATTATAGATTGATACCACACTACTGATTGATAATACACTACTGTTTGCTGATAGCAATTGGTAAAAGCTTGATATATAGTAATTCATACTCATTTTATTAATCATAGGTGTACCTGCTACTGGTGATTTTGTGACATTGATGGCAATCTGTAATAAAGTAGTGAAATTTAGAGGATAAAGCTTCTGTGTTTTTATGTATTGTGTCATTCTATGAACTCACAGTCACAACTTCTATATACCTGAAGGTTTGGTAACCTTTTAAGCTATGACAAATTGTCAGATCTCTTAAGAATTTTTTAAAAGAGTTATCAAATATTGCATAAACACATAACAAATATCCAGACTTTTTATATTGCATTTGATTAATTTACTTCTCTTCTGTTTTCATTAAAGTACAAAACATGGCAAACTTTACTGAAGGATGTCTTGCTTTGTAGTGAAGTAAGAGCACAACACCATTAAAACATACTAGTGAAAAAAATTCTGTATAATCTAATGTCTATAAATTAACATTTTTTGGGAGCTAAAACTATGAGAGACAGAGATTTCTCTTCTAGACAGGAAGAGTCTAGCTCTCTTCCCTGGTGAATCTTTCACTCTAATGTTTTTTGAATGGCCTTATATGGTCTAGGGGTACAAATTTTGTATTCTGCGCTGTTGTAGCGTATACTTGTGCAGCTTTTCTCTAGTGGTATATGCTGTGCAGATTTAAAAGTTGTACATAGTTCTTGTTATAGGAAAAACAGTACTGAAATGCAAAGAGCATAGCTGTCATTTGTAATTAAAAAATTTACTTCTTCATGCAAAAAAAAGAAGTCACTTGAAACAATATACTTCAGATATATTCTGATTTCTTGAACAATGCTCCAACCAGCACTAGACGGTGTACGGTTGACTTCTTTGCTGATGTAATTCTGCATTGAATGCCAGAAATAAAAGCAAAATGTTTCTTCTGCTGTTTTTACTCTGGTTATGGAAATGTCATCATGGCTGTAGTTGGAAGAAAAGCCAGCAAGGATATTGAGATGTTAATTAGGAGGAATATGAGAGGAAAATAATCCCTCATGGCTCAAAGGATTTCAAACAGACATGTGAATGCTAAAATTTAAGCAGGTGAACCACAAGTTCCTGTGAAGTTAAAGGGAAATAGGAAGGGAATACCATGAAATAGTTCTGAAATAAAGGAAAGTATATTAGAGGAAAAAAATTATGAAAGGTAGAATAGTAAAATGAAAGAATTCCAAAGGAGACAAGAAAATAGTCTAATCTAGGAAAAGCTGTATTTGAAATTTAATGTTACACTTTCTCCTGGATTTAACAAGCTCAGAAGGGCTATTCAAAATTATCTTTCAATTTTGTGTTCAAGATTAATAATAAAAAATGGTCTTTAAGGCCTTTAAATACATCTTTGAATACTCTAATATTTAGACTATGACATTTCTTATTTAGTAGTGTTTCTTCTACCTGCTCTATTTTGAAAGGAAAATTAGGTGGCAGCAAGTTTGTGGTTATTCTTTCATTAAGGCAGTGTGAACTATATTTTAATGAAATGGAAAGTGTTTTCCATTCTGTAAAAAAAGATACAGGGTATTTGAAAGGTAATTAAAGTACTACTGACATCAGTTCTTTGGTGCAACAGCTGCAAGTGTAGGAGGCCTGAAAAAGATAATACAGTCCTACACTGTATATTTTTTGCCCAAGTTCTCTTGATATCGCCCACCTTGTCTACTTTTCTGTTGGATTGCTCAAATTCCACTAGCTTTCATTCCATGCATTTTACAGCCTATGTGTTTGCTATTAATAAGACTGATCCTGCATGTAATTTGGTGAAAATCTGAGAGTGTAATTTTTGACATGCATTCAGATATATCTAAGCTTTGTGGGTTTATTTCATTTTGAGGTCCTTCAATGACAAAAAAATGTCCTAGTCAGACAATGGTGCTCTTGCATGCTGCCTTAATAATGTAGTCACACCAATAAAGATGATTTCATGCACATCACAATTAACAGAGTCAATGCCTCTGTGAGAATGATCATTTCTCAGCTTCCAAAACCGCTGCAACTAAATAGAAATTCATAAGCCGTGACTTGCAATTAAGCAATAAATGGAAAAATGTCTTATTTTTACTGCAACAGCTGATAATGTACAGTACAGGTTGTTGAAAAATAAGTGGACACCTCTGTTTTATATATATTGAGATTTTTGTCTCATGAAAAGACAAAACTTGGCTTTCCTTAACTACATTTTACACAGAAATAAGTTACTAAAGCATGACCATGGAGCACATACGCTTGGACTAATCACTTGGGATATTGACAGACTTTGGAACATGAGGATTTAGAAAGCAAATTAATTATTTCTCTCTGTTCTCATTCTTTTATTCTTGAAGATCACTATTTGTAAGTGGACTATTCTTAATGCAAGTGAAAGAAATTGGCAGCCTCTGAATCATTCATTTTCATCCTTATTTTTATTCAGTACTAACATTAAAAAATACATTTCTATTTTTATTTTCCAGAAATTCCAACAATAAAGTTTTTAAAACATATTCTACATATTAACTTATATTACACATGGAATGCTTTTTGATGTTAATCCTTCCAGTAATAAATTGCTTTTCATTACTGTCCCCTTCATGTTTCTTAAAACTACTTTCTATACAATACAGCCATTTCATGATAAAACTGTATTTCTAGCTATCAGAAAAACAAAGAATACACAACCAAGTAATAACCTTATTTCACAAACATTCTAATTTTGTTATTTTTATTGGTGTTTTATTTAGTTAGTTATTTTATTGGTTTTCCCACCCTTTCACTGGATCACAGAAAAACTACACACTCCCACTCTTCCCCCATTTTTGAAGCATCACGATTTAGTGATTGGGATGGCATTCCTCTTAGGAAAGACAGTTGCATTTGGCTTTGAGCACACCAGCTAGCTTCACAGCTCACCTGTGTGAGAAGAGGGAGGTAGATACTATTCTTGGGTAGTCGTTCCCTCTCAGGAGTGCTCCAGTTACTTTCAGGGCAGGTTGATTCACCCTAAACCTCTAGAGTAGACTGGCCCTAAGTGTGTCTGCAAGATAAAGCAAGCAAATATGGAGAACAGTTACATTTTAACTAGAATCTGTGAAAAACAAGTAGGTTGCATTTATGGCAATATCACCCTGTATTTTTAAGAAATAGTCTAAAACAGATTAAAAAAAAGAAAAAAGGCTTAATTACTATTCCTAGTCTTTGCATTCCACCAGATGTTGGCTTAATTGAACAAATACTGTCTGTTATGATTACAGCAAAGCATATTGTAACTATGGTTATGAGAGACACTGACACAGCTCACCAGCTGGCATAAATCAATAGAGTCTCATTGACACCGTTATGTGTCGGTTGATCTTCACAAGCAGAGGTTTTGGCCTATAATTTTGTAATTATAAGAAAGGAGGAGTATATGAAAGGTATTTTCACATTATTTTTCAAAATAAAAATGTACACATGGACATTTCAGCCATATCTGTTCATACTGTATTGAGTAGCTATGATAAAACTAAGTGGGTTATCACAAATTTAAAATTGAGATTTTGTATTTCCAACCACTATAAGATAAAATGACATTAAAAACATAGTCAGCATCAGGATTATGTGGAAAAAGTACAGAAAATTTAATTTATTATGACCTTTGTGCATGTCTGAAGTTCCAAAAATAAATTTAATCTGAAAGCTTTTTTAGAGTAAAATTTCACTACAATGTTTAATGATACAAAATCAATATACATCTAATAAATGTCATCATTAAAAACCAGTGAAATAAAAGTCTTATCTGCCTCACCGACAAATGCATGAAAAGAAAAAATCATTGTATGCAAACAAGAGAACATTACAACATAGTGTTGACCTTCACTCTTTAATAAGGAGATTCAGTAGTGAATATGTGCTGTTTTGAAGGGCCCCTTGAGCTTTTATTATTTTATTGTGAACTCTGTGCCTAGAACCACTTACGCAAGTAAAAAGATTAGCCAGGAGCCTCCCATTCCTAGCAAGGTCTGGTACAAACTGTAGTTAACAGATTAAGTTGAAGGGCCCTTCTGTTGGGTGCTTTCATTGTTTCATTCCTTGGCGTACTCCAACTACAAGACACCAAGCTGATTACAGGCATTGTAAATGGTCTGTCTTGTTTTGAAATTTGTATGTAGGGTAATGAGCACTGTAAACATATGTAAAACTTCACACTAAGTTATTTTAGAGCTGTAGTTCAGTGCTTATTAAAATTCTGTCTTTCTGGCCTTTATCAGGAAGTGTCATTCAGCTATAGTGATTTCACCAGGGGTGAAATATTCCTTATTCAGAAATGGAAATCCTAAATTCCAGGAACACAATGATACAAAGGGATCAGGCTCTCCCTCTGAACTACGCTTGTCACTTTTTCTTCCCCAGAAAATAAAGTAGGCATAAAAAATCCAGTTAAACAAAGAAACTGAAGCTAAAATTTTAACTATCTGTGACTGAGGTGACAAAAATTGTTAAAGAAACAAGGACGATGTTCCCAAAATGGGTTATAATTATGATTCTTTATAATTAGCACTATCTTTGAATTTTTAAATATATTTATCTTTTAAAAATACTCAGATCTCTCATTCTTCAAAGACCCCCACCCTTCTTTCTCTTTCTGTATAAAGCTAAAAGAAAATTAAATGTTGGCAGTTACAGCAGCTACATAAGTGTGGCAACCATCCAACATTCATACAGACAGATCTGGAATCATCTTTCCATGTGCAAAAGTAGTTGAAAAAGATTTTAGCACTCTAGACATTATATCTGGGTAAGATCTTACTCAGTGGAAGGTGATTGACAGCAGCTCTTATGTTCGAAGATTTTAACAGAGAATGTGCAATGTCTAATAAATTGTTCTCCTTGCACTGTTCAGCCATTTATCTGTTTGGAAAACCACAAGCAAAGCACTCTGGGTCAGATGCCAGGGAAATCTTTCATTGTCTTATGTAGATGAGGTTGTCCTCTTGTACAGACCAACTATATTTACCAAAGTAATTGGTAATTGTTACATAAAATATCACTTCTGCCACAGAAACATGACCATTGGGGATTTAATGAGCTGAACCTGTGTTAGAAAGGAGCAGTTTTATTTACTGCTATGAATTATTTTAAGTATCCATCAGTGTGTAATTTTTGCTCCAAAAAGCTAGTTTACATGGATCATTCAAATACAATCCACCACAGTTTCTATTATATTTGAGCTCATTATTAATACTTCCTCACAATTTACTGAAATCTGCATTGAGAATATAGATCCCAAGAATGGTTTTTAAAGGGTGATGAATCAAAATAAAGGTATTTTAAAAGGACAGTCACTGTAAGATAAGTAATTTTGGAATGATAAAATGCTGTCAAAAATTTTGAGACTAGATGCTGCCCTCACTTTCAGTAGTGTCAATCAAGAATAAGTCTTCTGAAGCCTATGCAACTATTTTTGGTTTAAATCCATATATCTGCAATCACACAGTGGTTCAGTTCTCTTCTTAAATTAAGCAGGTTTTTTCATGCACTCTTTGTTCAGACAAACATATATTGAGGTAAATATATAGAAGCTTTTGCTTGGAGAAAGAATTATAGATTATTAAAGTATTAGATTATTATAACACAAATTACTTAATTGTAGGTGAAAGCCATTCCCTCTGACACTCCCCAATGCAAACACACAAACACAAGCACACATATGTGTGTATAAACATATGGACTCCTGTAAAAAACCTAAGGACATAGACTTTGCTAAAGGACAACCACTGAGGCTCGAGAGAAAAAGAACCATTTTCAAAACCAGAGGTAGGCAAAGAAACAGTAGTGAGATTTGTGACAATGAGTTACAATAATGCACAAATCCCCAGGTTTTGGCCAAAACCTTAGGGCTCCTTGTAAGACAGAGGTTTACCCTAAGTAGAATAGAAACTCTAGCAATGGAGTGAATTTTATTAACATTTTACATTTGTTTTTAAGCCTAGTATAAAATCCTCTCATAGGAAAAACGGAAGGAAAGCTTATATAACACATGCATCATAAAAACCCTTTGACAATGAAAACACAGAGGAAGTTCTTCCATTTATCTTTATTATTTTTAAAGTATTATTCAAAGATGTCATCTAATTCATCACTACTCTTTTTTTATGAACTCTAAGCATACAACAAGGTACTTCAAAAGTGCTTTTCTGTCTGGACAAAAATTTATCTCCAGTATAACAATGAGTCAAGATTAATTTTATTCCTTGTTTGCCATTCTATTGTTGCATAAGAATATAATTTTGTTTATTGTCCACTCTCCCCTTCTGTTTTTAAGACTTCCATTTGTATAGAATATTGTGTGCAATAAATCATTCATGGCAGAAGTAGTAATAATATTGACCACACATAACTATTTATCATTGTGTTTATCTTTGTGCTTGCTCTCTCCCTGCCCTGCATATGCTCCCCACTGTGCCTGCAACACCCAAGGAGAGAAGAAAAGCTATGCATTACTGTCAACAGGGGGATTTCCACAGTGGAACTGGCACAGATATAATGTCACAAATACTAGTGACAAAATACAAGTAGGTCTTGAGAGACAAGACCGAAGTGTCAATATTATGGACTTCAGCAGTCTTTGGTTTAGGCCTGAAGGAAGGGTGAAAGCAGAGCACCATAAAAAAGCAAGCAAACAAACAAAGCAACATGACACTTTAAAATGTAGTTTTGCACTAAAATGTGAACATTGCTGACCTCAGCAAGAGGCCAAAGGATCCGACCCACCATTACTTTAATAATTTTAATAATCAATATGCTCTCACTATTACTATTTTGTGTATTTCGAATTTGTAAAAGATCCATTAATTACACTTTCTATCAGATCTAGCAGCCTTTTACTGATAACACAGCCTATTCTGTGCTGTTCAGCTGTTCCATGTATTCATACAATGTTATTTCTCTGTCTTTTTTTATCATTTCAGGGACAACCTTTGAGTTAACCAGTGCAATGCCAGCCTGTGGCTCAAGCTTGATTTCTGTTACCAGAAGCTCTTGTTACCACAAAAGGACACAGAAAAAAGTATTTTCCTTCTTAATCTTTGCAGGAAATTATTCTTTGTCTTGGCTTATTAGAAAAAGGATTATAAACTTGTTAAGTGATCAAAATACAGGTGTGGAAAGGTCCTAATTTGTGGGACAGAAGACTTATGCTCTGAGCCCCAAACCCTGCTTATTTCCTATATTAATAAGCCAGTTTCTGTGTCTTTTGAAATTATTCTCCAGTACATTAAAAACCAAAATTCAATTATCACATAAACAACTTCAAACTTGCTTGTTGATGGCATATAGAACTTATTTTCTTCTAGAAGTCCACTTCTGTTTTGCTAAAGGGATTTCACAGGAATAGCTGAAAACCCCAGTAAGTTGGAGTTTTCTTTCTTTTTTAATAAACTTAAATCACTTGGAGAACTGACACAATATCCTTCCTTGTCTGCATGAGAGAAAGAAAAGTGCTAATCTCAAACTAGTACTTCAGAGAAATGAATTTACTCATTTCATATTTTATGTGTCAAAATTAATTTTCAAAATATTCTCACTGTAGAAAGTGATTGATTTAGAAATTTTGGAGTAATAATATGCACACACTAAGTATAAAAGTTAAACTGGTGACTCAGTAAACATGACAGCCTTCAAATGTTGTTTAAAAGTACAAGTCTTCTTAACTTTTGTCTGTTACAAAAGCTGTTCATCCTTCTTTGAATCTGTTTTACACCTCTTTTCCAGACTAACAGCCTCATATATTGTGAGTGATCTGCAATCTATACACTTCAATTGCTTGCAACTTTTTGTCTCAGTTACACTAGCATCTATTTTATATGCAAGTCCTAGATCTGTGACTTCATCATATCCATGTCCTGCCACCAGATACAGACGTGCTTTGTTCTGCCTCTTTTCATGCTGGAGGAGTTTTTCCTAGGGGTTGCTCCTTGTTCTGAAACATGAAAATGTGTGAAGCATAAAACTCCAGCTGTGAATACTTACCTCCCTGCAGTGTTAAAAAGTTCAATATACAAAACACCTGGTTTCAAGCAAAATGTATACTAAGATATATGGCAATGAGACAGATTTAATATACCCCATAGGGCCCTCAAGCAGTTTTTAAATTAAAGACACAACATAGTTTGGTTTCTTTTCTCTTTTTTTTTTCTTTCTATTTTTTAAATGAGTCTTTATTTCATGAATAATGAATTGATACCTCTTCCTACTGAAGAGAAAGTCATAAACAAAAAAGCAATTTTCAATGAGAAGAAAGGATGAGGATTCATTATTATGCAAATAAAATCTGAAATATAAAGTTTACATTATGAACAGAATAAAAAGCCTTTGTTCCATGCAGAAGAAATATAGAGGGTCCCTGGAAATCTTGACATGGAATACATTCTTCAGTTCACTTGAGGTTTACTTATACATTGGCACACGGACTACTATTTGAAGGTGATAATAAAGAAGAGCCTATTCCTCCTACCTTATATTCTGTAGACAGTATTTTATATTTATATTTGACTGTACTTCCATACAGAGCTGTTCTAAATGTTCAGCAGTATAGATGTACCTTCAAATAATTGACAAGAATTTCACAAGAGAATATTAAAAGGACATTCAAAAAAATCATAGTTCATCAACTGTTGTTACTGCGGCTTCATACAACAGATAAAGAAACACTGTTTTTGTTTTCACCCAGGCCCACGTGGTCTCTTCTCCTTACATTGTATCTTGCCTATTTAGTAAGCCTTTCCTCTTGACAATACCAGTTTTCTCTTCAGATGATAACAGGTATAACAATAAGAACACAATCTTCCCCACCATATGGGCATGTGAACAAAAAATGCATCCACTTCATTTAGGCTTTAAAAGGACAGAGTTCTGGTGTTTGTAAGGCATATATATGAAGTTACAAATTTAAATTTTCAATATTTTTCTTCAGAAGACTCTTTGGGGCTGAAGTGTTTTATGCCTGAATACTCAATATAACAGCTGATGTAGGAGACCAAGTGAGTTTCACCATTGTCCATAGCTAATACAAGGCCAGAAATAGATCTTTTGGAAGTCACAGAAAGCTCTTCTGTGGGGGAGTTCAAACACAGCTCAACTCAATTTTTTTCTGACTCATCACTATGAATTTAATATTCAAATGACTCTTAAAATAGAAAAGTTCTTGTCAGGTGCCATTTCTGAACTATAAAGTAATGGCAGCTGGATACGAACATTGCTAGAGAATGCAGACATGAAGTGTAGACCAAGTACATGAATGTCATGCAGAAACCAGTAACAGACTTGAGAGTAGAATTCACAGAGACATTTCATGAATATGCTAAAGAATTTTATGAAATGTGTTTATTTATCCATATTTTGCATTTTCAGTGACCAATGAGTGAAAAATTGGAAGGTTTCAGTGTCTTGGGGTGACTTTATGATGTTGTATCCCTTATTGCCGCTCTCTTCCCAGACATGATTCCTGTGCCTTTCTGTGCCTTTAAAACTGGGCGCGAGAGAAAGAAAAAAAGCCAGACAAACTTTTCAAAGCAGTTTGTGCTCCAAGAACACAGAGATAGCTGCTGCTGAAGAGTGGAGGAAAGCACCTTCCGGATTTTCCCAGCTCTTGGCTCCTTTTCTCAGAAGAGAGAGATGGAGAGTTAAACTCCTTTGTTTCCCTGGGAATTCGGCTTCTTCTTCTCTTCTGGAACTGTTTGGCAACATTAGAACATATTTTATTATTTAGCATTATAATTCTTTTCCCATGTGTTTCTTAAATAAATAGTTTTTTTCCTTCACTTTCCTCTGGGGAATTTCTTCCTGAACCTGGTGGGGAAGAGTGTCTGTAACCTGCCTTCTATCAGAGGATGTTCCAATTCGGACGTTCATCCGAATTTGTCTCAAACCAGGACATTCAGTCACATATAGTTAGTGAATTTCATACTCTATTTCTGTTAACAGTCAAGATTTCCCAACCTGTAACTGCTAAATTTTCTCACCTTAGCGGTCATCACCAAGTAAAATAAATTTATTAATTTAAAGATCTTTAATGAAGCCATTCTCTTTATATATCTCTAGAGGTATGTGAAGAAAGAATTATTGGACTAGATAAGGAACAGCTGTAGTGAAGCTACTACTATTAAAGAACATTTTTATAATCTACAGTAACTCTGCTTTAAATAAATCAATCAAATTACCACTTTATGTTTCTGAGGAGTTCAGTAGCTGTGTGCATACATACTCCATATCAAATTCAAATTATCCCTAACTTGTCTTAAAATATGGACTGTATAACTTCATTTTTACCATATGCTAAGGAAATAGACCCAGGCAGCTGCATTGTTCAAATTATATGCCATAATATACCCATATAGCTGCCTCAGCACTGCATTCTTTCATTGTGCTTGCATAAAACTTTGCTTACATTTATGTTTAGATATTAAAATTAAATTTATTTTCCAGCAAATATTATTTAAATCAACTTTATCATTACTAACAAGAAGAATGTGGTTTTATTCATCATGTTAATATCAAAATATTCCAGTCACCATTTATTTAAGAATTGCAGTTCCAGGCTTCCTGGAAGGTAGTAAAACAAGCTGCTAAAGCCTTTTGTTCCCTTCAGTTGATGCAAAGTGCACATCATAAAAGCAATATGAAGTGTGTAATAAATAAATAAAAAAAAAATCTGATAATACCAGTTTAAATTTTTACACTTTTCCTTTCTAATCCACAAAATTAACTGTCTTGTTTATGCCTAAGAGTAATTTAAACATATTATTTCATAATGCTAAGCACAGATGTCCAGGACTTAAATATGTACATGTATGTTTATCTATGTGTTAATGGAATTTTCATACCTTTTGATTACAAAATTTCAAGTGTTGCTGAGATTTTAATCAAATAAGAATGTTTAATGGATTATCCTTTTGTGTTTACTGCTTCAAAATGAGGAAACCTTCCTAGAAGATAAATTTAATTCATAGTAAAATGTGGTCTACAGCTTGCCTTAGTGCTCTGCTGAAAAATTCACCAGAATTCCAGGCCTTATTTTTTCAGTTCAGATGTTTAAGTGTTGATCAAAAGGAAAGAAAAATATGAAATCTTGTGGGTTTTTGCCTGATTTACAAAGATCGTAAATACTGGAAGCAAAAAGAAATTATTTCTTACAGGAGAAAAGCAGTGCAGGTTACTATCCGGAAATATCAGGATCAACAGTAATATTCTCCCAAGAGTAAGACATGTACCATATTTGTACTTAATTAAAATTGGAAAAAGTAAAATGAAGCATGGTCTTGCTTTAACTGGGCAGTGCACTCAAGTAGATCTCTCAATAAATAGATTGAAAAGTGCTTCTTTGATTAGGAGTTTACACCATGGTCTAAATTAATTAAATTTTCTCTTTCAACACCATATTGAAACATTTATCATCATTTTCTGTGTAAATGGTATTCACAGGCTGATTCTGATTTCAATGACTGTATTAAATTTTGCAAATTTTAAATTAAATCATTGAGAAAAATAATTTTTGTCTATGGGACTCTTTAGAAGATTCAGCATACTTATATATTTTTTATATTTATGATTAATCGTTCAAATAAGTATCACTGATCCCTTAATTGGTGAAAAATATTTTAAGCAGAAAATTATCAATGACTAAAAAATAACAAATCAGAAATGCTGTTACATGGGCATGATAATTCCACCAAATAACAGAATACTTTTAGGATTCAAGTCTGTTTCAATATATTCAGTCATTATTCAAATATTTGCAAACAGTATGATCTCAAAAATAAACTTCATATATAATCTTTAATCCATAAAAATCCTTACAAAACCTTCTTTTTTTTTTTTTTTTTTAATTGGGGAAACTGTACTTAAGAATTTGTTATCACAAAAGTTAAAAGGCTAAATTGTTACAAAGCATAAATATTCAGTGAGATTTCAAGGTTTCAATGAATGAGAATGACATGATCTTATAATGATAGATTTTAGTAGGTGTTTAAATAAGAAGTAATACGAAAACTTATTTGTAAAAACAGTATCAGTTGCTTTGGAAATATTTTGATTCTGTTAGGTATTTTTTAGCAAAAGTAGATTCAGAGCCTTCAGAATCCTTGTTCAGAACCAACTTTTGATCACAGTTTGTTTGCAAGGGAAAGCTGCATTTCAACAGTAGGAAAGGAAAACATCAAGTGAACACTTGCGAGAAGAGGTATCTCTCAGATGTTTCATCATTTGCTGCTTTTGGACTGCAGCTGCCTTCTGAACCAATTTTCTAGGAGACATCCTAGAAACAGACCATGAAGACATCTCCAATTTAAAACTCTGCCCCACATTCAGAGGGGGGAAAATAGAAGTGTGCATTTTTAAGGATGATTAAGCTTCACTCTGTTAGTGTTAATTACCTTGAACTATTACAAGAGATGACAT
Organism: Dicrurus megarhynchus; assembly: GCA_013399195.1. NCBI lineage: Eukaryota > Metazoa > Chordata > Aves > Passeriformes > Dicruridae > Dicrurus > Dicrurus megarhynchus. The sequence continues at coordinate 268,771 of VXAD01008108.1, forward strand.
AAATGAAATTGGATTGGATAGGAAAATTTCATTTATGTACTGGTAAAAGAGAGTCGTTGTGCATTGACTTCAAAAAACCAGATTTTTAGTTATGTTTTGGGAAATTATTCAGCTATAGGAGAGGGGTGCTGAACTGCAGAATTTTCCAATTTTTAAACACCTTAGGGGGTAATTTCATGATTTACATTTATTTAAAAATAGATTTTAAAGAAAAACCTCAAACATTTCACAGACGACAAAATGTTGGGGGAGGGGGGTTGACTTGCTAGGGGGTAGGAAGGCCCTGAGGAGGGAGCTGGACAGGCTAGCTCGATGGGCCAAGGCCAGTAGTATGAGGTTCAGAAAGTTGAAGTGCCAGGTCCTGCACTTGGGTCACAATAACCCCATATAGCGCTACAGAGGGGCAGAGAGGCTGGAAAACTGCCCAGCAGACAATGATCCAGGGGTGCAGGGCAGCAGCAGCTGGACATGGGCCCAGGTGGCCAAAAAGGCCAATGACACCCTGGTCTGTATCAGCAATAGTGTGGCCAGCAGGACCAGGACAGTAATTTTCCCCCTGTACTTGGCACTGGTGAGGCCACACCTCAAATCCTGTGCTCAGTTCTGGGCCCTTCATGGTAAGAATGACATTGACGCTCTGGAGCATGTCCAGGGAAGGGCAGTGGAGCTGCGGAAGGTTCTAGAAGCCAAGTCATAGGACTGAGGGAGCTGGGGTTGTTTAGCCTGGAGAAGAGGAGGCTCAGGGGTGACCTTGTCACTCTCTATGACTGCCTGAAAGGAGGCTGTAGCCAGGAGGAGGTCATCCTCTTCTCCCAGGTAACGAGTGACAGGACAAGAGGAAATGGCTTCAAGTTGTGCCAGAGGACATTTAGGTTGGAGATCAGGAAAAATTTCTTCACTGAAATGGTAGCTGGGCGTTGGAACAGGCTGTCCAGGGAAGTGGTGGAGTCACCATCCCTGGAATTGTTCAAGAAGTGACTGGATGTGGCACTCAGTACTATGGTTTCTTTAGCATGATGATACTTGGTGAAGGGTTGGCCTCAATGGTCTTGGAGGTCTTTTCCACCTTTATGATTCTATGCTTCTAATAGTTTGTGTTTTTCAGTAACTACACTTATTCAGTAAAATAATACTTTTAAGGCATACTTTTTTGCTACAGGAGAATTTCTCATGCATCTTCTGTTGATAGTGAACAATATGCTTAAATGTATAAAAGGTGAAATGGCTCACAATTTCTGTAATCTGGCAAGGAATTCTATCTTCCAGAAGTAGTGTCCATATGACCCTGCAGAAGATGATACTTTTTTTTCTGTTGGATGAAATATAAGATTCATACTGCAAAGACAGAATTCTGCATCACTAAAAAGACTTTCTTTTCAAAACCCCATCAGCCTTGGTGAGGTATGATACTACATGTTTCCTCTGTGAAAATAAGTTAACACCATTCCTTCACCTTGTCTATCTAGAAGAGTCATGGTTTAGCCCTTTGATGATAAGCTCCATGGGACACCAGTTTTTCAAAAAGTCTTTTTGAAAAAGACTACAAATGTCCCCTGACCTCTGTAGCTAGGACAGTACTGATAAACAATTAATCAAAATTTATTTTCCATCTTTGAAACTGCCCTTTTCCTTTCAGGAAAAAGACAGCTTGTCTTCCCATCCTGCAGATGGTAGTACTGTGAAAATAACCTATTCAGAATCCTAAGCATTATATGAAAAGGATTTATTTAAAAACAAAATAAAATAATTATGGTAGAAGACATTTATACTATTCTGTTCTACAAAAGAAGTTTGCTGTTCTGTCAGATGTTTTTTCTTTTGAATTTCAGTATAGCTGAATTTCAGTATTATTCCACTGAGTTATAACAATAAATAAGTATAAATTAATTAAACAAAAATATATAAATTATTATCATCAAGATGATGTCAAATGCTCAAAAAAATAAGAGTATTCTGGGAGATTTATAATTTTCTTGCATTCACTCACAGTAACTTCCTTTTTGCACATAAAGTTTTGAAGGAAAGGATGGTTTGGGGGATTTTTTTTTGTTTGTTTCTATGGTCTTCTTTGTTTCATTTTCCTGTAGAATAGCATAAATTTCTTTTAACTTGCCATACTCCCTAGAAAATATGAGATTAGAGTCCAATGTCTGATATAATATTGTAAAGATGTGAATAACTCTGTTACATTTTTTTTTTCCATTGTCTTTTTCAACTGTCACTGAGTTGCTCTTCCCAAACATTAAGCCAGTCAGAGCAGTCCTTAAGATACATCTTCTATCACTTCCAGTTATGAATTTTTACCTGATATCATCATGTAGAAAACTATCTTCTTTCTGGAAAGAAGAATAAAATCTTGTTTATTTATGCTATTGGCATAGGCCTTTAATTGGTATTTGTGATCACAATCCACTTTTCTGTTCTTTTATCTCTTTTTTTTTGTCTTTTACTAGAAGAAAAATTTTGGCTTCGAAATCTTTTTTTCCAGCTCACACTAATTAGAAATTAGATCTATTTCATTCTAACACAATATCAAAAAATGTTTGAATAGTAATTGACTTATACAGACTCATATGCATCTTCCATAGCAGCAAAACTTTATACATTGATACACTCTACTTCTATTTCATACCTAATAAAGCATCTAGATTACTTTTCTGATGTGGAAGCCTCAATAAAGAAGCTGTACATTTCTGGGGGAAAATGCTGAAGTGTTAAAATACAGTTTGTTATAGTTAGTTGAAAGATGGCAATGGTCCTTTTGACTATATTTATATTAATAAACTGAGCAGGTCTGGAGACTGATTCACACAAAATATCAGACTGCTTTGTTACTCAAATGGCTCTTAATACATACCTTTTACTACAGAAAAAAACATCCTCTCAAGCAAACTCAGGTATAGAGGGGCCTCACACAGGTCAAGGCTGTTATTGCCACCCATATGAATAATTCTTTCTTTTTCTGGAATGAAAAAGAGTATAAGCCACGTGGATAGTGGATCTGTTATGGCACTTGTCTTCAGGGACAGAATTCATGTCCTGTTCCTTTCTGATATAGACATTTATTGCATTTAAAATATTTTGATAAGCTGCCTGCAGAATATTTTCATGGAAAATGCATATTTTTTTTCAATTATTTTTTGTTTGTTTCTTTGACTGTTTTTTTTATAGTTACTTTGCTTTACATTGTCACTTTTAAATTTTTGAATGAGCTTGGTCTCTCCTTCCTTCAAAACAAATGATTACTTCTTTCTGAAGAAACAGCAATTTCTGCTTTTTCTAGTCTTTTGACACAGAAAACTTTGTGTAGAATCTGTAGTTTCTCTGAAGTCGTATCCTGGTTATTTCTGAATTTTCAACACCTTTGATCCAAGTGCTAGCATAAAGCACTAGTATAACAAAGTAATTTCATGACGGCTTCTTTATGAATTTTACATTTAACATTTGCTCTGAACCACACATCAGTATTTGACATTGCTTCACAATGAGATGTGGAGGAGTCTAGGCTATGATTCTTTTTGTTTCCCTGTCTGAAATACTGGGGATTCCAGTATGAATAATATGGACAAATATCCTTATTGTCTTTGCTCAAGGCCTTCAAAATAACTGGGGACCAGGGTAACACTACTGTATCATCATGTTTGTCTTCACAGGTGTCTTGGGACGATTTTATGATGCTGTACCCCTTATTGTCTGCCCTATGCCAGACATGAGTTCTGTGCCTTTAAAGCTAGGTCAAGGAGAGTGGGGGGAAGCTGATGGAATTCTTTCAGCAGCCTGTGTTCAAAACACACAGATAACTGTCTCGCTCTCTCCCCAGCTCTCCGCTCTGCAGCAGGGCAGAGAGATGCATTCTTTTTGCTTTTTATCTAGCTTTTTGTTCCTCAGCTGAAGCAAGGGGTTTTCCTGGGACTGTGGCTTCTTTTTTCTCCTGGAACTGTTCAGCTCCAGTCCGGATCACCATCAGCAGGAGGCCCCACACTGTGGTCTGGAGTGGCCCACACCACACCCCAGCTCCGGAGAGAGCACAGCCACACCTACAGAAAGGACTCTGAATTTACCAGGTCTTCTCCACAGCAAGAGGTTTTATTATTTAACATTATTCATTCTCTCGTGCCTGCATGCACCCTGCTTGTTAAGTAAACAGTTGGTTTTTTTCACTTTCCTCCAAGAAATTTCTTTCTGAACCTGGTGGGCAAGGGGCTGCTGAAACCTGCCTTCTATTAGAGGATACGTTCATTTCAGATGTTTCCTCCTAATTTGTCTCAAATCGAGTCAACAGTCTACCTTCAAACACTGCTGGGATCAGGGAAGATGAGGGAGAGAAGTGAGACCAGTGACTGATGAAGTTTACAAGCCATTTGCTCATGAAGAGGAGAAAAATATGGATCACTTGAATTGTCTTTGAGTAGTTACAGAATCACGGTTCTACACTAGAATGCTTTCAAATGTGACGCTGTTACCTTTTGCCCAAGTCTTTTTCATGCCTGGTGCTCTCTCTACGTGGCTCTATATCTGAGAACATGTAGTGAAGTTGTTGGCATAACACTTTGTAACTCCCAAGCCATTTAATTTGCCTAGATAATTTGAGATTATTTCATCTCTCATCTGCCCTTCGAAGTTGTTTCCATTAGAATAGAAAAAAGTCCCATATTAAAATATTTTAAGATCTTGACAATAAGAAATATGTACCTTACCTTTCTTATTTTAAATTAATGAAGTGACAGATTATATGCTCGCTGTCTGATTATTCCCTGATTTAAGAATAAGCTCTTCTGCATCATATACAGTAAATTAAACAGATTTTTTCTTTTCAAAATGGAATAAGTAGGTTAGGGAAGAAAATAAAAGGACAAGTATTAGGGAAAAATTTGTTGTGTTAGAAATCCAAAATATGCTAGGTGAAGCTCCACTTGTTCCACTAACAGCAAAGTCAATATGCCTACAAGCACAGAGTAGTGACAGTAAAGTATAACTTGAATAGCCTTTTATAGTAACTACTTAGCATAAGATAAAATAGGCTTTCCCATTATAAAAGAACAACCTAAATTAAATTACTGAATCTTGGGAAAACCTACTATAAAAGCAGGTGTAAACTGGTAAAATATAGCTTGTATGGATAACATAAGTATATGAATCTTTGTGGTGCATCTATGGTTGCTATCAGCTGAGGTGATTCCATATTTTCTAGCTTTATACCATATATTTAGATTTATAATTGTGTAGACAGTTTCTGGGCGTACACACACTAACTAATAACTAATTGTTATTAGTTATAACACATATAATGAAAAATTGTTGTGGCATTTCCTTTAAAGAAAGTAGTGGGAAGAAGTATGATTCACAGTCACCAAAAATTCCTACAGACACTTGTTAGGGTGTATTTTTGGTATCACACTTGTATAGACCTCTGCACAAGTTCATCATATATAGTCTTTTTACATAATGTAAATGCCAAAAAATAATTTCTAAGTGCAATGAGGAGCAACATAAACAGTCTCTTGTCTAATAGTAAAGAAACCATGGCATTTTGTGAAGAAATAGGAAACTAATATAATCTTAGGGCTCACTGCTTCTATCTGGACTCATTTGCATTTTATTGCTGCTGTCTAGAGGGAAGGGAGAGTGAAAGTATTTTATTTTTCTGTGTAGCTAATGAAGGTGCTGAAGGAAAAAATAATCATTAAAAGACTGCTGTTCCTGCTCATACACGTGTTCCTGCTCATGCATGAACAGGAGCAAGTGCATGGAGCGAGTGAGCAAATGTGCCAACCAGATCTCATCAGCTTCTGAAGTGGGCAAAATAGGGCTAAGCCTCCTCTCACATATGTCAAGAATCAAAGCGGATAGCAGCTTTGTTTAGCACAGCACACTGTTTATTTAAAAAAAAAAATTTACTTTTGTTTGTCCTTATTCCATTTCTCTTTTTCTATGTTTAAACAATATATGTAATTTCTACATATTCTGATCTTCCCTATATTATGCTACAGCCCAACTGTTGTGAAATGAACCTCAGAACAGTTGAAGAAAATGGTTGAAGAAAAAAGTCTTTCAGTCCTATCAGTGACCGCAGACTAAGAGAAGCCAAACTGTAATATTCAGGTGTACTGTTCAGATAGGCCTTTAATCTTGGAACACAACAAATATGAAGTTCATTTCTTTTAAAGGGAATAAATGCATGAAATTTATGGAGGAACGTTAGCTGAGTAAGAAAACTATTAAATACGTGCAAGAATCACAAAATCAATAACTGATAAAGTTACTTTCAGACTGGAATATTACTGGACCCTTTCTCAGGGTATTTAATGGTCATATCAATCCAAAGTCCACCCAACTTCATATTGAGAAGTAAATATGAATAATTTATGCTTCTAAAACCAAATTCCTGTTCATAAGTAGCTTTTCATGCTAATTGATGATGATTCTTTCTGACAGTCCTGTAAAATTAGCTACAAAACACTATAAATTATTTTGAATTCTAAAATCCAGTATTGAGGAAAATAAGATTAGTCCTCTATTTTCAAACAGAAAAGAGACACAAAGGAAAAAAAAAAAGAGATATAGAATGGTAGGTAATTAAATATACTTTAAAAAAAAAGAGTAAAATTAACACTGTATCTTTTAATATGTGGAAAATGATACCACCCTTGGTGATAGAGAATTAATTCAAAATGCTATTATACATCTTCTGTAATGATTTTTCAGGAAGGAAAATTTGTTTCATAATAAATATCTTGTTAATCTAAGTATCACTTACAGCAAAAGAGAGAGAGGGGTGCTTTAGCCATCTGGTTAAAAAGAGAATAATCAGTAATTTTCCACAGCTGTTTACTTTGATTCTAAATGTTTTGAAAATTGGTAGCACATTTCATCTAAGACACAGAACTGGAGAGACAGTAGAGGTGCTAGACTCTCTCCCAGCTCCAACATGAGCTTACCACCCCACTCTAAGACACATCCATTTTCTTCTCTTCAGTTATAACAGAGAATCTTTCAGGGGTTGTTTATACTGTGAAGCCTCATTCTGTGTTAGTGATGCCCATGTAAGTCCTAGATTGTTAGTGATAGATGTAGTGAATCATTCAGAGTCATGTGATAATACTAGTCTACAGAACTACCACATTTATAGATAACACTATATTTAATGAGACAGAGCCCTCTCCAGAAAAAAAACAAAGTACCTAGTTAACTGAGACATGGAAAAGGCTGAGATACTCGGTGATTTTCTCCTCAGTCTTCACTAGAAAGTGCAGCAGCCACACCACTCAAGTTGCAGGAAGAAAAGGCAGTAACTGGCAGAATGAAGAACTGCCAGCTGTAGGAGAAGATAAAGTTCTAGAACATCTCAGGACCCCAAAGGTACACAAGTCCTTGAGACATGATGAGATGCATCCTTTGGTCTCGAGGAAACTGATAGTCGAAGTTGCTAAGTCACTGTCCATTATATTGAGATATTGTGGCAGTATGGTGAAGTTCCCACTGAGGGAAAAAGGGAAACATAACCCCATATTTTAATAAGAGAAAAAAAGCAAGCACTAAGGAACAACAGATCAGTCTCACCTTGGTGCAGGCAAGATGATGGAGCAGATCCTCCTGGAATCTATACTAAGGCACCTGGAAAATGAAGAGGTGATTTGTGTCAGCCAACATGGCTTCTCCAGGGGAAAATTGTGTCCAACACATTTGGTGGCTTTCTATGACAAGCTTACAGTCTTGTTGGATGAGGGAAGAGTAACACATGTCATCTACCTGGACTTGTGTAAAGCATTTGGCCCTTTCCTAGACAACATCCCTGTCTCTATGGCATGGATTGGATGGACCACTCAGTGGATAAGGAATAGACACTCAAAACATTGAAGTCAACATCTCAATGTCCAAGTGGAGACCAGTGATGGGTGGTGTTCCTCGGGGGTCACTGTTAGGACTGGCATTGTTTGACGTCTTTGTCAGCAGCATGGACAGTGAGATTCTGTGCACCCTCGGCAATTTTGCCCGTGACTGCAAGCTGTGTGGTGTGATCAACATAAAGCAGGGAAGGGATGCCATCCAGAGGGATCTTGACAGGCTAGAGAAGTGGGACCGTGTGAATCTCAGGAAGTTTATCAGGGCCAAGTGCAAGGTCCTGCATGGTCAGACTAATTCCAAGCACAAATACAGGCTGGGCAGAGAATGGATTGAGACCAGCCTCGAGGAGAATGACTTGGAAATGTGAGTTGTTGAGAAGAGTGACGTGACCTAGTAATGTGTGCTCACAGCTCAGAAAGACAGCTGTAACCTGAGCTGCATTGAAAGCAGAATGACTAGAATGTTGAGGGATTTGATTCTGCCCCTGCACTCAACTCTCTTGAGACCTCGTCTGGAGCATTGCATCCAGCTCTGAGGCCCTCAACATACGAGATATGTACCTGCTGGAGGAAGTCTAGAGGAGTGCCTTGAAGCATCTCTCATATGAAGATGGCTGAGAGAGGCTGTTCAGTCTGGAGAAGAAAAGGCTCCAGGGAGGCCTTATAGCAGCCTTCCAGCACCTAAATGGGTCTTGCAAGAGAGCTGGGGAGGGGCTTTTCACAAAGGCTTGTAGTGATAGGACAAGGGGAAATAGCTTTAAAATGAAAGTGGGTATCTTTAGATCAGATATAAAGAGGACATTCTTTGCAGTGGGGTTGGTGAGGCACTGAAACAGATTGTCCAGAGAAGCTGTGGATGCTGCTTGACTGTTCAAAAGCAGTTGGATGGGGCTTTGAGTCACCTGGCCTAGTGGAAAGCGTCCCTTGTCCATGACAGGAGGCTTGGAATTAGAAAATCTTTAAGGTCCCTTACAATCCAAACTATTCTATCACCCTAAAAATGTTTATTCTTTAAAAATCACCATAAAATACGAATGCATGAATGTGGTTCTAGCCTTGAAAGAGGGTGGTATCAATTTCCATGTATTAAAAGAAATTTCATACACTACACAGCTGTTGTACCTAATCCTTACAAGCAGTGAAGCTAATTAGCCTTGGCACAGCAACACACTGACATTGCTGCGTTGCTTGGGCTCTGTCAGAACAGCTCAGGTATCTCCACAGAACTGCACAGTTCAATGCAGGCATACACAACAGGAATCAAATTCTCACTTCCCATACTCCACTGCTTAGATAATGCCAACCCTGAAATCAAATAATGTCACTAATTAAAGGAGCATTTTTAGCAGAAAGGAAAGTCATGCTAGCAGATTCCAGTTGAGTAGGGAGGGGAAAGAAATGATGAGGACACAAACTTGAGAAGTAAAATGGGAAAAAGCATGTCCCAAAGTAATGCTTATCATTTTAGATTCTTGTTCCGTCATATAGCTCAATTTAATAATTTAAACCAAAAATTTAAATTTCAGATAATATAGTAAGTCTGGCATCTACCATGAGGATGAATGACATCCCAGGCAAGGAATGAGACAAAAGAGTGCCCATGATCTTAAATATTGCTTCTAGTTACACAGGGGTTTTTCCTCTGAAAAACAATGAAAATTTCCTTTTTCTTACACATCATTCTCCTACTTTCTGCAAGTTGGTCTTACTATAGAATAAGCAATGAAAGAAAATTTTACAGAAGCATGACAACCTTTTGGAATAAAAAAAAAAATATTATCACATACTCATATATTATATATCTTTATCCCTAACTATTTTATATCTACACAACAGCTAAATATTTTTCCAGCAATACTATCCCTGACAAATGTCTGCAATACTACTAATATTTTAAATGAACTATGTAGTCTAGACGTTTCCTGAACATGGTCCCTTAAGTTCCGAGAGCACATGGGTATGTTAATACTAAGCTTGAAAAATGAAGTTTTACTCCTCTCACCCCAAACCGAGTAGTGCTTTTTTTTTTCTAGTATTCTATGTTGATTTCAATGGCATGTGGAAAATATTCAAACTGGGAGCAGTAACTCATTTAATTTGTCCTTTACTCTAAGCAAGTAGGATTTCAGCAGGTCTGACTGGCAATGTGCTGTCTGAATCCAATGTGTAATATGACTATGCCTAATTTGTCTCAAAAGGTTTTTAAAATAGCTGTCAAGGCAGCTTGAGAAGACTTTTGGCTTTTAAAGACTCCTGTGGAGGGGGCAGGCACCAACAGTTGCAAATTTCTACAGGCAAGCAATCCAATCCCATGTTTGAGATTTGGCCCAATCTTGGACCATCAATAAATGATCCTTGGGTGGATAAAGGGCTCAGTAGAGCTCACCTGACTTAAAGCAAATAGAAGTGGTAGAGGCAGATTTGACACAAATCTTTCCATTCCTACATTACCCCCCACCTGTGCTCAGGGTTAATGGTTTGTACTGTCCTGGATCGCCCTGGATGACGCTCCTTTGTCACTGAGGAAAGGCCCTTGTGTAATTGCATGACTGTTTATACTGTGAGATCACACTGTAGAATCAGTTGCAGAAGCTGATTTTCTGAATTCCTCTTTGGTTCTGTATTTTGTCACCATAGGTAACAGGGAAAAAAATGGAAGGTTTACAGTGGAGCAGGTCATCAAAATTCCTCCCTGTCTTTTATCTTAATCTTCTTCCTTTCAGCCTGAATTCTTTCTGAGTGATGTGTCACAGAGTTTCTGGCAACATTATACCTGCCATTGTGTTGCAACCAAAATACATCAAGCCCTTCAGGCAGTAAACAATTGTTTTCAGTTAGTGAAAGCGATCAGAAAACCTGGACTCACAACATTAAAATAATGGGAACACTTAAGCAATGCAAGTAATTTTAACATGATCCAGCTTCCACTTTAGTATCAGGAACTGTGAATGGAAAGAGGGAAAAAATCTAAACAGATTAAAATATGTGCCCTTGTAGGAGGAAGACCAACTGAAATAGACACCTTGGTTGAAGGCGCAATATCTATTTAATTCTGTACTGTTGCATAGAAGGAAGTCATACTCCTGTCAACATATATTTTGTATTCTTACTTCTCACAGTTTTTGACCAAAGTTGCTGCTAGTCAAGGTCTGTTTTTAGAAAAATGTTTCTGTGTCAGAGCATGGTGGGGGAGATGCTTTTAAACTCTCTTTGTGTGTGTGCGTGTGTCTATCTGAAAGGCTGTTATCAGCATGTCAGGGTGTGTGGCTTTGGCGTCGTCTGGCTGTGAAGCTACACAATGCATCCTATGTAAGATTTGCAAAGTGATCTCAGTTTAAACCAAGCCCCTCATACCTACTATCAAGGGTGACAGGTAGAGGGAATTTTCAACTAATTCGTTGTTTTTTTCCTGCAATTCAAACTCAGCATAGTATCAATGTACCAACTCAAGTTACTCCACTTCCCTTTTATTTTATAATATTTAAAATATTTTAAAATTGAAAGGCGATGAAGAATATTTCAAAATTATTTCCTTTGCCCAGCAAATACTTTGACAGCAACCAGAATAGTGGATACCTCAGTGTTAAGAAACATTTGGTATGCATTTAAGCTAAACACCTGCTTAAGTATAAGCAAATGTTATTTTCTTTCCTGGATCAAAATAAGAACTGGCTAATCTCTTTTAAAAGATGGTTAGATGTTTAATATTCTCATATTCATTTGTGTACTTTGAGATATATTTTGTGGAAGAAAAATTAAAGATGCAGTTCTGGCTGTCTCTCTTCTTGTGTGGCCTTGTAATTTCTTTCATCTTGTGATCAGAGGTTTGCAAAACAGTTACATTTTGTAAGCTGGCCATACCTCATGCTCCTCCAAAAGGGAAGTTGAGGACCTGCATATCTTTACTTTGGTAAGAGCGTATGAATCCCCTCCCTCTACTGTTTCTCTCAGATGAAATATTTTGGGGAAAATATATTGTATCTATATATAAATACACCATATATATCCATATACAAGCATAAAATATATTTAATATAGCTGTATCTTAATCTCTTATTAAGGCAAAAACTGACCTAAGTGAAACCCACAGGAAAACTCCAGGATCTTTTGATAAGACATTATTTTCTTACTTATCTACTCAGATGGATTCTTTCAATTGTAACTCTGATATATTGAGATCTCGTGAGGCTGTTGCAGCTAAACCTACACCAGTGAATTGAAATAATCAATAGCGCAACATCCATGCCATTTATAATGCCAACATGATTCCTCACAGAGTTTTAGACCACAACACAATAATATTCTTTGAAAATATCCAGACATGACTCAGGGTAGCCTTTTCTGAAGCCATTTTGACCATATGAATTAGGATTATGTCATGCTATTTACCTTCAGGATAGGTAAAACATGGTCATGATCTGTTTTATTGTCCTCTGTACACCTCATATATTTTCCATAGAGGACCATTTATTTAAATGCAGGTTACAATGCATGAGTTTTACGATCCGTGAAGAATTTGTTTTCTTGAAAGTATAGCTCCCCCAGAAAAAGTTTAAAAATAAATTTTAATTTCAATAAAGAGAATTCTTTCAGAAATTTTATTAGAGATATACTGAGCTTTATAAATGTAAAATCTTGAAATATGGCATTTGCTTTTGGCCTTAAACAGTGTACCTTGGGAGAAAAATATTATAAAGAAACTAAAAATAAAAATAAATTATTATTTTCATCTCAAATTTAGTCAAAAATTTCCTTCTTTTACGTCATTTTCCTACTATAATTTCAATCTGGTTTTACTAAACATCCCAGTATCTTAACACAGTTTTTTTTATAAAAGTCTATCCAATAACTTATTATTATACATCTTTCAAAGGACTTGTATAAAAAATATGGCTTTCCCCGTCATGTAAAAATACCACCATAGATAACAGAGTCTTCAGATTTGTGACTCTGGCTTAATATCCAGGACAATTACTTAATCATGTAAATGACTAAAACTGTGTAGAGTATCTCTGAATTTTAAAGGTATGTTGATGTAGTCACATATGCAGATAGAAAGCATCCCATCTTTACGTACTGCTTTGGTTTCAAAATGTGAATGCAACATTTTATTGACCTGAAACATAAATAAAAGACTGTGCACGCTTCATATCCTCTGTGCACACCTCATATCCTGTTCTTATGTATTGCTTTCTACAGTTCACATTCATTTAGAATTTAGTCTATTATAAATTATATTGACAAAATAAATAGAACTGGTCATTACCAAATGTATGATCCATGTGCTGTATCTGTGCAAAAGTGCTAAATCAAAGCTCTGACAGCAATCATTTCAAGGCATATGTGAACACTATTATGGGTATCAGACATAGCAATATATGTTTTTTTCCCAAAAGCTCCTACTCTGACCTTCAGGTCCTGTTTTTGATAAAAAGCAAACAATTACATCATATACTAATATGAATAAAATGTTAGAATTTGAACAAATTATTCAAGCTGAAGAAAATCCTACCTGTTTGTCAGCCTGACATTTTTCATATGCATCTTACTCTTGCTTATAGAAAACTTTATCCTCAGAAATTAATATAGACTTAACTACGGTCTATGCAAATATAACCACAATTCATTTATTTATTTATGGCATATATATATATATATGCATACATATAGGTATGCACACAAATATATACACACTTTTCACTTTAAAATTCTAATCCAGTGTTTTGCACTTGCATTAATAAGCATTTAATACATCCACTCTATCTTTAAGATTTAGCTCATTGTGAAGATTATTTTTGATGAACATGAGAAAAAAATATAGAAATATGTATAATATTACAGTTTATTATCCAAAAAAAATAGCCCATACTCTGATTTAAGACACATAAATAGTTAAACAAATTTAATTAAAAGGTTATTAAAATTTAACAAGAGACATTTACCAAATAGATTGAGCCAACAAAGAGATATGACCCTCTGTGATCCTGCATAAATTTAAGCGTCAGTACACTCCTCATTTCAGTCTGGAGAAAGTGTTGGATGGATAGGAAATCCTAAATTTAGGATTTGTAATCAGAACTAAATCAGGAAAATTCTTGGGGATCTCTAAGTTGCTTAGAAATGCTCAGGAAAAAAGATATCGGAGCTACTGTGAAGTCTCTAAATATGCCAACTCAGTGCTTAAAACAAATAAAAGCAGAAAGAGATTATAGAAATGGTTTGGAGGAAAACCCAGTAATAAAAAAAAGTATCAGCAAACTGCTGTTATCTGTGTCACTTTGTCTCTGTCTTGAATACCAGTTGTAGTTCTGATCTCCTCCTCTCTAACAGCACATCTCAGAAAAAAGGTAGAGAGAATTGTGACAAGGATAATCAAAGATGGTATATAAAAAATGAACATAAAATCATTAAATATTCAAAAGGTTGAATAAGGAATATTTGCTCACAACTTCTGACAACAAAGGACCAAAAAGGAAACCAAATGAAATATTCAAACACTGTTTACTACATGCATAATAATATCCTTTTACATGAGTGTGGAACTCACAGATTCTGGATGACAACAAGGAAGTATAAATGGATAAGTTGTTAGTTGTGAATGCAATACTTGCTCTGAGCAAACCTTTATTGTCCGTTTCTGGAAGTCGCAGAAGACTGCTTAGGAATTTTCCATGCTACTTGCCCTCTCCTTAAGTTCTTTAAATGTTTCCAGTGGACATAAAAAACACAGACACTAAAGCAAATTAATCCCTTGCATCGTAAGTCCTTAGAGGTGGGGACTTTTTTCATATGATCTTTAATAATCCAAAAATACATATCAATATTCTAAGAAATAACCATTTGAGAAAGCACCATTGTCTCTCTGGCACATTTCATGAAGATGATTTCCTATAAACGTTGTCTTTTGAATTAATTTACCTTTGAATTAAAATTAAAAAAAAATAATAATTACTTTTGAATTCAAGTAAAATAGCCATGTAACATTTTGGAAGACCAGCACATGACATGTCTAAAGAAGTCAATTAAATCTCATGTTCTAAGTCCAAGAAATGATGTCTGCATTTTAAAATCATACATTTAGATGCAGATAAACTGTATGTAAAAAAAGACACAAGAAGGCAATGTTTCAGTGAGAAGTTATTCGAAGAAGCTTTGATGAGTATTTTATTTAATTTTCTTTTGATAGGTTCTTTAATAAATATAACGAAATATAGAATAGCTTAAATAAATTTGCATCAAGACTTCATCTAGGAGTTTAAAACTGGCTCTTTCCTTTTTTAATTTCTCTGGGGGGACTTCTAAAAGGGAAAAGTCCTCATCAATTAAATAGTTCATGAAATCTGAAGCTAAAGGAGAGATGAACACTAATATTATGCATGTGGAATTAATTAAAAATGATTCTTAGGAAAAACAGGAAACGAAAAAACAAGGAAAACCCTATTTCTCATTTCATGCAACCTAACCTTGGTCCATTATTACTGGAAGATGGTGAGGGGCAATGAATAGGAAGCCTTTAGAAAAGTGATATTTGAATTATGTCTGGAAAGGAGTTTATGTAAAAAACTGCATTAATGGAAAAAGAAATTGTGTAATTTGTTATGTTTATTGGCAGCAAAGTGACAATATTTTCACGAATGCAGAAAAATATCTCAAGAATTCCAGTGGAAACACAGGCTAATGAAATAATAGAATTACTGCCACTAACTCACCATGAGGTATGGTTGGAGACTGTGAAAGTGATATCATTTTGGCCTCCACTGTGAAATCACCGACCTCAGGTTATATGAATGATATCTTTTATTAAGAATGGATCTAATAATACCAAGTAACTAAGGAGAAACCTAAAGTCCTCTCAGCATTTGTCTATGCTTTGAGAAGTTTCTGCTGCTTTTCACCTTAAATAATCCTTTATTTTAACATCACCTGCACTTCATTACATATAAACATGTCTGGCATTTCCAAAAAACAGCAAATTTCTGTATGGTTCCATTATGAATCCAATTTTCTGCACCATATATGGCTTAACAGCCATTTTAAATCACATTGGCCAGAAACTTTGCCAGTATATTTTAGAAACTAACATCCTGACCATGGCATGGAATCCTAGACTATTTCACAGTGAGGACAATAAATAAGACACATCTGGAAATTCAGACAAGTGTCTTCAGTGTTCATTGGGATCAAGTCTTCTGTGTCCTTTTTCACACAGAGACCCTTATGTGTGCACCTACTCATACACATCTGCTATGGCTGTTAATCACTTTGCTACACCAGCTTTTGAACGTATTTGAAAGAAAAGATCCATGTCATGGCATTATTACCACATTCTTCAGGAGGTGCAACATCAGGTGGTGCTGCTCAGCTTAGACTTCCAAATTTTCTACCGATCTTACTGTGTAGACAACCTCTTACTTTTGAGGGCAGATAATCCTTTGTTTATTTAAACAAGTAAATGCTACTGGAACAGCAGTTTCATTGAGGGTGCAAATTTCTGACCTGGAAAGACGTTCATAAGCAATAATATTTGCCTTCATCTCACTTCTACATCTACATAAGTTTTAAAAGACTCAACATTATTAATTATTTCACTGCAAGAAACTAACATGCAGAACTGGAATAGAGACAGAATAGTGATAGAATGTAGAGAGATTCTTCTCATATCTGAAATAGATGCATAGCAGTGGAAGAAGAGAAGCAAATCAGTAAAAAAATCAAAACTAAATTTAAAAAATACATTAATGACATGAGTAGGTTTTATACACTTAGAGAGTAAAGTTACTTGAAAACTCATTCAGTTGTATTCCAGCTCTGTAAAAATCATCCTGGGATTTCCTTTCCATAGAAAATTCTAATATCTCTGAAATACCCTTTCACCCTGTATTGGAATAAAAGTTTAGTAATCCAAAATAGTCTTTGCAATTACTTCCATCTTTGACATCTCAAATTTACCTTCCTATGATGTGATTGTGCTAAATGTCAGACTATTTCAATAGCATTCATACTAGTAAGGAAAGAGAGAGTTGTAAAAAAAGCCCATAAAACTTATAGGTACGTTTCTTAATTTTTATTTTTTGAGACACAATAAGAGAAAGTTAAATGGAAATATGTTAATACCACTAGACAATACATAGAGTAGCTGAGGTAATCTGCTTTCATGTTATTTGTTTTATCCAGTCAGCTACGATAGAAGAATTAACCCAGACTAGAACTTTCAGTGCAATCTATGAAAATACTCTGATGTTGATTCTAACATGAATCACAATTATATTGTGGCCAGGTGCAAGGCAGTTGAGACAAATTTACAACTATATTGTGGCAACTTTATTTTTTTTACATAGTTGTCTTTTGTAAAATCCCAATCTGTGAGTGGTCCAGCACCTCACTTAAGAAAAGAGTAACATTTAAATATAATTTTAATTTATATTCAAACATAATACAGTAAAAAATGGTGTAACTTTAAAAACATTATCATCAGAAAAATTGTAACCCCTTGTTATATATATATATATTTTATGCACACATATTTTTCAAAGTGCCAGTGATTTTATAATCACTCACAAAATCAGACACCCAGTCTAGAAAACAATACCTTTCTTTTGTAAATCCTGTCAATATTCTGATATTTTGTGTACATACATGCTACTGTGGATGAGCCGAGAAAGCTTCATCTTAATATGTACTGAGTGTTTATGGAGTCATTGGCACAAATAATTATTTCTTCCCTGCTTTTAACAACAATACACCCTGCTCTGTTTTGGTTATAAGCACATAACACCTCCATAGCAGCCAGAGGAACTGCCTGCAAGAAGGACAAACATTTGGCAAGTCCTTAATTGATCCCTTGATTGTGCTGATATGATTTAGTGGTGTGGTACAGAAGCTGCCCAAGACAACGCGACTGCAGCCAGCCCTCCTCGGGATGACACTGAGGGTTCTGCAGACCACAGCTGGTGTCACTTCCCAGCTGGACAGTTAATATAAACATGAGTTTGCCAGTGTTTAATTGTAATTACTGAGAAGTCATGCATTGCTCTTTAAAGGTCAGGCCTGTTTTTCTCTCCAGTCATTGGGCTACTACTGCATGTCTTTCACCTTTACTGACAAGAAATGGAAATGAAACAAATCTATGTATGTAACTGTAAAAGAAAACAGTGTCTTTAAAGTTTTCATTTTCTTCCTTGAAGGACCTTGTGCACCAATACAATAAGCTAAATATGCAAAAATTATAAATGAAGGAAAACACCTACCTCTCTCAGGCCTGATTCAAGCACTCACAGGAACCCAATGAAAATTAATTGGGTGAAGAAAACTTCAGATATTCAGGTCTCCTCCATTTCTTTCTGCCACATTCTCTTTCAGGAATTTATCTTTATTTTGCATTGGACAGGCAGATAGGAAATAGGAAATTAAAAAATTTGATATGCTAAACTAAAACTCTGAAATTATTTGGTGATAGAAGCCCCTCTCAGATTGCTCGAAATAAGTTACCTAGGGTATTATGTTTAGTATTTAAAAAAAGTAGGAAAATATACTTCTCACATTTTAAGGTTGACTTTGATATTTTACTTTGAAGTTTTAATGTTCTCTGTTGCTGGTCTTGAACACACATGTATGAGAGACATGTTTTATTTTGAGATTTAAAAATTAAATGGTAAAATAATTTTAAGAAAGCAGTTCAATATGCAAGGGTTTATACTTGCTCATTTGCTTTAAATATTACTAGTTCTTATTTAGGGTTAGATGGCCCTTTTAATGCTATTAATCTAGACTTGGAATTTCAGTTAGATACTGTAAAGAATCTTTATATTTATATATGTATATGTCTGGGGTTTTTTTTTGTTTGTTTTTTCTTTTATTTTTTTTTAATTTCCAGGAAGGGGTGAACATTTCTCTCTGTCAAGATAGGCTAGGTAACTGTGCCACTCATTTCTCTGATCCAGGATCTTAATAGTTTATAGTCTTCTGTGTATCCACTGATGGAGTCCACTTGCTCCCACCAACCTGCCTGTAATTCTCTTTAGATTCTTTTATGTTCATTAATATCTTCATCAATTTTGCAGTGCTTTTGTATTCCTGGATTTGCCTGTTCTTCACATATGCATTTGATATTTCAGATGTCTCTTAAATTTTACTGTACATGCAGCCTTATCCCCCATTCATCACATTTTTCCCTCTGCGGTCATGTGGTGTTGGCAGCAGAGGTTACATCTGTACCAAAAAAAAACCCAGCAGGGGTAAGCCTCTAGCAGTGGTCTGGGCATGCAAGTGTCTATATTTCTTGTATATTGGCACAAGGTTAGGCAAGATTTTAGCCATTGGAAATTAACTGTCTTCCACATAAAGCTCGGGCACAGTAGGGACTATAGTAGGAATCAGAGACCTGTTAGGCTGTATACATCAGACATATTCTAAGGGAGACAGGAGGGAATGAAACCACATGCACTGTCCAACTAACTCTCAGGTCAAGAAGCAGGAGAGTGCATTGCAGATTCAGCATTACTTATGTTGCAAAGGATCAAAGGCATGGACCAAAGTCTTGGTGGTTACCAGCTCCAAGCCTTCAGTCAGTGTTTATCAACAGCCAAACTGTCAGCCATCAATATACGTGCATTACTCTTAGACACCTCGTACCACATAGGTTCTGATGAGGTAAATGCACAAATATAGACTTTAAAATTTTAGAACAAGAGACTGTATAACATCAACAAGATTACATGGTTAGTTTTACCTTATTTCTTGGTGGAATATATTAAAAATGAGAAGCTGCTCACCATTGCACAAATCATCATGAAAAGGCACTTTTGTCCTTACAGTGGGAATTCTCAGAATGGATAGAAAATGAAAACGATTTTTTTTCTATCTGGACACAGCAAAAGGAACAATAAAAAGACAAAAACAAAAACACAAAACAAATAAAACAAAAACAATCCACAGAAGTCTTAAATTAATAATAACAAAAATAAAGTTGCAACCATTTTTTAGAACTAAAAAAAATATTTGCAAAGTGCTACACACCACTTTATTTTAAAAGATGGAGTCTGCTTCTATATTTTAGCCTGTAAGATTTCCAACAAAAATAAACCTTCCCTGTTATTTATAAAATATTTTTCTAATTAAATTTGTTTTAAAGTTATTAAAATTTATTAAATATATAGTCAGTGTGTCAGCATGCTGACATTTGTCTTCTTAGATTATCACAACAGTTCACTTGTTGAAATGACGAAAGACAATGTGTGCTATATGGAACATAAATAACAAGTTTCCTAATTTACCTTATCTTACCTTTTACATCTGCATTTCCATATTAAAATATTCTAAAAGGCAAAAGGTTTAATAACTCCAAAATTAACAATAAAAGCTTGAAAATCACGAAGGGCTAAGCAGCTGTGAGTATCTTGTCTACAGGAAAAGCAAAATTTTTGTGTTACATTTAAGTATATAGCACCTTTCCAGCTTCTGACAACACTGTCATAAACACATTTAATGTTAAAAAAAAAAAAAAAAAAAAAAAAAAAAAAAAAAAAAAAAAAGATGTTATTTGCTTCTCAAAGACTGATTTGGCAAAGGATTTTTGCTTTCAAGCATCTTTTCACATGAAGGTAGCCCCGATGAGATCTGTGAGAATGTTTTGTGTAAACATACTCGTTTTCAGAAGCACCGGGAGGCCTGAATCATAACAGTAACATAAACTACTAAGAAAACTTCTGAAGGGAGAGAATTTACCTTGGTGTGAAACTTGGTTGCAAGTGACAGGAGAATCAGATCCTTAGTGTGTATCTGTTACGGTAAGTAGCACTTCATTGCTTTAAGTGAAAACTGTAGCTACATAACAGAGAGTGCATAACTTCATCATTTCTCATTTTGTGAAAATGTTAACAGTGCACAGACATCAAAAACTAATCTAAACTATTAACACAATACTCAAACAAACTGAAGTGATAAGTACAAATAAAAGTATCTGTGTTGGCTGAGTCTTGGAGTGATGGCTGATTTATCTCACAGAGCACTTAGAAATCAGTGTTTAATTCTTTTTTTCTCAGCTCTAGATCACAGGTCATGTACTTAACTACACAAATCTATTTAAATAAACAATGTGCTTATGCATCATTATTCACTCTGCATGGCTGCAGTCCAGCTCAAGGAGATGGGGGCAGGAAGAGCAACACTGTTATCTTTGTCAGAAGAAATGAAGGGGGCAGATTTTCAACTGATATATCTTAATATATTCTCTTGCTCAAATACATATTCACATTGCTGAGGGCTTTTGAACAAAGTAGTTTGACAAAATTTACAAGGTATCACTGGAGAAAATTGTGTCTTCTACTATCTACATTTCCATAAACATTGAGTCAAGTATTCAGATGTCCAAACTGGTGCGTTTCCAAAATGTGAAGCAAACCAGGAAAGGGTATGTCACACCAACCAAGATTTTTTCACACAAAGATATTCGTATTTTTTCTCATAAATATGTGACCTACGTAAGAACTGAAAAAGAATGCCATTTGCCTTTTAGTTACAATTAATGCCCAACAAAAAAGGTGACATAGTAATTTAAACGTGCTTATTGTATCTTCTTCACATATGTTCCGTTTAACTTAGACTAGCATAAAATCCATACTTTAGCTCTCTGGGATTGTTCTAAGGTGTAACAGCTACTAGACCAGGGTCAGCTGTCAGTTTAGAGTAGGTGTGTGCTCAGGTGTTCCCACTAGCTCTATCTCCTCTCCATTGCCCTCTGATGCCTGAGAGTTTAGAGCACCCCTGTAGATTTTTATAGGCTATGTGTATTTTTCCAGTTATAGTTTCTGGTAGCTTGAAAAATTGGGACAGAAAATATTTCTTTCTTAGCAGCCAGATTAACAAATGTAGAGTGGATTGATACTCTTTTCCCATCAGTTCTATCTTTTTCTATCGGTTCTAAGATTCAGGTATGCAGGTGAAGATGTTAGCTGCTAGTTTGTTGGTTACCTTCTGCACAGAAGATATTGCTGTCCAGTGTTAATTGATCAGGTTAATGCACTAAGTTAAAGGACTGTTTATAAGGATCTGCTTCTCTGAAAATATAAAATAAAATATTATTTTTCTTGTATGATTAGCTATTTGGGGAACTTATTGTTTTTCCTTATAAGAAATATGTATTTTATTAATCCTATTAATGTAGGTATAGAAAACAAATTAATTCTTATTAGTTATTAATTACATTGGTATAGTTGTGCTTCCTAATTTCTTTTTTGCTTGCACACTAAGAGCAAAATTCACTACTGGTCTTTCTCATCATGCTCTTCCGGCTTGTGGTTAATGTGTGAGAATAAACACCTGAATGTCAAGAAATTTTCCTCCCAGACACATGCAATAAAATTGCAGAATACGGTCTTTTAATATTTGATTATTATTAGCTGGCTGAAAATATACAGCTAGCCTTAGTCAGGTCTGGAATTCACTGTACCCTCAACTCAGCTGCATGTACTGTATTACCACACAGCCAATGCTGACATAGACACATGAATTTGTAAAGTTCTCAAAACTGCCTGTCTCAGGTATGCAAGATTATCAACCCATGCTGATGATCACTGACACTCCAGAATACTGACCAGATTGATGGGTCTAATTTAGGTAGTGCATATTAAGCACATAGCTCCATAAAGACCCCAACTCTCAAGGCACCCAGTAGCCTGGGACGTTGGGGAGAGTGTGTTGGCAGTTTCCAAGATTGGGCTGTGCATGTACAGAGTAAGAAGATGAGAGTATGCACATATTTCCTTCGGGTTCTAGGCTATCAATTTTTTTTCATTGCATCAGTCATGTTTTTCTTTTGCACCATGCAAAGTAGTGAAAAGGAAACAGCACGGAACTTGCATAATTTTCTCTGTGGCTGAGGCTGAAACACAACAAGTTATGGGCAACCTGACACTTCCACTTGAATAATAAATATGGTTTTCAACAATTGCTGAGTATCAGATGGAAGAATGAAAAATTAATTATCATTTAATTATTTATCGAGGACATGAATACAGCTTCTTTTCTAGTGAAGGAACTCAACATAATGATTTTTACAAAACATTTCCTTTCTGTCTTGTGATGAGACAACTGTCTGTCTCCATGAGCTATCTGATAACTAAATAATGAGGCAATTGAAAACTTACAAAGAGGAAAAAAAAGTGTTAAAAGTAATGAAATAACACATATTTGTAAAAATTCTTTCATCTGGAGTGTGTAGTGAATTACATCAGTGAACTGATACAGAAGATGAAAAAAAAAATTTTGCCACTGAAGAAACTAAAAGTATTCTCTGGTCAGCAAAGTAAATCTCTGGTTGTGACAAAAGTAGTTGATAAACTTTAAAAACCATTTAAAATTGGTGTTACTGTAGCATCTCATTCAAGTGACACCAAGGTACTAACTATATAGAACTTCATTAACAGTGAACAAAAGTGCACTACTTTTAACAGAACATCTGTGAGGTTTAACAAGAATACTTTCATTATGGTTTCAGGAAAATCTGTCTTAACTGTTAATAAGATAACAAGTTTAATTGATAAAATCATCCTGGAGGGGAGAACTTAAAAAAAAGGAGTGACATAAAAACCAGCTTGCATTTATCCTTAACACTTATAATGAGGACTGTATTTTTTTTTCATTTTTAAGTGAAACTTTTTGAGGAAAGGCTCATTGAAATTTTCAGTTAATTAAAAAGATCAATGAAACCAGTCCTGTGATTATCTGAACTAAAACATTGTCTGAAATTGTAACTGGCAAGTACAATTTAAGGAGCCAAAGATAACCTATTTTTCCCACTCCTGATATATTCTAAGCTGCAAATCAAGCCTAAACTACATTAAAAAAAGACACAATTTTGTTTCTTTGAAATGCATATTGCAATTCGAGACTCCAAAGTTCACACAGTAAAAATACAGAAGCAAGATGAAAAGGACTCTAAGTCATGTGATTTTCATGACATTGTGTGAATTTTAGAAGAAAATTTTGTGCACCAGTCCTTTTATTAATTCTAAAATCCAGAAAGTCCTGCTGCTGCATTACATTGAACTTTGCAGAAAAAAAGAAAAGCTGGCTTCAGTTTAAGGTTACACTGCACTGCTTTGGAGAAGGTGGAAATCTCTGCTTGACAGATAATCTCATAACCCAAACCTCATTCTAAAATAAACCTAAAGCAACTATGGGAAGCTATGTCCAAGGTACTGCACGTCTAAACACTTCCAGATCCACAGGGCTGTGTGTTCTTGGTTGCACTACTATTTAATCTAAGCCCTAAGGTCCTTCCTTGCTGTTTCTCACCCATGCTGTGCTCCACCAGGATACCAATGCAGCAACAGAGATGCTGAGACTTTGGAACATGCCACAACACATCCCAGCGAGGCCTCCACTGATCTGAGTAAAGACAAGAAAATTAATCTGAATTTCAGAAAAATTTAGGTGAGATGAATCCCCAAGATTTTACAATGTACACCGTCTTTTTAGTGTTTCCTTTAGCAGGGATGCTGAGGAGGAGACAGGATGCCATTCAATGCTCTCCTACCCCCACAGTATTTCATGTAATGACCTGAAAGTATATGTTGGTAACATAAAAATGCCTTTGGGAAAAAGTGCTGTTGGTTCCTGTGCTGGAGGAATCAGTGTCTCCCTAGCACTGAGGAGATGTTACTCCTAGCCCTTTTATGTATTATTCTACCTCTTTTGACCCAGAGCTAGTCCACACCACAGATTCTCATGCTATCATACAAAGTAGTGACTGATACTAAAGAAATATAAAAATATTTTTTTCTTCCTTTCATACCATGTTTATTTATCTCAGTTGTTCAGAATAAGCTCAGTAACATTGTTTTAGAAAGTTGTAAAATTCAACAGGTGTTAATATAGTCAGAACAATTTGTTAACATTATGTTTGAGAATATCAGTTGGTGCATTTCATGTAATTTATTTAAGGAAGCATACTGCTAGGATTAAATTTATTTCCAACCACAAGAAAATAACAAATAAAAAGTGAAGTGTGTCTCAGAAGAATTTTGAACAGTTGCAGACCTTCGCTTGATCTCTATGGCACTTTTTACTTTCAATGTCTCACAGCAAAAACACTTGAAATGATTTTGATATTCTTATATTATCAGACAGCATTTTACAAGTTGTTGCAAGTAGTTTATAGTATACATATTTATTTATTTTCTGTACTGTCCATACATTTCAAGTCAACAGGTACACATAGAGAAGAAAAAAGCATGAGTTTAAGAGAAACTTTAAGTATCATAACAATTACTCATTTTTTTCCTGTTAAAATTATGACCCATGTTTCATTGTCTATAAGGGAGGCAAAATGTAGCACATGACAGTCAAAAACTATTCAAATAAAACATATTCAAACAGGAAAGTAGTTCCATAGTAAAATAGAGGTTTACCTCCAGCAACACATAATCTTATTTGAAAATGAGAAATTTCAGAAAGAATTAGATCTAATGAACAGTGAGCTAATATAGTTTCAGCAGCTGTTTTAAATGTACATAAATAATTAAATGAGTATTTTTTTCCCAAGATAAGAAGAGTATTCATAAGAAATTTTCACTGGATTAATTTCCTATTAATTTGTCTGTGCTGGCATTCTTAACATAAGTTAAACACTGTATCTTACTGCTCTGAGATAGTTCAAAATGAGTGCTTTCAAAACAGAGGTGGAATAACTGTAAAAAATCCTCATTGTCATTGTTAATTAAAACTTAAAAAGTGGAAAAAATATTAAAAATATCTATGGCTGCTGAATTAGAATGAGTTGTTGGCTGTTATGCAATTACAAATACCTGTCAGATACAGCTATAGCTGTTAATTTAAATCCAGTTGCTCTTAATTTAAACCCAGTTCATATGACCACCTAGCAGGGTAAGCAACAACATTGTAAAATTGCTTGAAGTCATATGGCTTAGTCAGCTCTTCTTCATATACGCTCTCTATGCATATATGTGCTCTGAGCTTAGCACTGGACATAACTAATTTATTCATTCGTCAGTTCAGAGAAAATAATGATACTCAGAACTTGGCAGAATAATTATATTTTCTTCCAACCATGGTGTAAAAAAAAAAAAATATATATATATAATTATTCTTAACTACAATTAAATTAAAATTACTTTAATACAATCTTTATAGATACATAAGTTATTACAACAGGAACAGAAGTTGTTTTGATTGACTGTATAAATGAAATATGAAAAATATCTTGGGAAGTATTTATTTAATTATTTCTTAATTTTTTCCCTCACAGAATAGTTCAATACATAAGGTCATCATGAAGTTATGGAACATGTGGGGGCATTGATAATGGCTTTGATATAAAGCTACAGAAAAGAATATAATTCTATTGGAGTATCTCAAGTGAGCACATATCTAAAATTTTACTGAACTTATGCTTTATTTGGTATTTATTTCCAAGTAGGCATAGTAGATCAACATTTGCTGTAAAACTTCACACAATGGACTAGTAACATTAAAAACAGACAAAAGAAGGGAAAATCAATCACAAGGCTCAATAAGATAAAAAGAATGACATGTATTATAATCAGGAACAGAATGATAAATCAAGCAAATACTAAAGCTTTTAGGACCTTGACATTTTTCTTTGGATAGTTTCACAAAGAGATATTTACTGTAAAAAGTAAATTACTCTAAGAAGATGCAGAGTAAGCACTTCTTACTTACTGTGTAGCTAAACAGTTTCTAGTAGCTGTTGGTGAGCAGAAATAAGATCTCACATTTTCACATTTAATAAAGAATGAAGATCATAGGTTAGTTAATACTCTACAGTGTTATATTTTGAATGAACTGTAGTCTAATAAGTCAAAGACTACACTCAGATAAAACTTTTTTTTCATTTTGTGAATCAATTGAATTACTGTATTATACAATACTTGGCACATACACTTATGTTCATGCACATGCACAGATACAAAAGGAAAAGATCAATGTCAACATATATTACATACAACTAATTACTTAGAGTTCAACCTTCCTAATTTTAGATGGTTTTACTGAAATCCTGAAGTACAGTTATTTCCTTTCATTTCTTTCATGTTCAGACAGAGATTGATTACCTTTGCAAGCGCTAGCATGAAATACTCTGCTTTTAAACAGCTGGCATGGCCTGACCTAGCCTGACTTAGACAAGCAGAAGGCTTAGAAACCATATACAAGCAAGGCTCAAGATTGAGCAATTCTAAATGAGTAGTTCTAATACTACTACATGTGTCTGGGGGTAAGAGAATTTACCCGCTTAGGCACAATTTCTACTATCTTAATTGGCCTTTGGGGTCATAGAGTAGTTATTGCCCATTATTTATTGGAAGACTTAGGGACAGTGAAAAACTTTGACTAAATTTTTTGGCTTTCAATATCACACATAGATGCTGCATGTAAATGCATTTCACTTTTAACATTATCAAAGTAATACATACATGATTGTAATACAAATCCTATAAAACTGCTCAACCTGATTGTGTTTTCAGGCAAAAAAAAGAGCTTTATAGTTTGATTTGCTGATTCTATAAAAGTGTTAAGAGTTTAATAATATTCTGCTGTCTTGCTTATTTTACTTATGATCCCTTTGGAATGAGATCACATATGGACATACTATCCAGCATTCTCTGTTTTTATTGTGGCTTTCAGTCACTGCTACTATAAAATGGGATCTATATTATTTGAGAGATATGCTGTCTAAGGTATTTGTCCTACTGTATTTTTAGCACTTAAATTCTAATTTACGTAGGCATATGAAGTGTTTATATGAAGTGATTTTTTCTCAAAATCAGAACTTAAGAGATTTGATGATGCGGTACATTGAGAACGCAGGTGAACTGAATGATCTAGTATTACTTTGAAGGTTTGATAACTAAAGCACAAAAAGGACAACCAAAATAGACAGGTAACATGAAAATTTTGAGGACCTTCAAGGAAAATATGTATAGTCCAGAAGTCTATTTGTCTTTTCTGAATGATATTGACAGTGGGTCAACTTGGGTGAACTCATACATTTTTACAAGGTTGACATTCAATTGAGTTTAGCTTATGCAAAAAGTATTTTGGAGTTGTATTTGCTGATACTATCATATTCCTTTCCTTCTTTCGCTATTGCTTAGTTTTAAGGAAGGCTAGGAGTTTGTCCAAGGGCATATTTTTATTCATATTATTGTCAGATAACATGTGAAGCACAAAGGCACTGAAAAATTTCTCAGAACTGATGAAGTAAAGAAGTGATTTAAAAGCTGATAAAAGCAGAGAACCAAAGCATTTCAGATATATAAATCAAGTGTCTGTAACCATAAAGGGCTTCATGCTTTGGTCTAATGAGAAGAAGTGTTAGTTCTGTGGGAGTAAGAAAACAGGTTACATAAAATGTTTTTGGGAGAAAGATGAAGCCCTGTGGGTTTTACTGCAGGAAGAATCCACAATATATCCCACAGTATGACCCAATCTGAAGCTACAGGAGCCTGTAAAACAGGACATAATAGACATAATGAGTTTTTCTTTACAGAGGACAGAAAACATGGAAAAACACAGCAAATATTGCAACATAGAGTGAATAAGTGGTGACTGACAGTGGTGATCTGAAGACAATTGCACAAACTCTACCAGAATTACATTTAAAACTCTTCAATGTTGTGTCCAGATATTTCCACTGTAGCATGTTTCCATTTCTTCTTCACATTCAGCACAATGAAATTTAAATATATATTCTGACTTAATCTACTGTATAGTTTGAATGTGGCTGAACTTTAGAAACAGATTATTTAAAATATGTATAGTGAGAGATGACAAGTTGTAGTCCATTCTAAATCTTCCTTTTCAGATACTTATGAAACAGGCTGAAGCAGAAACTTACAATTAATATAATAAATTAGAGGCATTTTACAATTAAATAAGTAGTTTGTGCTTCATTGATTCAATAAGTCAGTTTACATAGCCTGAAAATTTGTTATTGAAAATTGTATGCAAAGTTAGAGTCTACATCCATTCCTTCATCAATTCAAAAAAACTCACATTACTTCTGTAAGCATGCCATATTGCAATTATCATTTTACTTGATAGATTCAAAGACTCTTAATGAACCTAAAAGATTATTTCATTTTTCTCAGTGCAATATCCAAACCATAGAAGGGTAACAATGACAGTAAAAGTGCATTTTTCATGAAATTTCATCTATAGAATTTTTTTCAGCTGTTAAAATGTTACTTATTGTGTTTTTCAGCCCAATCATTTTTTTTTCTAATTCACCTGGGCATTTTTTAATCAAGAAGTTAATTTGAAGGCATTAAACATCCCCACCCCACCTTTATTATTAATAAAAATTGGGAGATTTAGCTGCATTGTTCAGACAGGAAGCTACTTCTTGTGTTTGAAAATAGAAAGCATTTGTTCCGCATTTACTCTAGTACTTTTTACTCTGTGGCCAGAGTAAAAGCCCAGGAAGTTTTCAACCTAATTTTTTTATCGGGAAAAAAAAAACAAAACCAAGAGGGCATGAAACTTTTCATGATTCACTTTGCTTAATACAAAGCGTAATTTGAAGTGCTTTGACTTCTCGGGAAAAAATGTACTGAAAGCTTGAGTCAGGTAAATTGTTATGAATACATTATATAGTGAAAGTACTTTTTTCTTCTTTCTCAGTTTACAAGTTAAGGGGTTTTAATTTTTTTTTTTTTTTTAATTTTTTTACTTGTAAATGAGCTTGCTATTCCTGTAGATATACCAAAATAAATATTTTTTGGTAGGGTGGGGTCTTTTGCTCTGTTTAGGGGATTTCTCTCTTTGTCACTGCTTTTACACTTTTTAGCTAAAGTGATTTGAGAGATCTGAAGGTATACCATGCTTAGATGGCTTCAGTTCTAAATTGGAGGGGAAGTTTTTTTTTTTCTGCCTTTTTTCACTAAGAAAGTAAGTTTAATACAGCATTTAAAAAATTTTAAGATTTCCTCTCTAATCTTATCCTGTGTAGAAAAGGATTTTTTTTTAATCAGTCTTAGGATGCTTTGCAGTGCATTATAGTGAATGAAATTAATATTCAGCATCTGTCTTAGCAAGAACAAGAAAAAGACACTGTCTTAATGGTATTTATTGGCTGGTTTCACTAAACTTTAATCTTAACTAAAAAAGACCAAAACAAAACCAAAAACAAAGCAAAAAATATTTAGATCTAAATATACGAGATCAATTTCATGTTACTGCATGCAAGAAATTACTCCAAGATTGAAATGCATATATTCAGCACTATGCTTAGTCCAGAAGTCTTAATAAATGAAAGTAATATAAATTAGATGTTAGCCTTTTTCTATTTAAATATAGAATAATGCCAATAATAATACTTAATGCCATCATTTATGCATGAACCTTACTTTACCTTTAATTTTTAATCTTTTTATGTTCTTCAGTCATTGTCAAATGGAAAGAAAACTGTTAATTCAGAAATTTAACCTATGATGGACTATATGGCACTAAGACCTTATTTTGGAGGCTTAAGTAGGATTCAAGAAATGAAGTGGCCTGTGACATATCTCTGCACAGAAACAAATTTCCCCTTAGCAAAATTTACATGTGGCAAAAAATCCTGAATACTCTATTAAACTAAGAAAAAATCCACACAGACCTCATGTACAGAGACATGTTAACTGTATTGTTCCTAAGTTAAAAGCCACATTCCCTTCATTACTGGTAGATTTTAACAGAAGTTGTTATGCTTACCACTCTGTGATATTGTATTTTATTTTATTTTATTTTAGTAAGGCCACAGAATTAATCAGTCCCATCTGCATGCACAAAAGACATGACACAGGGAACAAAAACCATCTGAAACAAAACTATGCTTCCTTTCACAAGCAATAGGGGAAATTAATGTCATCACTAAGCTGAAGACATAAAGAGATTCAAAATTAAAAATCCTTTGAAAGCTTCCAACAAGATTCCTATAATCAGCAGGAAGATAAGTAATGATCAAAGCCCCTTAAAATAATATTGCTCACCCCATTAGAACTGCTTAAATGTACCCTACCATTCATCAGAAATTATACAAGATTACTGCAGAAACTATGCCATTGTTTCAGTAAGAAGCCCAGATGTTTTAAGGGTAGACTTCACAACTCACATAAGGTTAAAAGCCAAGACTAAAAAAGAAACCAAACCAAAACAAAGCATTTCACCCCCTCCCCCCACCCCCACCAGCTGCAGTTATAATCCTTCATTATCGCTAATGTAACACTTCATAGGTGCTCAATTGCTCTGACAAATTGCCTCATATTGAAGTTGAGTCATGGAAAGTGAAGGAAAGTGAATGCCTGCCCGATGGAGTGATATTAGCATTTTTGTTGGGTTTTTGTTTTTTGGGGTTTTTTTTTATTATTATTTCCTTAAAAATAGATGGTATAAACCTATTGGTTTTTCTTTTCCCCTAAAGAATCATTCTTCTTTTGTTAAATTTCATCTCAGCTACGCTGTGATTAGTGAAAGAAGAAAAGCACAGCTCTGGATACTTCATCACTAATGTTGCCCTATGAAATAGCCCCCGGGACATTACATACTGTTAAGTGTCAATTTAGGATCTGAAAACATTTCTAAGTAGAAGTCCAGAATAATGTAGGTTTGACAGTTCTACTAAACATTTGAGATTTATTATCTACTGCACTGTGTGTTTTTAATAGCAATATTGTTATTGCCTTCGTTGATAACAATTTGAAGTGGTCACCTTGTCTCCTCCTTTAGACATTCAGAGGTAGGTCATATGGCATTTTTTATTAGAATTACTTGTAGATGGAGGAAGTTTGCAGTGTTTCAGAAATTGCTTGGTGCAAGCTGTTTCAAAGTGAATGTCAGCTTTTAGTAGATGCAGTGTGCAAACTCAATTTGATTGTCACATTTATTTACCTATATTTAAAGACCTTTACCCATGCAAGTATAGGAACTACTATTTTATGCTTCAGGTATGCTTGTCAATATAGCTGAACTGCAAAAATATTTATGAATTAAAAACAGGAGCATACTTCCCTAGATACTCATACTCAAGTAAGACAAACACTATCCGAATAAAATCAACACATATCCATTTCACCTATACCCCAAATATGTTGTATCCACTATCCCAATCTATTTTTGTTATTCTCGAATATTTTATAACAGCTTTGAAACCACAACCCCTAGTACCATGTGCATTATTACATTGCCTCGAAACCCAAGATAATTCAATCACCTTCAAAAAATCTCCAAGAAATCTTTCAAACAAGTTTAATCTATGCCAGCAAACATTCAATCAAACATATTAGGCAACTACTGCAAGTAATTAGAATGGAATGGAATGGAATGGAATGGAATGGAATAGAATAGAATAGAATAGAATAGAATAGAATAGAATAGAAATTCTATTCAGTTGAAAGGGACTGGCATGCTGTTAACGGCACAGGCCAATTGCCTCTTAAACACTGACAGGCTTGGGACATTAACCACTCTTCCAGGAAAACTGTTTCAATATTTGACCACCCTCTTGATTAGTCCAGTCCAAACCTCCTCTGGTGCAGCTTTGAATGATCCCCACACGTTCTGAAGAGAGCAATGAGATGACCCATCAGCCTTCTTTTGTCCAAAATAGACAAACCCTGCATCCTCTGCCACTCCTGATAGAAAATTCCTTCAAGCTCTTTCACCAGTTTGTTGCATGCCTTTGGACACTTCCAAGTACCTTTGCATCCTTAACTTGTGGGGCATAAAACTGCACACAGCACTCGTGGTGAGACTGTGGCAATGCTGAATACAGAGGGAAAATCGCCTCTTTTGACCAGCTGGTCATGTTTGATGCAACCCAGGATGGCATTTGCCCTCTTGGCTACCAGGGCACACTGCTGATGACCAGCAGATCCCCTTCTGCAGGGCTGCTCTCCAGCCGCTCTGCTAGTTTATGCTCGACATTATTCCATCCTAGGTGCAGAATCTGGCATATGGACTTGTTAAATTTCATCACATTAATCACAGCCCAGCACCTCTGTGATTACAGCTTCAGCCTTTCTAGATCCTTCTGAAAGGCCTCCTGTCGCTCAAGAGAGTCAACAACATCTCCCAGTTGGGTAACATCAGCAAAGCTGCTAATGGTGCTTTCAGCTCCTGCAGCCAGATCATTGGTAACATATTGAATAGAACTGGCCCTAGAGCTGAGCCCTGAGGAACACCCCTGGTGACCAGCTGCCAGCCACATGGAGCCTCATTCGCTACAACCCAGCACAAATGTGTTGGATGGTAATGACGAGACTGTTTTTTCTTCATCGAGAATGTTACCACCAATTTTTCAGCATTGTCTCCAAACTTGTAAAGGGCTTGTCACTGGAAACATAATACACTATCTAATCTCACACAGAAAATGTTGAGGTACCAATAAAATCGTTTGGATTTCATGAGAAATTTTGCTTGCCGAGGGCAATTTGGGAAGTAATTCTGGGTGAACAAAAGCAGTCCTACTCTCATTTTGTAGTCATCTGTAACAAATATGGGGATAATGACAAAAAAACCCTCATGATGATTTATTTCAAAGAGAAGATAATCTACCAAGTGTAGACAAGTGGCAAAGCAGGAAAAAACACCAGTTGAGAAAGAAAGCCAGATTGTTTCATTGAAGCTTCTTGCACAAACTTAAGCAGAAATGGGTGACAAAGCATGAGCTACTTGACCACATTAAAAGATAACTCTCCAAACAGAAAATAAACATTTTTCCTCTATAGCAACCAATTAATTTCTATATTGAAAATTAAAGCCTTTGTCAAAAACAGAGTCAGTATTTTCTTGGCAATTGCAAAAAACAGGAAGAATAAGGAGTAAAACCTCAAAATATGGAACAGAATTTTCTCAAAATAATTGTTTTTCAGCACTAATTTTGAAATAAGTAAATATTTCTCCTCCTGAGTCAGGGGGCACAGATTTTTTTTATTCCTATTTTCTAAATTTGTAAAGGTAAAAAGGAAAAACCTTCCATACCTGCTTGAAAAACTTCACTAAATATTCAATGACGGAAGAAGAGATGTGAGATCTAGGAGATACCAGCAGGACAATTGCTTAGAGCTTTACACTACAGAAAGTCCCAATAGACCAAGCAAGGTAGTTAGCCCAGTGATTTGCAAGAATGATGGAAAAGGAGCCTGTGACTTAACCTCTTCCTTGAGCATTTGGTCAAGAATAATGACAACGCTTCACATCTCTCCTCTTAAACTGAAAAGGATGTGCTATAAATTTTGTGAAATGTGAGAATAATCCAAGACTGATTCAGACAGAGTAAATGTATAGTGGTCTTCTGGATTTAATGGATATGCACCGTGTCTGAATTTGGCTACTGAATGGGACTTCGCACTTTCCATTTGGGGCTATTTTAACCATCTAGCACTGGCACAAGTTAAATGATCTGTAGGTAGGAGCTGATAGTCAGTAGATTAAAAAAAAAAAAAAAGAGGATGCCTCCACAGAATGATCAAGAATATTGAAGTTAGGAAGCCCAAAATTTGGCACTGTGAGTGATTTCCCCTTTTCAACTTTTCCAAATATATAATTTGTCTGTTTTTCCTAATACATCATTTTAATATGCAAATTTGCATAACTAAAATCCTATCAGTATTATTCAGAAAAGTTGCATTTTTAAGAGATGCATAAAGCACTCATATCTACCCAAAAATATACCTCTGCAGGAAGTTTTAAATAAATTATGTCCTGTGTTCAGTTTATATTTAAATGTTTATAAGTTACCAACACTTGCCATGGAAAAAGATTCAATTATTCCATAAAGAAATTATTTCATTGGCAAACAAAATTCCATAAAGTTACCAATGACATGAATTGTTGTGAAATGAGAAACAGGTAATACATTCTAAATCTTAGTTGAAGATCATAGAATTTCTCTACAGAAATCTGGAATTCTTATGCAGCTGGCACTGAAGTTTTGCTCAGAATCTGATAATCATACATGTTTGTTTCTTAACCACACTTCCATAATCCTAAATTAAACAGTGGAAAAATATTTCAGGCGCCATATTTTAAACTGATCTGTAATTGAAATAGATCATTTGACTAGAGTTTTATTAACTGAAAGTAATAACTGAAAAAGTTTGAATCCACATGAAACACAAGTTGTAGATTCTAGTATTTTAACTTACACATGGAAGTGTAATTCACTCTGCTTAGATTCACTTGTCTTTGTAGATATTTTAATGCGAGCAACTAATATTAAGGTATTAATAATACATTGTTAGTACTGTATTTACTCAAATTCAAGAGTTTTGATGTTTAAAGACAAAGTATTGAAAAGTGTCAGAGAAGTATATATGCTTAGGAGCTCCAGTAAAAGATGAAGTAGAAAATTAAAACAACCTTCAAACTGTCTTAGTAAGTGGCAATTGTGTCAAACTTAAAACGAGTGTGCTTAGGTATTCTGTTTCTTGTGTGAGGGCTGAACCATCAATAAGCTTCAAAGTTATATTTCCTGCGAAAATTAATTAAGGCATCTATTTGTCTGCATAGCAATTATAATTATTCATCATGGAGACATATTTAAATGGAGGACATGCATGATGATTATGACCAAACGTCATCAATGGATCATGGAGAATATTTTTCTCTTTGGATTGTATTTTGTTTGTTTGGTGGTTTTGCTTGTTTGTTCCGGTTTCTGTTTTGTTAAAAGCACAGGCAAAACAGTCCCTCAAATAAAATCAAAAGTGGAATTAGGTCTGAAGGAAAAGTTCTTGCATATGCTTTGGATAGGGCATTCAGGAGTTAGCTGTGTGATTCTTCAGAGGTGACATTGTCCATGGGACCTGATGGGCACTGAAATAAATGAGAGGCATGTAATGGACTTCAGTAAAACCTGAAACTTGTTATAAATACTCACACACTTCACTGAAGTCACACTTTACAGGCAAGTATGACTAAGATATTTTAGTAAGATATTACATATGTGTTCTAAAAATCTTTACATAGCACCAAATATATTTTCCCCTTGTCCTGCCCTGATCTTGATCCCACACAGAGTAAGGGTACTGAAATCATAATCTTGTATTGCAACAACAGTCTTTAATATTTTTTAAAGTATATTATGAAAAGATTACAAAGATTCTCAGAATAGTTCATTACCACTCTCCATCTTGTTAGTCCAGCTTCCATAATCACCTCGATTAAGCAGATTGTGGCTCAGATCTCATGGATCTATTTTTTGGTAGGGTGTTTTTACAAGCACAAGTAACATCTGTGCTTTTCACTTTCTTCACAGCATCCAACCACTCTGGCAGATGTTTCTAAAACCATACTGTCTGGTAACATTTAAAGGAATACAGTATTTGCATAAGCACTGGGAATTCCAATCTTAGTACTTTCCATATTGTTTTAATTTTTTTAAATCAACATTTTTTGTTCTATGCACATAATTTTGTTTTACTCTTCATAAAGCAGACATTGTGTGCACACATCTGTTAAATCTGGGCTGCATTTATTACAGTTCTCCTCTTCCAGAAACAGGAAGGATTAATTACCACAGACCAGCTCTAGAAGCACCCCCGTGTTTCTTAACACACAAAATTAATTCAGAGTTGACAAAACTCTTTCAGACACAACCTGCTTCCTGCTGATGGCGCTTTATTAGCATATTCTTCCCAGAAAAAAAATGCCTCATAGACCCTTTTTACCTCTCCTCAGAGTTCAATTTGTAAAGCACTGAGTGACAGGCAGCAAAATGGCTTGAATATATCTAAGGCAACTTGCCAAATCCTCCCAATAGAAGCACTTTGGAGCCTTTGTTCTGAGTACATTAAAGTCACAGAAGGTCCATGTACTGTAGACTGTACAGGGCAGGCAGGATGTTCACAGTAAGACAAAACAGCAGGTGATAAATGACATTAAATAACAGTGAGAATTTACCACAGACTAAATTAACTACTGGAGTGAAATGTTCTCAGCTCTAAGGCTATACTAACAGTGAATTTATAATCAGGTGATTATAATTCTTTTTAGTGTTCAAAGAAGTCTATATGTAAAAATGATCAAGACAGCTCTATTTAACTCCAAAGACAAGCTGTTGGAACGTGTTCTAAAAATGATAGAGAGCAACTCTCCTTTCCACTCTTATTGAGTAATTTATACAATAAGTACATAAAAGTGAATTTGATTGTTAGATACCTGACATGTTCCATTTCATGAAAAATTAAAGCCAAATTGAGTTGCTCCTAGATGGTCAAACACCTGAAAAGAGGATTCTGTAATTTCAATTTAAGAAACTTGCAAATGAATATTTGCTGGCTCTGAGGGGAGGGGGGGAAAAAGTGAACTGCTGTCATCTATATAAAATTCTACTGAGTTTTTTGTTTTGTTACAAGACTAATATTATAATTTAATGTAGTAATAATTTCACTAACTGACATTATTGTCATTAAAAATTCCTGATATTGTTTATAGATGTGATTTTGATAATACTAAAAATATGATTATTTATTATAAATAAAAAACAGAATCCCAAGGAGATAAAGAAATACCCAAGGGGGTAAAAGAGAAATTATTTATAAATTTAATTTAAATTTACACATTATCTATTTATGCATTTAATGAATATGGTAGCATTGATTTATCTAGTACTTTTTTCTCTACAAGGAAAGATGATTTTTCATGATACACTATAGACTTCTTTTTCTCTATTTTGGTTGACTAAAGTTAACACAGCTCTAGAATATCTGTCAGAATCTGCACGATTTTTCTCTAGGAAAAGAACACAAACATCCAAAGATAGTAAAACAACATAAGCAAGCCCTGAAGATCAAAATCAACAAAGAAAAACAAGACAAATGCAATAAACAAAGAATCACTGGGTGAGAAGCACTTTGAAGAAAGGCCTAACTACTGTGTTCTAAGACTTGGTGTTATTTCCACTTAAAATTCAGGGGGTTTTATATAGAAACCTTGTCCTGAGTGCTGTGGGTATTTATTAGGGTGCACAGGATAAAGGAACAAATTCATAGAAATTAATATATTTTTTATTAAGCTAGGCTAAATTAACAAGCTTAATTTGACCTAGTGACCTCACACATAAATATTTAAATCTGGATGTTGTCCATATGTTTTATCAGCTGAACACAAGCCTCAGATTCTCTGTTCCCCTGAGAAGTTCACCCATTTCTGAGAGGAGGAAAGATTGTAATGACAGGTAGAAGGCTCAAAGCATTTGTTTATTTAAAGTTATTACTCATTCCAATCGCTCTTAATTCCTCAGTTTGGGTTTGCTGCAGACATCACTCCCAAAAGGCAATAGGTGTCAGCTGTACTTCATGAGTATATAACTACTACTTGTTACTCAGTATGTGACATCCTAACCATATGATGCAAGCAGTTTATTTTCCACACAGTGTTCACTATGCTTCATAGAACAGAACTAAAAGGCATAAAATAGAAACATATCTTATTGATTCCATACATCTGGAATGTGCATTAATTCCATTTCTCAAAAGCTTTTAAAATGTATTTAAAGTTTATAATAGACTGCTTATGAACTGTGTTAAGTTTTTTTAAAAAAAAAGCATTATTTTCTAAACCCAAGAGTTTTGAACTACACTAAGACTATAAAACCAGTTTAAATAACTATACCATCAAATGGTCACATTGGACTTGTCATATTCCAGAGGAAAAACCAAAAAATTCTGGGTTCCTATAATTTCTCCAGAGGTCAATCAGGTGTCAAGATATTTTTAATTATGCTTTTTGTTCTTTTCAATGCATACATTTCAAGGGAAGCTGTCCAAGAAGCATTTCATTTTAAGAAAAAATTTAACAAACAAGCTATAGCAAAAGTGACATTAAGCATTATCAAATTCTTCAAGACAGAAAAAATTCTTCCTTTGTTCTCTAACAAGTGCCCAAGGTGTGTACTGGATCCAGCTGCCAAACACATCATAGTGGGTTAAATCATGTTTTTCAGTTTGATGCTTTAATATAAGACAAAATCTTGCTAAGTGTTCTGTTTTTATAAAAAATACATTCAGTATAGCAGA
Organism: Dicrurus megarhynchus; assembly: GCA_013399195.1. Lineage (NCBI taxonomy): Eukaryota > Metazoa > Chordata > Aves > Passeriformes > Dicruridae > Dicrurus > Dicrurus megarhynchus. The sequence goes on from VXAD01008108.1 coordinate 307,652, forward strand.
TACTGTTACATGACATTTTTAAAATTAGAATACTTAAAATATAGCAGTCTACGATTGATATTCAACCAGTCATTTAAGCTCATAAAATTGCTTTAAGAGCAATCATATGACCCCAAAGCGAAATGAGAATCTAAAATGCAAATAATATAACTTGATTGAATATTGTGGCTTCTTTGTTTAATCAGTGAAAGACTATCTTGGAATTCACACAACAGAGTATTTTAGAAATGTCACATCTCTGTTAGAAGATTTCTGAATTCTCAGATTTCATCTTACAACATCAACAAAACCATCCATAATTTCTTCTTCTGGATGGAGCACTGTCATCAGTGATCAGCAGACAGAGATAAAAACATTCTGAATATGGTTTCCTTGGTTCCTGATTTAAGACAGCCCCAACAGAATTGTAAGAAGAAGAAAGTCTCCTCCCTTTGTACGGAGAATAAGCTTGATTCTCAGGGTGCTTTAAAACACTATTGTTCAATTACTTTCTATTTTAAAAATACACATGTGATCATTTTGCCCTTTGATAAGGTAGGCACACAGTTTCTTATCTTTATCATCATTTCTACAAGGCGCTTCCACAGCTGCTTTAACAAAACAACAGCTATAGCAAAAGCATGCACAAAGCATGTGAGCTTTCTATCTGTGCCTTGGAATCCAGACTGACTTTAGTCTTGGTTTCTCCATCAAAAGGTCAGGTTACACCGCAAGTCTTTCATCAATTGTTCTGTGGTGAGGTCTTTTGTATTTCTGATCTTGATGTTGTTGCTAGGGTAGACTTTTTTTCAGTGTTTTGTTTTGTTTAAGTCCCTGTACTTACTACATTGAGATAAATATGCATATGATGCAGCTTTCAGCAGACACAGTTCTGTGCCCTGTGCCTCAGAGCAAAGCAAAGGTATGTAAATTGGCAACAGCAGTTTGCTGTCTCTTCTCTGAACAGATTGGATCCCAAGACAGGCCCTCTGGCACTCTTTCATTCTGCTGCTGATGCTTGCCATTGAGGAGTTCTCTCTGGCTTGCTCCTTGCTGTTAACACTAGGAAATCTCAAGCATTCAAAGGAAAAATGTCAAGGGTCATTTAAAAAAAAAGTCATCTCAGTGTGTGTTTTTAAGAAATGTCATATTATTGTTCTTTAGAGGATATATTAAACAGAAAAAAAGAAATCTACAAAAATATATAATCCCTAATTCCATGCCGATTATTTTTGCTTGAAAGGAAACTTTCATAATTGCAAATACGAAAAGAAATATCAATTATTAGGTGTGTCAGCAGTCCTTAAAAATAGAACAAGGAATTTTTGGTTGTGCAAGCAGACAGCATTAAATTTATCACATATTATTTTTAATGGACTGCCCAGGTTACTAAAGAGTTGAAAACACCTAATTTAAAACTCTGTTGGGAACATTAATTAAGTTTTTTATAGTTACAATCTGCCAACTTTCCCGTGACTGCATAGCAGCAAATTTAAATTTCCTACAGACTTTAGATAGCTGTACATCTAAAGTAATGCATATTCCACAGCTCTAATATGCAACAGTGGGCAAATATATAGACCACATGAAGTGTACTTTTGCTACCTGTCTCTCACAATGGTACATGTTTGGGAATTTGAAAACTAATTTTCTTGGCTCAGAATTCTATGTATGCTACAATTCTTTCAATCTCTAATGTTAAAAGCCTGACAAATGCTGTGTTTGACGACTCTGCACTACTTGGAACACGCTTATTACACAAGGAAAGGATTCTACATTTTGATTTTTTTCAACACCAAAGCAATTCTGATCACAGAAAAAAAAAAAAAAAAAATTCAAGGTTTAAATCCTTTGTACTTTAGCGTCTGGAAGCCTGCAGCCATTAGTCTGCCTCTGTGAATATGGTTTCAGAGAAAAGTAATCAGAGACTGCATGCATCTGTAAGATGTTTCCTATTTTATATTTCCACATATTTTCTTCATGTACACCTAGTAACATCCAGCTGCCACAGTCAACTGCTGCTGATCCTGGTTGTTCTGGCAGTTTCAGTCAAAACCATTGAAAGCAATAGGCAGATTCTAACTCTATAACTCAATTAGGCTCATGGAAGAGGGCAGTGGTTTTTGGCCCAAACTTACTCCTGCTAGAGCATTTGTGAGACAGGTGTAGACTCTTAAAATGATGTTTCTTTCTTGGTAAGAAAAGCATAGAAGTAAGCTGACCTCAGCGGAAGAAACACATTCTTTATGTCTGTGTGTGTGGGAAAGAGAGTGGAATCACTGAAGCACCAAAAAGTGACATGGTGCTGAGCACAGGCTATTTATCTTGCTAAATACACAGGCCAAGTCATACAATCTTTGTTCATTTAAAACTACACTGATTCCAAAAGAAACTGACTACATAATTTCCCTCACTATGAATAATTCTGCTAAATGAATATATTTAATGCACATGAATATTTATCATTCTAGCTTATGAAGTATTGCTAGTACTGAAATCATTGTGAGACTAAAACAATATTCTGCATTTAAAAGGTCTTTTTACTATCTCTGTGTCTGTCTGAGGTTGAAGAAATCCTACAATAATTTCAGTGAGGTTGACACTAACATCTGCAGTGGGGTGCAGATATCAGAAGAAAACAAATTGCATTGGATGGTTTACACATTTCTACTGACATTAACATAGATGGTGTTTCTCACCTTGTCCCTGTCCCAGTAAACTAATAATGGTGAATGTAACTGTAATAGTTGCATGAAATACAACTGTGGGGCATTTTATCTCTCAAAATTTATTACCAAAACACTTATTCAAATTATTGCTTTATAAAGGACATATCTGTTATGGGATGTTTTGCACCAAATACTCCACAGAAATACGTTTGTCTCTTGGGAGAAAAAGAAATTAAATATATTTTGTTATCTGTTTCCAGGGAGTGCGCAATATTTATTGTAGAATATTTTGGGGGGAAAAAAAGGAAGAAAATTCTCAAAATAGAAATTACAATTCTACTGTTTTCTCTACTAAGAGCAGTTTTATATTTATTTACATTTTTTATTTGATTGTGGGTGTGCCGATGCATTAAATATCTACACAGTTATTATGCCATATGGAAAAGTCTACAGCATCTAAACTTTACCATAGGGCGGGATGTTTTTAATGAGGTAAGGTTAACATTTGAAAGGTTCAGACAGTCTGATAGAGCTACTGGAAAGGACAAGAGACATCAGTTTGTTTGGTTTTTACTTTTGTAATAAAACCAAAATGCTTGCCAAGCTGTGTTTAATTTTATTGAGGTGATCCAAGAAGCAGGGATAGATCCATCCATAATGCTGATGGATGAAAAGTCTCTGTTTTGGTACAACTTTTTAAGTCATCACATGACATAGTGTAGCACAGCAGACGCTGCTAAGTTAGACCATTTCTGTCTACCAGTAAATCTGTGCTAGAAATTCAATTTAGTTGTATACAACATAATTTTTTTTCAGTATTAATGCTTACTTGCTATTGATACTCAGACAGAGGATTCCAAACTTTGTTCAGCAGGCTACTGACAATCCCTATACAGATAGCTGGTGATGTGTGGCCTGGACTGGTCACATCTTACTACATGTCTTTTTAGGATAGCCAAAATTCTTGCTTCATGAAGGCAATGGCAAAGACATTATCCAAATACAAAGCAAATGTTACAGGCATCAAAATCCTGTTGAACTGAGGTCAGTAATTAATACTGCAGAATTCCAAGCAATGTCAGGAATGCTTCAAAATGAGGAAATTTGAGTATTGGACTTCGTGGCTCTCAATAGTATTTTTAAACAGCCACAGAGTATCTTTCTTTCAACCTTTACTGGAAGGTTTTTAGTTTTCACTTGAATGTCCTCTTTTTTAGATACAAAATTTTAAATTAATAATAAATTCAAATGTATTTTTTTGTTTTATTTCAAAAGACTTTCAAGATTTATACGTCATGTGAATTTCAACCACAACCCTCAAGATGGTCTAGGCTTTTACTGAAAACTCACTCCATTTGTTTGTAAGACTGGAATATTTTTTGAATTTTAATCTTTAGGGTTTTAACATAAAATATTGTTTTGCTTTTCTTTTTTTCTTATTTTCTTCTAAAATTGCAAAACAGTGCCTTAGTAAGCATCATGGGGTCAAAGCTTTAGGCAGAAAAGTTGTTGCAAATACAAAATTATGAAATATATGTCTCTGTTCCTCACTGCATATTACCATTCCAACATAAGCATTGTTTATTTCTACAAGACATTTTATTCTGCATTGCTGTTTCAATTAAGATTAGGCAAAATAAGTTAGTTTTGAATGGTAAAATGATAGTATGAGAAACAAACATGACAACCTCTTACCTAGAAACCCAAACTTCAACTTCCTTATTTTATAGCTAAAGAACTGTACATACACATTAGTTATTATATTAGAACACATTAGTTATGTCACATTCCTCATATAAATGTTACAAATCTTGAATGTTTCTGAAAATCACCCTAAATTTTAAGATTCATTACATCTAAAAATATAAAGTTCTTTAAGTTCTTTCCCTGTCTGAAAGTATATTATAGCAATTATTCTAAGATAGTTTGAATTGTCCTCTAGAAATACGTTCTATTACTGAAATCCAAATAACTGGGGTTTTATATGTAAGTAACTATGACTGCTTATAAATGGCATTTGTTTCTACTATAATTGAGCCATAACCTGAGAATTATAAAAACTTTATTTTCCTGGAAAAATCTGTGAAATACCATAAGGAAAGTAGGATGACAAACCTTTAGAAAACTAAATCCAGGGAAAATTGATTCTGTCTGAGCTGCAAACCTAAAGCACCACAGAACACAGCCCAGCAGTGCACATTGCAATTCCATTATCTGAAATCCAGTTGTTTTTTCACGTCTCAAATGTTGGAACTGGATTCATAACAAGAAAGGCAGAAACTAAAATGGTTGAAATGTTTGGGAAATTTGCTAAAGTACATAACCAGAACTTCTGTGTAAATGTTATACTGCAGAATCCTAGGTCTAACCTAGGGAAGACAAAGTTGATCCCCAAACTGTTGACTTTGTCAGAGCTGCAGCAATGCTGTTCAGCATTTGGCCTTTCCCCTCATGTTGGCAACATTTCTTTCTCTTTCCTGTCAGACCTCAGATGGCAATCATTTCATATGGTACTCTCTACGGAGTGCCCTTCTACTCCCATGCTGTTTTGCATACCATTTTGACTCTCCCCAGCATATCTCTCAGTCTGGAAGCACTGTAATTTACACTGCTGAGTAGAAAAACCCTCTCTAAGGATGGAAAAAACAGAAAAAGCAGTGGAAAATACAGTACAGCAATCCTAGGTATGTTTATTAAATTACACTCTCTTGTTCCCTGTTCCTTCTCTTTTGCTGGTCATGTCAATCTTCAATGCCATTTATCTCAGTGGTGTCTTCAGGTACTAATTTCTTCTTTTTTCTTTATTATATACTCTAAACTCCTGTTAAAAGTTTGAGCACTGGAACAACTCCCCAGAAAAGCAGCCACAGCACCAGCTTGACAGAGCTCATTTGGACGATGCTCTCAGGCACACAGTGTGACTCTTGGGGTGTCCTGTGCAGAGACAGGAGATGAGATTCGTGCATCTCTTACAAGTCAGGATTTTCAGTGATTCTGTGCTTCTTCAGGTTGCAGGACAACTCAATCTCTTCTTGAGTATCTGTGATGAAAGATAGATCCATATGTCATTAAACTCCTACAAAGGTTTTTCCCAACTGATTTCTAATTGAGCTTCTTGCAATTAATATTTTTAAATCATTTGTTATTGTTTATGCACATAATAAAAAAATGAAACAACCTCAAATGAAAGAGTAGCAAGTATGTATATCTCAGTTGATAATTTACATAATTATATTGCTCTAAAGCACAAGCTTCTCTTTCATTCCCTGCTCTTCATTATATCTATTATTTTGTCATCAAGTAGAATTGTTTGAAAAATGTCTTCCATGTCTTACATTCTTCCATAAAAAATGTAATTTTTTTTGATTGTAGTGTACAGCAAAGTTTAAAACTCAATTCGATGTAAGTTTTAAATTGTAGGACTAACAAAAAGGTAAAGTTATTTTTTTTCAACAGGACAATTGCAAGGATCTGTGACATATTAGTAAATGGGGATATTTAAAATTATACTGCATATATAACAAGTTAAAAGGACCATTAAAAGAGGTGAGAAAAAATATTATATATTTATTAATTCCTCCTCCTTTGTAGATTAGTTTGTACATATGTAGACAATCTTTTAAAAATATCATATTTCTGGTGAATTCATTATAGTATAATAATGTATTTACATTACAGAAACTTACTTTTGACAATCAATACCCTTTTTCTGTAGAACATTAAGTTCTGTGTCAATTGAAATGTTGGGACATACTAACTGACTCGTTCTTAAATATTGCTCCAGCCCTTGTCTCAAATTTTTGTATATTCTTACATCTATCTGCTCACAAGTGGTTTAGAAGGAAAAGTATCACCTATATAAAACAGCTGTCTCAGATTAATAGTGACAAAGTGAATAAAGTCCCATAGGAAACACTAACGTGTATGAACATGTTTTCTGCAGGAATTGATCTGCTACTCAAAAAATCAGGATCAGGTTCAAGAATATTATGTGAACTTGAGGGAAAATACAACTGCACTCTCTGCATGGGCAGAGGGCCCATTCTGAGGCGGAATCGCTGTCATTCTGCAACCCTGTTTAAAAGGGGGTGAGGAAATCAAAGGTGACCAATAGCTGGCACAAAACTCACTTTAGTGGGGTTCGGTGTGGGAGCATAAAGCCTCAAGACACACTTTTATAGACATCTATTTCAAAACGTTTCCATGAAAAAATACAATACCATCTGGGTTTGGGCTGCTGTGTGAAGCACCTCTTATTCAGCATTTCAACGAAATCAATGTGAATGCAAAAACATTCAGATAGGAAAAAAAGTAGAGAGAGGAAGAAAATTCAGATCCTATTTTCTCCAACTTCTGAGCAAAATTAAGTTCCTTCTCTTATTAGTCATTAGATGGAACAATGTTAAAAAAGTATCAATAAAATCCTCTCTTGACAACAGTCCTCCAATCTTGAAAAGAATTCCAATGGAATTATAAGCATTGAAAAAAGAGAATCCTTCTTTATTTAACTGCAATTCATTCAATGTGAGTTTCAAAAGCAAAAACATAATGTGAGAAAAAGCCAACCTAAGGATTATTTTTTTTATTATTAATAGTAATAATAAGTAATTCAATCCTAAAATGTCCTTTCATAACAATTGTTGAGGGACATATGCAAATGACTACCTTTCCTGGTTTTGAAACCTACTTCAAACACAATAAATATAAGAAAAAAAGCTGTTTTTTCTTTAGTTTAAGTAGAACTGTACATTTCTTAAATAAGAATACTTACAGTCTTAAAAGAGGCCAGAATACTGCCTATTTCCATTTTTTTTTTTTTTTTGTACAGTCAGGAATATGTTTGAGGCTAAATCAACAGAGAGAGAAGGAGAGAGAGAGGGGGGAGAAGGAAGTGGAAAAGGAGAGGGAGAGAAAAAGCATGCACCCATTATCATGCACAGTAAATGTACATAGAAAGTTAAATAATATTTTAGGGGTAAATCAATATTTTTTTCTTGCAAGCACATGAAAAACATTTCAATCAATTCATTTTCTACTTAAACAGTTGCATTTTTTTCATTCAAAATAACTGTATCTTTATATATATATATATACCTGAAGATAACCTTTGTAATTTTGATCCTTTTGGTTTTTTTTGGAAATAAATGTAACAGTACAGCTAAATGTCAAATTGAAACATGTCTTTACTAGAACAAGCCATATGTGCTTCCCTTTTGAAGAAGAACCTTAAGAGTGTCCAGTAGCAATACATGTTTCCAGATGAGTCTCCTTTGATGGCAGACTTGTCAGTTCACCAACCTTTCTCAGTTGGTCATCTGCTGTATAAAGGTCCATTTTGTTTTCTAAGGGTGTGTGAACATGAAATTAAACATTCTTTATGTTTCCGCATTCACTTTCTAGACATTTATGTAGGTAATGTGGCTGATTATTAGTGAGCATTCAACTGCAAGGCAGACATAGCTCTGCATGCTTAGTAGTGGTGAATTGTGCTTATTTATAACTCCAATCTATATAGAGGAGAAAAAATTTAAGATAGAGGAAAACTGATTGTGTTAATGATCCTGAAAAGATTAATTTCCAGTTTTCTCCCTTTACAGTGATTTTTTTCATTTTTAAAAGTTTAACTTAATGCCACAGTTAACAGTGCTAATAATTAATAATATTGGTTATTCTGAGGGTTTTGTCCTAATTTTTAGTCCAGTTTTGGAGGAATTGAGAGGAATGATATTCCTGTGTTGTGAAGACATTGAGGTATTGAAGTTTTTCTCTCTCTTCTTTGATACATTTCCTTTGCCATTCATAGGATCTGCAGAATGCAAATCTGCATCCTGCACTGAACTGAAAAGTGGAGTCATCACGATCCTGTTTTGGTTGACAATCCCGATTCCCTTTGAAGAGCTTCTCTCATTAAAAAGAGAAACTATCCATTGTTCAATTAAAGAACACTTGACACAGAAACTGTTAAAATTGTGGAATATAAATTGTTCATTTGAGATAAAATATATTACTGCTATTACTACTACTATGATGTGGAAACAGAAACTGATACTTTTATTCTTCAAATTTCTTTTCTACCAAAATTTATTAACTATCTGAACACATACATTGTAATACACATCTCTTTTCATAGGAAAAAAATAGAGACACCAAATTAAAATGTCTGTTTAATGTCAAATAAATGATTTAAATATTCTGTTTGGCTTTTTATCATCCATGAGTGTTAACCGCATGAAGAATTAAGAAATAATTTTACCTATTCCCTAATCTTCAATTTTACTCCTATGTCTGTTAACTATTTTGTTCAAATTCTTCAATAACATTTAGATTTTATGTCATATTCAGGTTGGGGAAAGGAGAAGTGCTAAGTGAAACATTCGGCAGAAGGCTGGTGTCTAGCTGCTAATGCCTTCCAGATTAGTCATATGATCATAAAAGTCCTACCAGAAACTCATATGTCACAAAATACATCTGAGAGAGATTTGTTTTTGCTTCCTTAACTGTATCTTATCTGTCTTCCTTATACTCTTCCTCCTTTGTTTAATAAATTCTGTCCTCTTTCCCCAACATAGCGTGTCAGAAATATTTTACATATCTGCCTTCAGTGAAAATGTAATGGGATGGCAGAACTTAATAAATGTCTAAACCTAGCATAACTTCTCTGTATCTTAAATTCTATTTGCTTCTATTTGCTTCTCATGCACAGCCCCTTAAGCTGAGTTACTTCCAACATTACAGTGTGATGAATTTCACACAACCACCTATTTTTGAAACAACTCATGGAATTTTGTTCTAGGCAAACCTCAGCTGAGCTACTCTTTCTGGTAAATGTGACTAGAATAAATTATACTTTCGTTGCCTACAACTGTAAATGTTTTAATATAATTTTTATTAGTACATCAGTCAGCACTATCTTCTCACCTCTTTCAATTTCTTTCTAAACTATTGCCATCTCTACAGATGATAAAAGACCTGGTTTAATTACCACTCTGTCCTTCAGAGATCATTAGTGTGTGTTATCAATAGCAATACCTAGTGCCAAAGATGCAATTGTGTTATTTTTTTAAATGTATTTTTATTCAAAAATATAGCAACCAAACCACATCCTCTTTGACTATTTTTGGAGGAATAACATGAATTTAATTGGATGTCCTATCTTTTTTCTTCATAGATGCTGCTGTGGGCGTTTTTTACTTGCTTTTTTTTAGTTTTTTTTTATTTAAATACACTCTGTATGGTCTTTAAAATTTTAAAACACTTCTATTAAAAGGCTACAGTCTGCAATCTTAAAAAAAAATTACAATGCCTCTCTGCACCCTCTGTATATATTCTCTTCTACTTATGGTAACTGAATCTTGACAAGAATTAATTTACTTTCTGAATTCATTTGTGAATTAGAATATGTTAGTCTGTACAGGTATTATGAGACCAGTGCAAAATACATCTAATAAAGAAAAAAAGCAACATTCTAAATCTCTGTATATGTTCAGTTTTACTCCATGAAAATGAAAAGCATATTAAGATGTGGTTCATCTAAAATGGGTCAGATTAGTTAAGACTTACAAGAGATGTGCACAGGAGATACTACATTTTATTTACATGTATAAAATAAAGATAATAAATGGAAATGACTGCTTTGGAAGTCCTTTTGCTTTTACCTATAAATTTATTTACTTTCATTAAACCAGAGAGCTGAGGAGATAATCAGATCTTCCACTTGATAAGAGTGGGACATGGGCTCTCATTCACACCAACTGTAGTAGCACAGTACAGCTAACAAACCTTAAAAACACTGAATTTTGTCAACCAGCTGAGATTGCCTATTCTGGTATCCTGGCCCTGATGATCAAGGTTAGTATTTCCGTCTTTTTAGAGAGGTGTGTACAAATTTCTGCAGTAAATTTACCATGAGGATACAAATCACAAGGTAGTTTTCCTTGCATTGAGAATAATTAAAAGATAGGTTTTTCTCTTTCTTTCAGAAAAGAGAGTTTTCTCTATCTTTTACTTAAAAGCACACTGCTCAGCAATTTCAGCACACTGTTGACCTCCGTTTCATCACAGATTTTGACATGTTTTGACCCAATGCTTTTAGGGGTGATAAACACCTTGATTTACGGAGCAAATGGGATAAATGCTTTCATGTATCCCTGATTCACAGGTTATGAAATCAAACAATTCAGTATGTATTGAACATCAGCAGTACTGGAAAAAAAATAAATAAAGCAGGGAGCACGCAAACTACAAACGTTGCTAGTAGTATTTCAGCCATTTGTATGCAAGCAACCTGTCAAAATGTCAGCATACAGTATCTTTTAAGACCTATAATAAAGTCATAGATTTGTAATTTTCTCAGTGCAAACCTTAGTATAGATTAATGATAGGAAAGCCAATGAAAATCACTTTTGAAATTACAAAGGAAACACTAATTATACATTAAATTTTAGTCGTAGAATAATAGTACAAATAGTAAGATGTCTTTTTTTTTCTGTCTAAAGGTGGAAAATCTGTGTATTTGTTCACAAATCATGCTCAGTGAGGCTATTCTTTTGGCAATGTCCCAACTAAGTACACAGATATACTTTTAACAGTGGCAACTTCTTGCTGATGAAAAGAGAAAAGTCACCTGAAGTGTCCCATTTAAGTCAAAACTAATTTTAGACTCACATTGATTATGTAAAGATGAACAGAAAACTATGCACATTTCTTCTGAATGCTTTAGGAACAGTGCAGGAATCTGATGGTCTTAGGAGAGTGTACAAGCAGCAGCAGACAGGCTACATAATGTTATTATCTGGGATTCATGGAGTCATAGAATGGCTGAGACTGAAGGGACCTCCGAAGGCCATCTTTTCCTCCTCAAACAGGACCTCATAGAGTCCATTGCTCAGGGCCGCGTTGAGATTTCTTTTTTAATATCTTTAGGGATGGAGACTCCACAACTTGTCCATCAGGAACCGGTCAGTATTCCCCTACCTGTACTGGTAAATGAAGTTATTCATGCACCACATGGTACACGGATACATGTGGACAGCTTTGCCCTTCCCCTTGTTGAACTCCATGAGGTTCCTGTGAGTCCTTTTCTCCAGACTGGTGAGGTCCCTCTGAACAGCAGCACAGCTCTCTCATGTACCTGACATTCCTCCCATTTTTGTAACATTAACAAAATTCCTGAGACTACATTATGCTTCATGATTAACAAAGATGCTAAAACTTAAATTTTTCAAATGATCTTTACTAACATCTGACAACTTAAAAACATAGACTGATAAATAGACTGACCAGTACAATATCTGAAATTCTTATATATGTTGAAGATATGTGACTGTATATCATTTCTATTTCAGCTCTGTTTTTCCATCAATTTTTTCATACCGCTCATACTATATTCCACTTTCAGCTCAGATGCCTACTTTTCTGCCAAAGTAATTTACTTTTAATTTTTCAGTAACACAGACAAATGAGTAAGAGAAGTTTTTATATGTAGTTAATTTTGTAAAGTTTTCAGGTATAGCACATTCCCCTCAAAGATTACACTTTTGTTAATAGACTTATTTCACTGACCTTCTTTTTTATTGCTTGCCACCATAGCCTTTACTGAAACTGTGTGGGCAACCTTTAAAAATAATAGTGCCAATGTCAATCACACAAAAACTACACACAAAAACCTTCTGAAAAACGATCAATTAAGGCCTAAATACAAATGCAACATAGCTAGGCAGACTGACTGGATTTACAGCCTCCAAAGCAAAGTATACAATTAGCTTCAAATGCCAAACTTCACATGCCATTAAAGTGGCTGTATATTAAAAACAACAACAAAAAAATCGTAGTGAATTCTGCATTCATGATGAGTAGACTTAAGAATTTTGGTGAACAAAAGCTATTCTGCTACATTCATTTGCAAAGGATATAATTAGTTGTTCTTTCACTTTCTTGGATAAAGATGGCACATATAAAAAATAATAGGCTGTCAATAGCCAAAAGGGTTAGAAGTATAATTTTAACAAAGGAGTGTATTTAGGACAACAACAACAGATTTCAGCTGAATATATGCTGTGTTTCAGAAGATTTTATTCCAAGAAAGATTTACTTATAATTTATATGATACATGGTATTTCTGTTTTGTTTATTTTAGTCCTCATGTTATAAAAATGATTACAATGATAAAATGCATTTTGCTAATACATTTGCTGCAATTTTAGGGGCACAAAGTTGTTACAGCAAAAATACACCAACAACTTACAGAATGCTAACAACTTCTTTGTGTACATATACCACAAAGACATTTAGACCCCAGATATTTTAAAAGTTGAAAATGGTGTTGAAAAAATTCATGTTGTCCTTCATTCCAGTCTGTGTCCATGTCTGTGACAGCATGAAAAATTAGGAGAAGTAAAGTGAGTCAAATGTGGGAATAAAGAGCCATGATTTCTGCCCAAATTTAATTAAAATTAAGATTGTTGTCTTGTGGATTCATAATTAAGATCCCATTGTAAAAACAAATTGTTTTGATTTCTGATTAAAAGTTACATAATTGTGAAGGCCACCAAAAGGTAATATTTTAATTTCATTTTTCTTGCTGATTTTGCAGCTATACTCCTCAAAGTAAGTAGACACTAAAGACAAATAAATTGTTGTTTCATGTGTGGTCATGGATGAGGAGGTTAGACAGGAATTTGTAAAAACTATTTTTTTTTCCTAGTGATTTTTTTTATTTGGCTGTAAAAACAGAAACTTTTCACATTTCTTGGAAGTAAAATAGTTTCTGTGATGGTATTTCCAGACAAAATATGGGGGGGGGGGGCGGGGGGGGGGATGACCTGTTTTCCATGCAGCAAATAGCAAACCCCTTTTTCAGATAATTTTCAAAATGTTTTGGAGTCAGGATTTAAACATCATGCTGCTCCTGCATGAGTCTTCCTATTAGAAGTATTCATCACTAGCTAATCAGCTAATTTAGCCAGTATTGGAAACTGCATCAGCATATTTTGAGTGAATATCTTGAACCATTTGATTTTGTGAAGTTAATATCTGTATGTCATTTAAAAAAATATCCCTTTTCTTAATGTGGTATTGTAGAATTTCATGGCTTTGTAACTTCATGGATCACAGAGTAAAATATCTTACTTGCCTTTGCAGATTGCTGTCTTTCACTGTACAAAGACAAATTGCGAGAGGAACAACGGGCCTCCCAAAAGAAATTTAAAAGTCTTAAATTGCATCGTTAGGTCTACAGGGAAATGGCTAGGTTGCTGACTTACCCCTGTCTTAAGGTCATGCTGCAGAGCAGAATATTAGGAGCTGCTGGAGACATGCCATCAGAAACTAAGGTGGACATGGCATACAACCATGCCGACAGAGGTTAATAATAGTGTCATAACAAAAAGCCGGATGTCATAGGTGGGTAAGGGGAAGTTACTTTACAGATAGCTGGGGGTGGGGGGTGGCAGAATTATAATAACTGGCAGCAGCAAGTTATTATCAGTATTAGCAGTCACTGTCAGTAATAACACATAAAGCCAAGAATGCCTAAGTAAGTGTATTTGGAATGGGTGTACTGAATCTGGGAAAATGTAATTAGGGGCAGGTTGTTTATATAGGAGATAATTTGGACAGAGAAAGAGAGGTATGAGGACAATGAAATGAAGCATAAGGAAACAGGACAGGAGAAAATAAAGTATAAACATAATATAATTGGGGTGCTCTGGAGATATTTGCTTCACAGACCTGAGCTTGATTATTGTAGCTAAAGCAGGAAAGTAAGTCAACATAATTCTGACCATGCCACATGTGTTAAACCAGTTTCTATAACCAGGAACAGGGACAAGAGTAAATGGGATGAATTTCCTGGTTAGAAGAAGCATGCTCAGGACAGAGTGATCAGGCATTCTTATATCACTGTGTCAATGTCCATTCTAGGCTTGATGTCATCAGCACCTTCTCTTACACTTCCTAGAAGACATCAAGATGGATTGTTTCAACAAGCAGAACAATTCACACCTCCTTTCCCACTTACAACCCTTCCTCTGCTTTCACCATGTGAGACAAAGGAAAATGCATGGGTTTTTTTGCAGCATGATCCGTTATCAAGTAGTGCCAGTGGGTGGTTTGCTATTTATCCTAGTATTCTCAACAGAGATAAATGTTCAATCTCAATTTTGAAGAATTCAGAAAATTACTGTATTTCATTTTTTCGCTAATAACAAGTTACCTTCAAATTCAGTACAAGGAGCTGAATCTACTTATTTCACATCTTCTACATTTTAAGGAGACATGGTCTCATTTTTTGCTACATGCACTTAACTTCATCTCCACAGAACCCTCTCTCCTATTGATACCATTTTTATCTAGCAACTACCAAATAGACTTTAGGTGAATCATTGTCAAGAAATGACTAGAAATCCAGCAGCTCTGAGTTGTAACAGTAGTAGTATAATCATACACAGATTAATTAATATTTCAAAAAATCAGACAATATATATGTGGTAGAAAAAAAAATGTAATACACTATTTGTTGTCTCACTATATCGTTCTGAACCTCTTATTCCACAGTTGATCTACCACAACCATTAGTTTCCCAGCCTTTCTAGTTCCTGTTGAATTGTCCGAACTTTGTTTCATACACTTTGTGCTACCCATTCTACTCACATTTCCCCTCCATACTTTAGCCATAAAAGTAGTGTGACTTCTAGACAGGCAGGAGGCTGACTGCTCTGCAGATAATCCAGGGCTGTGTACATGCTGACTTATTAGCTGCATAGTGTCAAGGCAAATGGAGAGTGGTAACAGCCTCGTTTTATCTGCTTTTCAAGGGAATTGACAGGATTTATTTTCATTTAGTTAGACATTGTTTTCACAAAAATTCAATTTTTTTTGAAACTTCAGACTGTCAAATTTGGTTGAAATCAGCCAGAATGAACCCATTAAGTGGAATGGCTAGTGGAGACAAAGAAAGATTACAGTTGTTTATGTCTTTGTTTTCTGACAACTGTTCCAAATGTCTGCTTTTTTTTAAAGCCATGCAGCTAATGCCTCGTAATTCATGATCTGCACTGACTGCACCTAAAAGCTATCAGGTATGACTGTGAGAAGAGTAGAAAAGTCTTCACAGGGACCAAAGGATCCATATTGCTGGCAGTACAAAGACACACAGCTAAATTTAAAAAAAAAAAAGACAACAAAACCAACCCAAAAAAAAAAAAAAAGGGGGCACCTGTTAATAAATAAAAGCACTTACAATCCCTTAATTTTATTTTACCCTTAAGAGTAGATGAAATAGTTTAAGATGCGGGAATTAAGCCTTTAAAAGAAACATCAGCAACTATAAATCATCAGAGGACGTGAGGGTCCAGTTATATAATGCCACTGGTTTGGGGTTTTGAGATACTGGTCAACACAAAGAAGTGCATGGGTTTCCATGCTAACTGGGGATGCATGTAACATGTGAAGGATGGATGAGGAAAGCATGGATGTCCACTTGATAGTGGTTGAAACATTATTTTCTAAAGTAGGATATTTACGTACTGAATTGCATTCACTGACATCAACAATAGATAACAAAGGTGTTATCTAAAGGTGTAATGCAGACAAAAACAAAACACTGGACTTCTTTAGGAGGGTTGACATTTGTAATCATTACCCAAATATTCCATTAATCAGTCAATAAATTATACTACATTAATAACCATCTAAAATATGAACAGAAAATTGTGACTCTAAATGACTCTAACTTTTTTCTTTAAAGGAGACTACTTATTCACATAGTTCATAAACTGTTCATTTATATTTGTTTTCACACCTGAGTCATATATTCTGCTCAAACCTTCCTTTGTTTTACATTTTCTGTGGAGTGTAAGACTTTAAGCATTACCTTAAAATGTAAAAAGTACCATTGCACTTTGCAGAATAGAAAACATCACTTAAAATAATGTAGAATATATCTACACAGTACTCCAGAGACAGATTCAAGCAACCTGTGCTCCAACACATCAGGATTCAAGAAAATACTGATACAAAATCACTTCAATCTCTCAGAAGTAAGGCATTTGAGCCTTACAATTCCTACAAAACAGGCACTAGAACATCAAAAAAACCTGCTGCCCTACTAGAGCATAAGAGAGATTGACTGACTTGAATGGGTGGAATTACCCATAGAAAAATGTAGCTGTTCTCACATCATTATTTGGCTTTTGAATTCCAAAAATTTGGGGGCATTTTGATCAAGTCAGTGCTTCAGAAAGCAGAGTGTGATTACATCGATGCTAAATATTTACCTTCCTATTTTTTAATTAGCCATGTTTTGACTTCATTTTCTTGATTAAAAGTACATGCTTTTTATTTTTACTTCATTCACTCAGTATCTGTCCTCCTATAAATGAGGCAAAATTACAAAAAGCTTATGAAGTTTTCAAATAAATTAAAATTTTAAACCCCACAATAAAACCAATAAACCCTACACAAAACAAATTATATTGAATAAAAACCCCACAACAAACAACAAAAAACCTCAAAATAAAACAAATCACACACGTGCAGATGTATATCTTGATCTTGGTTTTCAGGTATTGCTGCTGTAGAGTAGTCTAGTCAGTATAGAATGAGATGTTAGGCAACATCCCAGTAGATTACAGTGGGGAAAAAAAGCCTGTAAATTCATTTAATGCGAGTGACCAACATGTAAAACTAGCCAACAAAAAACCAGAAGACACTGTCCCCCTTCTGACTCCTGGAAGTAGTGGCAGAAGGGGTTGGTGAGTAAGAAAAGAGCAGATAGAAGATAGATAGCTGAAAGTAGACCTTAGTTGGCTTTTCTGAAATATCTCAATAATATGGTAGCAACAGTTTTCATGTATGAAGTTAAAACAGAGAACTTGCAGATATGGCTTCAGAAAGAGTAGAAAAAATATAGTTGGTTATGCCTCAAGCAAAGTGTGTGCCATTACAGATTTCTGTGGGAAAAGTTATTTTTTCTTCCCCTACTATTAATTACCCTTCCACAATAACAAATTAGATTACCAGGCACCAAAGTGCTATTATTTAAATATCAACACACTTACTTTCTTAATTTATAGACAAGCCAGCAATTCAATTTCCTCTATTTACACAGCAAAGATATTACCAGTATTTGTATGGAATCCTTTCAACACTCATGGTTTTCTGCAATCATTGCGTAAGAATCTTTAATTATTCCTTTATTACTTTCACTTTTGAATGCTTACCTTCATTCCAAAGAGCAGATAGTATTAGCCAACTGATGAAGTTGACAAAAATTTCTTTAATTTTCTTCAGATTTTCATAAGCGAAAACTGGTGACAAAGTTTCCCTAGAAAATATGTATGGGACAGGAGAAACACTTCTGATACCTGAAATATCATTTCCAGCTTCTGAACACTTTTCTTCTCAAGCAGAACCACTGGCCAATCACATCCTGGGCTGCATCGAAAGAGATGTGACTAGCAGGGCAAGGGAGGTGATTCTCTCCCTCGACTCCACTCTTGTGAGACCCCACTTGGAGTACTGCATAGAGCTCTGGTGCCCTTAACAGAAGAAAAACTTGGACCTATTTGAGCAAGTCCAGAGTAAAGCCAGTAAGTTGATCACAAGACCAGAGCACCTCTCTTACGAAGACAGGCTGAGAGAGTTGGGGTTGCTAAGCATGGAGAAGGCTCCAGGGAGACCTTAAAGCAGATTCCTCTACTTAAATGGGGTCCACAAGAAGAGGGACTTCTCATAAGGAGATGAAGTGATAGGATAAGAGGTAATGTCTTCAAACTGAAAGAGGGGAGATTTGGATTATATATTAGGAAGAATTTCTTTGTATGAGGATGATAAAGTACTAGAACAGGTTGCTCAGAGAAGCTGTGGTTGCCCTCTCCATGAAATCGTTCAAGACTAGGCTGGATGGGGCTTTGAGCACCCTGGACTAGTAGAATGGGTCTTTGCCAATGGCAGGGAGTTTGGAACTAGATCATCTTCAAGTCCCTTCAAGCCACGCCATTCTATGATTCTATGAAAACTGGGGTTTCACGTTTGAATTCAAAGTGATCTTTTACAATTATGTTTTTATTTTCCATCCATGAATAAGGATTAGGAAAAAAAACCCTTTATAATTATAATTTTAAAATTTATCATATAAAAAGAATATACTTTATGATTGGTTTTTTTAGTTCATGCTGTAGTAGAAAAAAATAAAACAAAATACACCACATGCTTTTAAATTATGTTTTTTCTTTTTTCTTTACTATACAATGGAGAACATGTAAACATACTTTTTAAATTTCAACTGGAAATATATATCTGGGATTATTATGTGTAGCTAAATAATACATCGACATTATTACATGAACTTTGATAGACCTCCAATAATTGACCTGAATGATCAATAGAGATACTGAAATATTGTATAAATGATAAATATTTTCCTCAGTAGCTGAGGGGAGAGGGAGAGACAGAGTGTAATCCTTTATGTTGTTTAGGGGGTACTATGAATAGAATCAAATGAATTCTCCCTGAATACATTCATATTATACTGTAAAATGCAATCATATGACAAGTGTCTAGGAAAAAGTGCTTGGAAGAAAATCATCAAGAGATAGACTTTTGAAATAGGTAGGATACATTGCATATTTTACCACTAGAAAAATTGCTATTATTAGAAAGTAAAACTCATGACTTGGTATGCATAACATTATATCTGTATCAATACACAGAAAAGAATTTTTTTCATTTAAACTTTTAAAAAAATATTAATTTATGCATACATACAATATAATGAAATATGTGTTACTGCAAAAGCAATCAGCTTAGACAGCTCATTAATCTTTCTCATACAAATATTGTGATCCCTCTATCTTTCTTCAACTATTTTTGTGTGTATGATTTAAAGATCAAAGAAATGATAACTAGTTTCCATGACAGCTTGAAATACAATGTGTTCTGCAATATGATGAACAATTAAATTCTGATTTAATTTCCTCTATTATTTTATGGTAACATAACATTAACAAAATAAATATGCTCTGATTGTGCTATGTGGGGGAAGCAGTTTCCTGCCTTAATACTACATTCACGTATTTACCAGATTTCCACTAGTCTAAATAATTTGTACTGACACAGTATTCTTTCACAGAGCTTAAAATTATATCTCCACAGTCCTCATTTTGTAATAATACCCAAACCAACTCTCATGGAGATATCTTGTGCAAGCAATGCAGCTGCAGCTCTCCTCCCAGGATATGTTAAGAGACTGTTAAATTGGCTCCAGTATTTGAGTCAGCTTGCTCAGAATTTGCTAATTTGGGTATTTCCAAGTGTCCCTACTAGGATAAATGCTCTGACAGAAATATTTCCATTACTTCCAGTAGACTTTGGTCTAAAGTCTGAACACCGTGTAGCAATAAATTGCATACAAATCATACAAACTCTATGTAAACTCGTATTTTATTTTGTTCTTAATATATTAAACACTGACCTGTTTGTTAAGATCAAGTCCCTTGTTTGATTTGGAAGGCTGGGAAAAGGATCTGTAGTTGTCAGTATTTATTGCAGAGATGTTTCTGAGCTTTTGGGGGGCATTCCCTTTGGATGTACTCACATTTTTCTACTTAGATTGTTCATCTGCAAATGTGCTGAGAGTATGATCTCCCCATTCTGGAAATAAAATGGGTTGAAAATTTTTTAGCATAAGGATATAGACAACTAGTATAAAAATTGCATCCTAAATAGAAAAAAATGTGTCTTACAAGGTGAAATTTTTATGCTCCACATGCATAACTATATGTTGTACAATCTTATCTTCCAAATTCTTTGGTATCTGTATCTATTTGTAATTACCAATACACAGTTAGTAAAAACCATTCACAACAAGTTTTCATTTGAAAATTAACGCAGTTTTCAGTACTTTATTTTCATTCTCCTCAGGAAAAGAAGTTATAAATGCTATGAAATGGGTAACTTCCTTTACTGTGAGATGCAAATCATTCCTTTGTCTACTGCACCAGTGACAATGTGAACTCTTTAACTAAAACTGGTTTACAAGCTTTTATCAGGTCAAGTGTTATAAAAACAGTCACTGAGCAATAAAAACACTGTATGCTCTATCCCATAATCTTTTTAGTGATAATTATGCTTAATTTCACCATTTTGTTCCATGAAGAAAATTGTGAAAGTAATGAGTAGTTTTCGATATATCGTGCTCTGTAAAGAAAGGTCAGAACATTTTTGCCCAAAGGAGTGTCTGCTCACTTCAGGTGTTGTTGAATTTGTGTGTTAATATACAAAAACACTGCAGCTTTTTGCCCACTCTTTTCTCAGCTCTCTTTCCTTGGGTAGTTTGGACTAAATAGCTAACATATGCCACAGCAAGTATTGCAGGAAACAATGACATTTCGAGCTATGTCTAGCTAGAATGAGGATGTCATATGGACTTCTAACATGTGCACAGAGACAACTTAGTTACTGACTCAGTACTTTAAACATGATTTGTCAAACTTACTATCTACTGCAATCACAAATAGATATACTAAAACTCTGTTTATTTATTTTTTGGCCCACTGTGCTTCATTAAGCATCACCGATAGAGAATCAAAGTAAGGCCTAAGCGTCAAAGACAGAATTTTCAAAATCACAAAAATCAAGTAATTTATACTCAGAGGGATAGATTCGTAATTGAAATCTGAAACTACCATGAATCTACACAAAAAAATACACTCTTTATAGAACAGAGTTTACAAGTGCTTAGAGTTTTGCTTTTTGTTTGTTTTTGAGAGAGTTTCCTTACACAGCTCAAAGAAGAAATCACATTCTCAAATCTGAAGGGCTCTGTTTTATCACATTTTAGGATATGCCATCTGACACTGACATATACAACTCATACAACACAGGGATCCTTCCACAATTAAGTGATCTTTACTACGAAGGGTCCAAGAAATATTTTAATTTAAGTTATTTAACTGTTTAAATTGCAACAGTCCCCAAATTAGTGAATGTCTCTCTTCCAAGGAGACATAGGTTCTGCCCCAAGTACACATTCCAAAACATGGATACAAATAAGCAATTAAAATAAAACTACCAGTGGCTTACTTGATTATAGTGATGTAACCTAGGAAAAACACCAAAAACACATGCACCCTTCCCAAAAAACTCCACCAAAACCAAGCAAGTTTTTCAGACTCTTGCATGTTTTGATTCAGATTCTGAAATAATAATGTTTCAGTTGAAATATTATTTTAAATTAAGAAATCTGATTTCATGTGCTCAACTAGATCTGAAAAGGACAGATATCTTTGATATAAATCTTTTGAGATACAGTATTATTTGTCATCAATTCAGTATTATATGTGTGTTTCAATCCTTGAGAAGAAGCCTATAAAAGAACCAAAATTCTACAAAAGCAATAAAACTATTACCAATATTTTAGTTTTAGCTTAAATATTGAGAATAGATTTGGTGAAAGATTACCTTAAACTCAAGAGAAACAGGAGTTACGTGTTTCATTGAGTTCTTTTACTAATAAAGAGAGGAATAGCAAAGAAAAAATTTTGTAATTCAACTGTTATCCTAGTTTCACTTGCATACATCATATTCTCAGAAAATCTGAATTCTATAGGCAGGAACAAATGTTTAAAACTCAAAATCCATGAAGCATAGGCTGATTAATTAATGAATAAGGACTGTCCAAAACCAATAGAAAATACCAATTATCCCTATTCCCTTATTAAAATATCTTTTGAATCTAGTGACGCTTACATTGTTCTACTAGTGCTGCTTCTACTATGTTCGACAAGAATTAAACTAGAATATTTTATAATATCAAGCCATAACTCATTATAATTAAATTAAATCTTTACCAAACAGCAGAGAATCACAAGATCCAGGTAAAGATGTAGAAAGACAACCCTTAAATATGGCGCTTATTTTTTTAGCTGCAACCAGAAACTTAGATCACTATATCAGTACATCATTAGTGACAAGAGAATTCAGAGATTATTTTCCTATTGGTTCTGTTAAGAAATTTTCTCTGTTTTTTGGAAAAAAAAATAGCAAGAATGGAGTTAATCAACACAATCAATAACTGCAAATCTTTAAAAAACAAATGTCTTCTTCCCTTGAATCTCTAAGTGCAGGTCCTGTAAATAAGAATAAATCAACATCAATTACCAAAAATTTACTCCTTAGATTGTTGAAAAATACCATACCAAATCTGTCATAAACCCCCCATTTATTAAAATGCCAATGAGAAACACATTGTGGCACAATATGTACCAATATAGATTGCTGTTAATTGCCTTCTGTTGTAACCTCCATCTACAGCAGGTCAAATTGTGGTCTTGCTTATGTCACTGTAACCTTGTGGAAGTTAATGATTTGCATGGGCATTAGAAAAAAGATCTGAGCCTTGAATAGCCAGAGACTTTGTAGTTTGATATGTATGAATGAGTTCTGTGATGAACATATGATACACTTTTCAATCATTATTTTAATTTAAAAAAAAAAAAAGTAAAGTAGAATCCCTAGAGACATACAGTATCTTACCATTTTTTTTTTTTCAGAATTATGAGGAAATAGTGTAGTACATTTTCTCCTCTAAAAGCAGATTTACTTGAGATTCTAAACCAAACTTTTTAAAACAAGCAAACCCATATGGAACCTTGGAGTGCCTTTGGAATGGAAGGAGCCAAAGAAATAGGAAATCTACATGGAAAAAAACAAAACTGGTTTTGTTTGTTGCCATTGAATATGTAAAGATCTTTCAGTTTTAGGAATCATGCAGAATTTTACCTCGTTTACATCTCCCTGCATCATATGTAGTTGTAGAATTCTTGGATTGATAGTAGGAAGATTAATTTTTAAAAAAGACAGATTTTTACAAAACATGTAAGACAGCAATCTACATAGCCTAAATTGCATTTTCTGTTTGAATATTTACCTTTCTATATGAGATATGCTCTTTCTCAGACTACTGCTATATTCTTACAAAGCCTTTTAGCTCTTGTCCAGTCTTTGGCTAAAGAGCACAAAGTCTATGTAAGTACATCAGATTTAAGAAAAGAAAAAAAAGTTATTTTAATATTTTTTATCTTTTTCTTTGACTGTGACATGGTCTTATTAAATACATTACCTATAAGAAAAATAAGAAGATATTTAAGTTGTTAGAACAAATCTAGAAGACACATGCTGTTTAGGAAAGGGGAATTGTTTGTGTTGTCTGTGAGATCATGCCTGCAGAAATTAAAATTTAAGAAAAAATGACATGAAATTTGTGTTTCATAATCACAGTGTCAGTCTCTAATTTTTCCCTTAGGTGTAGCCTTCAATTTTTCTTCTTTCAAGTACTTTTATTAATACTCATTGCTATCTTCTGAGGTTTTAATGAATGAATTAATGGATGAGTGGCATCAGATGCTGGGATCAAACTATGAAAAAAAAGAGCTGCTGAACAAGCAGAAAATGTAGAAGAGATGGACTACTGCTGTTATTAGTTGTACAGGTAATGAAAAAATTGACATTGCTTCCAGGCAAATGCAATAAACCTGAACACAAGACTGTAGGGGAATGTTATCAAATACATATTCAGTCCTTAAGCACAATGGAAACACACAATCATTTGCTAATATGAATAGTCATAACCCCAAGTATTTTAACAGAATTACAGCAATTCAAATTAATTTGGTCTCCTCATAACTTCCTAAAAGTCACTGCCATAATGGTAATCCTTTCCAGAACTTCTGAACAACTGATACTAATTGGATGAATAAATGCTGTAATGTACAATAACAAAAGAGAGGAGGGTTCACCATTGCACAAAATCTTTTGTAGACTAACAGGTACAGAAAAGTAAATTGAAACTGAGAGGAGTATTTCAAAATCCATAATGCTTTGAGTCACAGATGTTGGATAATGAGTTTGGTTCTGAATTATGAAACACCACAGACACTACAGAAGCACAGACCATCTTAAAAAAAAGTATCTGCTTTTTGTCATCATTATCTTTTTTATGATAAATGCTCAGTCTGTTCAAAGGTAGATTCACAGGTTCTCAAGAAAACTAATTACTGATGTGAATAGTGGTGCCTTCACTGTGAAAAAAATCCACATAGCAGGTGTTGATGGAGATAAAAAAAAAGTGTGTGTCTAGCAGTTCTCCACATTGAAAGGGAAGTGATGAAACTGTTTTCAATTTCTATTTGTTTTTGTAAAAAAACCTCACAAATTCTGATAGAAAAATACTTTTAAAATGAGAATAGATGATAAGGTTCTGCAATTTTAGGTCATCTGTTGTCCTATTTTTGGCTGGGATAGAGTTGATTTTCTTCCATATAGCAGGTACAGAGCTGTATTTTTGATTTAGTTTGAGAATAATATTGACAACGCAGTGATATTTTGGTTTTTGCTCAGTCGTGCTTGCTTTAATTCAAGGACTTTTCAGACTCCTATGCTCTGACAGGTGCACAAGAAGCCAGGAGGGTGAATGGCCAGAACAACTGACCCAAACTGGCCAAGAAGATATTCCATACAATACAATGTCATGCTCAGTATATAAACTGAGGGGATTTGCCTGGGATCTGCCAATCCCTGCTTGGGGATAGGCTGGGCATGAGCCAGCAGGTATTGAATAATTGTATCCTCCATCACTTCTTTTCATGGGTTTTATTCTTCTCTCTCCTTTTTGTTACAATTTATTTTTATTATATTTTACCTTATTTTAATTATTAAACTGTTCTTACCTCAGTACCTTTTTTAAATTCTCCTCTCCATCCCATGTGGGAGGGGAGACTGAGAGGATGGTTGAGTGGTGCTGAGCTGCCGGCTGGGGTTAAGCCAGCACAGCTGTACAATTTAGGAGCTCCTGGGCTCCTCAGGCAGAAGGAGCAAAACCTGTAAGCCTCAAACAGAGAATATTGAAGAACACCTCAACATAAAGTCATCATACTGGGCTCACATTATTTACTGCGGGATGATAACACACAGTATGGAAAGATTCACCAGACACAGGTTTCGTTATCGTTTGAGCAATGCCAAGGTTAATGTCATCGGATGTTCAAGAACTATGTTTCTGCGAACTCTGCCTGGAGCTCTTGGGCAGCAGTGCTTTTCCTACATTGCTCAGCTGCTCTTCAAACAGCAGGAGCAGGAGGCCTCTGCACTGCTAATACACTGAAATCAAACAGGCTCTTTACAGCCAGCAGTGTTTTACCTTGATGTTTAGGTAGTTTAAACTGAGAACTGTTTCTACTACTATTAAAAACTAGTCTAAAAGGAGAGAAAAAAATCTAGAAGATACAGAAGTAACTTCCATTAGATAGTGTGGTTTGAGAAGGGAAAACAAACCAAACACAACACAAAGTTGTTGGCAATTTACATTGTAACAGCTTTGTGATGGAAACTAGTCATTCAACACTGCATAGCAGTCTGTTTTTCCTCTTCAAATATAAGAAATCATACTGTATTTTAATGATTTTGGAGGCAAATCAGTGTGTGTGTGTGTGTGTGTGTGTAGGCAGCATTAAATCACATCATTACGAAATAATATAGGAAGTAGTATTTGGGATGTTGGTATTCTGTGTCTTTCTGAAATACACTCATTTAGTAAATTGCATAAGCCATAAATAACCTTGTTGAGACAGATGGGACTTGAGAGGATGGACTCATCCACATTCACACCATTTCCAGTACTAAACAAACAGTCCCCAGACACCCCACCTCCCTCTGAAGTCTTAAGAAAATCCCTTTGTAGCCAAATAATTTATTGCAAAAACTATAGTCTACAGGGTTTTTCAGCACAGTCTTGCTGATTCACAGAAGACTGCCACATATGAATTACAACAAACCTTACACACATACTTTCTCATCTGAGCAATAACCAAGAGTCTTTACACTTTCAATGGTGGAAAGGCAAAGATAGACAGTAAACTGGATGTCTGACAGCTGCTATTAAAATCAAGGCCAACTGCTGTCCTGCAAAACTGGCAGAGTCATTCAGGTTCAACACTTAGCTTATTTCTGATTATTCATGTTTTTCTAAGAACAGTTGGCTCCCACTATATTTTTTTCATGGTAAAGGAAACCTTTACCTGAATTTTTACTAACCTATTTTTTTTCCAGCATAATGGAAATAAAAATACAAAAAGCTAAAGGCATTCATTAGCCTTCCAACAACAGAAGAAAAATTACTCCATTCTCTGTTTCTCTTGCAGAATAATGGCAGTGGGGAGATGTTCAAGATGCACATATGGGAGAGAAGGTAGAGACTGATGTTAGAATTATGTGCTTAAATGCACCCTATAAAAACTAAATCATGTGAATTACAGTTTATCACCTAAATAAAGATTTTCAATCCTAGCAGACATCAACATAACCACACACCCTGGAGTTTCTCTTCCAGCGTGGTTGTTCTTTTTTTACAGGCTTTAAAATTCTAGTAAGGGTAAGTTCAGTTATCAGTCACATGGAAAAAACCCTACCCTGTACATATGATCCAATGCTGCAACTAGATCTCAGTGCTATGCTGAGCTCCTCTGCTGCACTTGTAATTGCAACAGCACTGTCTTGCTTTGCACTCCACACTTATTCAGCAGTCACTGCCTTCAGTTTTGTTACCTCTGAGATCTTAGTCTCTTGTCCTTGCAACTTGGCTGAAGTTGAACTCTAGAGCACAGTCCTTTATTCATTGACATTGCTGTTGTGCTGTTTAAAAAAAAAGGAACAAGCTGAGGGTTCAATTACAGAGGGCAGTTGCATTGCCCCAGGGGGTGAAGAAACCTACAAACTGTGAATCAGAGTTACAATATGCCTCCTATTTCTCTTCTTCTATAAAGTCATTGATGTATCCCCCTACACCACCCCTATACTTA
Source organism: Dicrurus megarhynchus (assembly GCA_013399195.1). NCBI lineage: Eukaryota > Metazoa > Chordata > Aves > Passeriformes > Dicruridae > Dicrurus > Dicrurus megarhynchus. Next base: position 335,151 of record VXAD01008108.1, read on the forward strand.
ATTATATACTAAGGCATGTATAATTAATTAATTATACATGCTCTCATACAGCTGCACTGGCCATAACACTGGGAGGGGAAAAACTGAGCCTACCACCTGTGCAGGAGGGGAAATAATAGCTCTATTGAGGCTGTCTTTGACTTCCTTGTTGTGCTGTTCTTAGATTATAACTTTAAAAAAAGGAAAAAGAAAAGGGAAAATGTTAGAAAGTAAGCACTTTTTCCAGGAGTTGTTTTTATTTTACTGGGCTTCAGATCAAACTTTTTGTTTGAAAATGATGTGTAGATGTAAAACTAGTTTGTCTAGCAGGATATACATTTTCTCTCAAGGGATGTCTGACAATCTGTTAACACAGTGTATAATGGAGAGGGTAGGGGGCAGATCACAGGCCAGATTGTTAGCTAGTATAAAAGAGGTGTTAATGCCATTGACTTTAATAGGGATACGTCAATATCCACCAGCTTAAGATTCTCTGTATCACAGCCCACAGACCACTTGTGGCTTGCAAAGCCTTTGTATTCAATCCACAAAGGGACTTTTTAATTGTGGCTATACTTGACAGAATCATAAAAATGTACTATTATCAGTTTACCCAGTGATTCTCTAGCATTCCTAAGGATTAACCTCTCTCTTTGGAAGCACACAGAGTTGTGAGAAAACCTTCTCAGCTAAATCCAAGTTCAATTCAAAGGTGACCATTGGAAACTTTCATTAAACCGTTTATATTGTGATAACTCACTTTGAACACATGCTGTCTCAATTTATTAGCAAAGAAATTTAGCTGTGAAGATTCTACCTTTGAGTATATTAAGAAAATGTTGTTTTTTTAAAGTAACTTTTTATATGCAATATATCACCTTATAAATGTAAGTCAAAAAAGCAGCACAATTAATGTAAACTTTGTAATGCTGTTCTCAGACTGATGTCTTATCTGTCAAGGGTTCCAGCATGAACAAAACTTTCAAGACTTTTATTTTATATTCTAATTAAGTAAAGTTAATTAAATTACAGGAAATATTTAACATGGAATTATTCCTGTGGAATGGAAGTTCTTACGAGAAAAAGATGGCCTTGCTCTCTAGAAGTCAGTAGGAAAATCAACTTGAATGTCTTTACACAACTAGAATTGCAATGACTTCTCTAGAGTTTGAATACATGCCATGTTTGCTTATCCTTCCTAAAGAATAGCATTCACAATATTAAGGACTTAAAAGACACGGTAGGGATCTCCAAAGTTCCCCGCACCAGTTTTTCCTTCCCACCAGATCATTCTAATAATAAAAAAATTAAAGGGTGACTACTTTATATTAAGTAGTTGTGAACTTTTTTGGCTAACAGCCTTTAATGCTTCAAGCTTAATTTATAAACAGCCCCAAACTCCTCCACCGAGTAGAAAAAAATAATTTTCTTCTCCAAATAAAAGCTGTATCTGCATAGTTGATGACTAGAGAACAGCTGGGCCACAGAGAAATTATCAAATATTGTTCAAGTTGGCAATATCAAAACTGTTTATGTTGGAATAACTTTTCCCCAAGAGGTGGGTGTGCTTTGGCAGTCAGTGAAAGGATCCCCAGATACCCATGACTCCCATCGCTGTTGATATATTAAATATGTACCAAATTGTGTATACAGAACACACACATGTCAGAAGTTGACATCAGTGGGGAACAGATAATCTTCTAAAGGCAGAATGAGTCAAGTAATTTTGTTGAACTATCTTGAAGTTGCACAGACTTCTTGGTCAGTATGGCAAAAAAAAATAGAATGGCAAAGAATTACTGTTATTAGCAGTGTTATCCCAATATAAGAAGTTTAAAAAAGAAGGAAAGTTTATCACAAGACTGCTAAAGATTCCTGCAATTATATTTTCATCAAAATCTTTTTTCTGATATTCAATGTTAACCAAATTTACTCTAGAGACTAGTGTCAGTTTTAATTTCTCTTCAGTTTTTGCCACTAGTGCTCAGCTTAGGGGGACATCACTGTTTTCATGGTGTTGATGTCTAACATACCACATAAAAAGAATTTTTGGGGTTTTTTTAATATGTGGATTTAATAAATAATCAATATACATAGCTGTATATCTTTCAGAAAATTTCCCCAGTGCTCAAATCCAGAGTGAAAATTTAGCAAGGTAATGCTAAATTTTCTTAGTATCATTCTTTCTTTGTTCATGCAGATATTGGTATCAGTTGAGCCAACTTAAGATGATGGTCAATAAAATTTACATGCTTTTAAAAATACTTTGGTCTTCAAATAAATAATTAAAAAACCCTAGAAATATCTGTTTGTAAACAACGTTATAGTAAAACTCTTGCTGCTACACAAAAAATTTTTTTCTTATTCTCTCAGATTTGGGCTATAATTTCTTCCTGTTCTAGTAGCAGAAAACATTAGCTATTTTAGCATTTCAAGAAAGAAACTAAACATCAAATAAACAAAAGAAACTTTTGTACATTATAATACATAAAAAATTGTTCAAAAATTTAGAACTTTATCTTTACAGTCTATTTCACTTTGATTGATTGTAGAACTAAGAGAGTTATGAATGCTGTCCAGAGCAAAAAGTGGACAGAAATTCTGAGCTTTTTTTAAGTTTCTACTGTTTTGTAGTATGAACATATTTAATTTCTTATGGTCAAAGACAAAAAAATGAAACCTAAATCAAGTTAAAAACTCAAATAAACTCATTCAGAATTTTGAGTGGAGTCAAACAATTCCAAACACCTAAGAATGGATGCAAACAATTTATTCCACTTGTCATGCAGGAAAAACTTTTTCAATGGAAAATAAAGCTGTCTCCCATTTTAGTGTTTTCCATTATATCAAACCAGATAAAAAGGGAGTTGACTATAGTAGCTAATGAGCTGTATACTTCTTTATGCAATTAAAGTACTTCTAACAATATTGAAGCCTGTTTCAACCAATGTAGGACATGTAATACAAACCAGAAGAGATCTCTGATATTCTAAGTCAAGGTTCATCTACTGAAGTCTTATAATGCATAAGAGAGTATCTGTAAAGCAAAAAGTAGTAGACTTTAAAATCTGGCATGGCTTTACAAAATTTACAACACAAAAAACATTCAAGAAAACCCAGAAAACAGTTGGTGTTTGAAACCCTTTTTCCCTTCTATGGTAGAAACATTCCTAACCAGATTAGTTTCTTAGCTATATCTGGTTTTCATCATATCTGAGATGATGCAATGGAAAGAAGATTCTAAGCACAAATACTGGGCCAATTATTTATACAACCATACTTGTGCAGAGTACATGTGTAATTCTCATCTTTCCAGTCTTTTTCAAAAATAAAATTTTCAAGAGGCTCCCTATCTCAGTCCAGAAATTCTCAGTTCAGTTTCCTTCTTACAGCTCTTTAGCAATTTGTAGTGTACTGGGTTGCTGGATATGTGCAGAAAGACACCATTCCAGAACACAACACATTGCAAAATGGCCTTGTCATTCCTGTTGTCTGTACCCTTTCAACTACTCTGTTCACTTACTCCTGTACCGAAGCCATACTTATATTTTTTAAAGAAAGAATTATATTCCTCTTATTAAGTCTTTCTTGCCTTTTGAGCCAGAACCATTGTTTATGTGGAGTTCTTTTGCCAGAGTCTGATTTTCCTCTCTGGCTTTTGTGACTTGTACTTTCTTTCAGTTAATCTGCCTCAACAGCAACTTTGCACTCTCTGAGACAAATAATATCTTGATTTAATGTTAACTATCTGATTAAATACAGCACTGTATTTAATTATGTATTACTGTTTAATATATATTTATATAAAATATATTTAATAATGTATTACTGTTCATAAATGTTTTCAAGAGGAACACTAAGAAGTTATAGACTCTACTGAACACTCTCTATAGAATTTTTTTACTGCAAATAGTAAACACATGCCTGGAAGGAAAAGAAGCAATATTCTGCTCTGATTCTATTTCAACCCTTTGCATGTTTAGACATCTAAAACATCTGATATTTATCTTTCAAGGAGGTTAGAAGGTGATATGGGAAGCCGGGATATCCTCAACCAAGTCAGAGAATGAGCCAGGGGTACAGATTTTTTTTTATCTAAACACCTCAAAACCGTAGTTTTCCGGTCCTGCCTTTATTTCTTTCCAGCCATTATTTCCTACTCTGTGCAATTCTCAAACAAGCGTTTTCTTACACAAAGATTATTGTGGGATGACATATGGGAGTATGTCCTCTCTGTAAATTAAACAGTTCCCATGTCCATGCAATGGCACCAAGAGCAAACAACATAACTCTTTTTAAATTTTTCTTTAGTTACCTCACTATCAACCTGTGATAGACCAAAATTCTGTTCAATAGCAACAGAGCTTTGTAAGGGCATACAGGATCAGAATTGGGACATGAAAACAGAAAGTACCAAAACTAAAACTCATTTAAATAGATGTCTCCTGCACGTGTCCAGCTGTTTGTGTCTTCTCCTTCCATGAATCACTTTGAAGATGAGGTCATCCTGAGAACTTGTGAGAGAGCTCAGGGACTGCCTAAAAGTTAGGAAAAGTGATGGTAAATCAGTCCAGCATAAATAACTTTCAAAGAAAAACATTATTTAGGTTCGGAAATGCATTAAACTTCATCATTCATGAACCTTACATATTTTTCTGATGGAGACAAATAGCCAGAAAAAAAGATAAGAGAAGCTTGTTGTTGCAAAAATTCCTGCCTGCTTACACTGATCCCTGGTTTTGGTTAAGTCACAAAACTGACTCTGAAATAGCCTGAACACAGCACAGTCTGCTGGAGTCAAGGCAGTCATCAGGTTCTACGCATCAGAAATTCCACACTTAAGCCATGCTATCAATTAGACAGGTCCCACTGCAATGGTGTGTCTTCTGTCAAACATTTCTGAATAGGCCCTTGTTCCATTTGATACTATCCTGAGGAAGCTTTATCACGGTTCTGATGCATGGTAACCTGATAAGACTTCATTTAGCACCCTTCTATCACTATTTAACCTTAACATGTATCTGAAATCTACCATCAAAATAGCAGGTTTTTTGTAGTGATGGAGTGTTCACCAATGGTTAAAGCAGATTAACTAAGGGTTTTTATTACAAAATAGAGTTTGTATCCCACAGTCTTGATAAATCCTTGCTAACAGGAGTTCCATCATCTAAAAGGCTAGCTGTTCGTACCTGATAAGGTTTCTAAGAGCATAAAAGTCTCTAAACAAACCAAATCTGTGAGAGAGACATTTGTAAGGTGTCAACATTATTGTTAGATAATGTTTTAACTGAGCTATCTATATATTTCTTAGGATACTAAGAAAATACCTTATTATAATAATGCTTGAGAAATTCAGATCAGCTATTTCATGGAGGAAACAAAAAAAATCAACATTTCAGGTTAGTATATTTAAAGCTAAACCCAAACCCCCTTAACATTTAACAGAATATGTATAGCTGAAAATATCAGGAAGCTCTTTAGCTGGTTCATGAAATATTGAGATCAATTATTTAATCTATTTTAAAGTTATTAATCTGTCAGTCAACAGTACAGGATCAAATGTAAAAAGAATTAAGAGGATGCTTCACAGTCATCAGATTCTTTTACCTTTTTCCCTCAAAGGTACAAAATAGCATTCAAGAAATTAAGTGATTAATTAAATGCATGTTTATATAACTTAAGTAATTTCTTATATAAATATAATATGTATGTTTGATGTATATATTTGTTTACTTTATTTAGTCAGCATTTTGGAAGCAGGGTTGTTTTTAAAGCTTTCCACTGCACCAGGTATGTTCTGTACTGACTGCTGCCTCTACAGCCAGGTTATATCCCCCAGACATCACATGCAGTGACAAGTACTTTATTCCACATACTATCTAGATTTAACGGTCTCCAGTTTTAACTTCACCATTCAAAATATAATACTCAATCCTTAAACTAAAGTAGACGAGTGTGTGTTTTTAGGGGAACTACCTTAAGGTCAATGGGGATATACAAGGACACAAGATTTTGCCTATGCAAAACTTCAGGAATAAAAACCAGTTTCTGTTTATAGAGTACATGAAATATAGGTGATATAAAGGGCATTTCAGTTGTACTTCTGTGCTCCTACTTATTTAAGCTACTGCTAATAAACATTAGTATAATTTTCTGGAGTGAAGGAGATCTATTCAAGAAGAAGAAATAGCATGTCAGAATCTAGGAATTATCTATGGAGTTCAGTATGGCTTTTCAATTTATAATGTTAAAATTTTAAAAATGCTGTATACATATATAGTATATGCTTTATATTGTATATAAATAACACTTGTATACATGCACCAACATGTATGTTTATATGTGCATTTGTATAGTAACTATGGAAAATTAATCAATATTATCATAAATATTGTTATTATGATTTATTTCATATCTTATGAAAAAATAAAATGTTTTAATCAGTGGCCTTTTAAATCAAAGATTTTAACCACGATTTTCAAGACTTAAAATTTTAACTCATTTTTCAAGAATAAAAAAAAAAAAATCAAAATTAGCAAATTGTAGATTTTGATCTAAATCGTAACAGGAAAGAGTTATTTTCAGTATCCATGATGTAAGTGGTTACTAATATAACCATGCAGCTGGAGGAAAGGATATTAAAAAAGGGCTTAAATAAACTACATTTCTCTGACAGTAACTTAGTTGTGATTCATAGTCATAACAGCAATTATTTTCTGGTCTCAACAGGCTAAGGAAGTAGGGAGTGCAATTTTTTCAGTTTGGGTTGTGGAGGATGGCAGTAAACTCTCTAAAAATTGCTATTCCCCTTATACTCTTGTGTGCCTTAAACAACCTTTTGTGAATAGAGTTAAACAGTAACAATGCCACATAACGATGTATTTTTGTGATTTTATCTGTGTTTAGGGTCTCCTCCCACACACTCTCACTCATCAGATACACCACAGCATCTTAACTCTGGTATTTTTAGCAAAAATAAGTAGAGCAACTGTTAAGTTGATTGAGAGCTGTCTCACCAGGTAATAACCTTTATCTAGTGATATCTTGAAACTGGGGAAGGATTGCAAAAATCTGCTAAAGTTTTCCTCATTAAAGAAACCCTATACTATTTTACCAAATATATCAAATTTTGGAATCAGTGTCAGTCATTAATAGAACAGACACATTTTGTAACAATGCACAAGCAGATGTAGGAGTTATACTGGATCAATTTAGAAGAGAATAAACAGCAGGTGTTTTTCTTTGAAAACTCTGTTTATTTCCATGGGGTGGGGGGGAAGTGGAACAACACATTTTCTTTTAAGAAATTATTTTCTTGAAGGCTTTAAAGATCACATTGGAAATCCTAGTTAATAGTTTATGAATTTTCCAAAATGTGCAGTCTGAAGCAATATATGCTAAATGTTGATGATGTTTTATCTCCCTCAGTACTGCAGGTCTAATGTTTAATAATACAGTGCACTAACCACACGAGTGGGAAAAAAATAATCACGTTCATTTATAATCAATGACCTGCATAGGCAGTGACAAGGATTTTCTTTGTCTGCACAGGCAAATTTTGAAATGTATCATCAGAATCAAGAAATAGATTATTTTTGTTGATTTGGGATTTTTCCCCAAATAGGTTATATAAGTGAATGGAGCAAATCCTGTTGGTTTTATTCATATGACATATGCTACATATATGTCTGGCTCACCAGAAAACAAACACCAGAGTATTTGTTCTTATTTTTTTATGTACTGGTGAAAATGCCTTCAGCGAAAAATTACCTTCAGGACTATAAAACCCATGCACATGCACAAGGTTATATGGGACCTAAACTATAGCTTAGAATTTAAGTGGGAGATTGCAGCAAAAGGTTTTCAATGTTGAATTGCTTTGCCTGTGACCACAAAGTGTGCCGCCACACAGGTAAAATGTATTATTTTGTCTAACCAAAGAGATCCATTTACGTACCTGAGCCACATTTTTCTGTACAGCTGATTACTTTGACACCCATACAGAAATAGAGTTAAGCGGATCTCCATTATTGTAGACTATGTATCATTGTTGTAGACTAAGTGTGGTAAAATTCAGCCATGTTTTTCGTTAAAGTGTTGCCTACTGATGGCAGCGCTTGGTTCATCCCTTTAGGAATTTCCAATATAAAAATTTATTGTATGTGATTTGAATCTAATTATTTAAAAGTTCAGAATAAAATGTTTGTCACGAATTGATGTTTTAATATGTCACAAATCCTTCTATAAAGTTTTGTCAGAAAGGAGAAAAAAAAAATATATTTATCATGACAGTGATTCTTTGATGTGGAATTGATTCTTCAGGCTCTGAAACTTCATTATAGTTATAAAAGAAAATATCTATTTTTCAACACTGTTTAATGAGTGAGTACAAGGTTTTTTAGCTAACTGCTAAAGTATGATTGCTTTGATCTTTTAGCTACAGTCCTTTGGAAATGACAGCTTGCAAAGAAACACAAGAAACCATTCAGATTGAAAATCCACTGAAAAATACTAGGGAATAAGGGTTTTTCTTTGGCTTCACGAGACATATCATGCCACTTTATTGTAAGAAACCCAAACCTGTGTCATTACTTTATTGTAAAGCCAGACAGAGTTCCCTGTGGTCCAAAAAGTAAACTTATACCATATCACTTTAGATGAAACTAATTTTGACTTTTCTGCGAATCCTACCACATCCTGAATGGATCGTGGGCAACTCTGTACTCCTATTGCATACTATAGCCAAGAGATAATAAACAAGGACATAAAACTGGTAGTCATCAACTCATAAGGCAGCAGAGACCACTGAAAAGTGATTTTCCCTCTTGAGTGACAGATCTAGCCTTTGAGAACTGGTCCAGTAGCTAAAGGAAATCAAGGAAATGCATCTTCATTTTTCCCTTGTTTATCTTGAAATCCAATGCAATAGCATATGGAATTTAATTGGTGCAAAAGTCTTCTGGACAATTCTTTGAAAATCTTACTTATTCCCTTGCCCTTCTGTTCAAAGGATTACTCACAGGAAAATTCTCATTTGTTTCAATGAAAATAGTCATGACTTAGTGCTGCACAATGGAAGAAAGGTATTTGCAGTCTGATCATTTGCCATGAAATATTAATACATATGAAAAGCATTGATTAGCATTTATATGCTTTTGGAAATCTTGGCCTCTTTTAGCAGAACTTCTTGTTCTGTGAAGGAAAATAGCAGCCTGGCAGTTCAAAGACTACTCATTAACAGCTCTAGCAGTCAGTAGCAACAATAAGATACAGGAAACCGAAACCAGGAAATCCATTGTCACAATGTTTAAAAGAGCTTTGGATGAAATCACCCACGTAATTAAGTCTTAAATGCCATATATGCCTCAAAAGATTTTCATGGTTTTGTGATGAAAACACATCTGGGCGGGTCCTTGGGCTGCTGCTACTTCACTTATTGTCATATATGGCTGATATTATTGCAATGCCTACACAACTAAGGACGTGCAAAACCACTGCTTTCTTTTAACTTCACAACATAAGGATGATTTGAGTTTTTTCCTTTTTTTTTTTTTTTTTTTTGGTGTCTGTATGTGTCTTAGGGAAATAAGAGAAATTAGAGATAAAAGGGTTGGAGGAAAAAGAAAATGCTTTTTGAGAAATAAGTAATTGCAAGCAGCAAAATAACAACTGTTAAATGACAAAACTAAGTAACTATTGTTTTCTGTCATCCTTATATATGCTAAGTATTATTAATTTCAGATTCATTCAACAGAATCATGGGACTTAGGGCTATTTGGCATGAGAATGAACAGCAGTAATTGTTACTTAAGAGGTTTTTAAAAAGATCATCTATAAGCTGATATCCCAACATTAATTTATTTATTATAACATTTATTCAATGGCTAAAAACTAAGAAGACATTCACATCTGATATTAGTGTAATTTATATTTACAGTTTTATATAAGGCAAAAGATTAAGACACTTTGCATCTGCAAATAGCATATATATATATATATCAAACTCCAAGCTTCCATAATTTCATAAATTATGCGTCAAATATGTTAAAAATTCAAGGTCTTGCAGCTATGTCTGATTCTTTCACTTAGCCCTTTAAGAACTGAATTAGTCAATGAACGTGTGTATTGCAGAGCTTGGTTACTCCTACACATACCAAGTGACATGATTGCCATCTGGATCTTTCACTCTCTTTTAGGAAAGGGTCACAGAGGAATTTCTTGACAGTTTGAAATACTTTAGTCTTTTATAATCAAAACCATCAGCCCAGCCATTTATTTCCTCCAGCCACCTCTACAACTAATTTTTGCTTCTTTGAGCCTCATGAGCAGCACTGGATTAGTTTTCTTAGATGCATGACAGTTTTATTCATATATTGGTATTCAAACTTCCCAGGAAAGAATTCTGAATATATTATTCTCATTTCTGTCTTTTACTTAAGTTCAGCAAATATCCTTACCTAATGCTGCACTAAATAATTACCAAAGGTCACATTCAGAGGTTATCGCTGATCAGTATTCCTCTAAATCTGTTAATAATTTTCTAACAGACCTTATACCTCTTGTGCACACAGGGGAATGTAGGAACAAATCTAGCAGTTCAGACACCTGCTAGCTTCCTTCAGGAAAAGCTCTGCTGTTATCTAATATTCCTAAGCATGGAGAGGTAGAACAAGAAACATTAGGAGTTTAAAAGAAATCCAAGTGTTACTTGCATTTCTTGTCTTGCTTCCCCAAATATCTTGGATAAGAACCAGATCTCTGAAGTGATGCTTATGCGTTGAATATTTATTGAGTTAATAATGAATTCAAGGTTTGAACAGGACAGCAAACTGAAAATGTGACTGAATTCACCATTACCACTTTTTATAAAGAGACTTTACAAATATTGAAATAGAAACAGCTATAGCTTTTCCAAAAATATTTTTTTCACTAAGAAAATTTCTCTAGAGTAGAAAAAAGTACTTAGATTTTGAGTTGGGAAAAAAAACCCCACATAAATTGTAAGGGGTTTTTTTCTGTTTTAGAACAAAGTACTAAACTTTAAATTCGCATTTCAAGTAATATTTTGGATAGAATTTTATTGGCATTTAATTCAAAACATAGATAAATACACAGGAGATTAAAACTGCTGGAATTTAAAGCAAACTATGTTTCTTTCCCTTTCTTTCCTTCAAGTGCTAAAAAACTCCGACTTCAGGTAAAGTCAAAGCATTAGTCAGACAGAGTGTGCTTTTAGTTTGTTATTAATTTTTCCTGACCATACTGTCTATGTTGTGTTTCCTCACATTTGCTGTGCATCTCGTTTTCTCTGGAGTAGTGTGAAGTCAACATTACTAACACTGCATCCACTATATTGTCAATATTAAGAAAACCTTTCTGTTCGGAAAACATTTTTTTTGTTTATATTTTGAATGAGGCATGTATTATTTCAACTCAGTAAAAGGATAAGACTGTGGTTATTTAACATTTATTAGGAACAAACAGGAAGGTTCACTGTTCATAAAGAAAATCTGAATGAAAAAATGCAAATTTGCCTGTAGAATTTGTTCTAAATCTTTCACCATATTTATAATAGAGAAGTCACCTATCTATTTGAAATTAGACTGATAAGGACATCAAGATAAATAATTGACCACTTCTTCTTAACCAAAAATGAGGGAAGAGTTTAAAATATTTAAAACATTAGAATTATTCTTTGAGTACAGACAGTGCATTAAATCAAAAATGTATGTATTTGTCCTTTATGAGATATCATCTGTGGCATTATTGCCTGCTATATTTTAAGGCTTATTTTTCATGTGATGATGGTGCTGTGTTTTCACTCCCCATATTCTCAGCCGAATCTTGATGTGATTTTTCTCAATGCAATTTTTTGAGCACAATGGTATAATTAGGTTTTCAGGTGTCAGCATTATTAATTTGGAGTAATCCTATTGTTTTAAAAGTTACGAAAATTAAGATGGACCTCTGGACTTCACTGGAGGTGGAATATGACCAAGTACATATGAACTGTAAAATACGAGAATGTACACAGCTAAATAATGGACATTTGACTCTCAGTACTGAAAAATTATTCTTTCAGTGTGAAAACTGATATAGAAAAGATTTAGATGGCAAAAGATGGCAATTTTTTTCCCTAATTGGAGGTTTCATGCATTGCAGCTGACCAAAGTCAAGGAATTCTACTCTTTTATACCACGATAATAACTCAAATTTCCTTGATAGGTTTTGTGTTGCTTGGCCTAATAATTGCAGGTAATATTTAAATAATATATTTATGTTTCTATATATATGTATACATCTGTGATTGTTTACATGTGGATAAGAGAGTGAGTTTATGTGATTGTGTAAGTCTGATGTCTAAGATCCCAAAGAGAAGCAAAATCCCATCATTTCTCTATTATCTTTCAGAGGAGAGGGCAATCCAGATTTTTCTGGATTGCACTTTTTTATTTTCTGATGGAACTAGAGGGACACAAATGGAGAGAAAAAATGGGGAAAAAAGTTTTCCTTGCATTTATTGTTAGGATTTCATTTCCATTTAAAAAGGAGAAGCTTGTAATGTAAAAAGTCTTGTACAGTTTTCTAAAAGTTCATGAGGTCTTTAGGAACAGTGCACTTCAGCAGTAACTTCCAGCATAGGAGCATGAAGGGGGGAATCTGTAATAAGAAAATTTAGGAATACGCTTAGAGTTTTCCCAACAATGTATGAGACAGCAAGAGCTGCTTTAACACTTTCTAAGGTTCTCCTGCCTTTTTTTCTAACCCTTAAACACAGTAACAAGCATGGTTATCCAATCTGCTGCCATTAACTGGAGAGCACGGGAATGCGGACCACCATGAGCTGCAGTGGAAGAATTGCACAGACAACAGGAGTAAATAAAGGCAGGAGGTGCAGCTTGTTGAAGATATGTTTCTGAGTACTGGGTGACACTGGGAGGTGTAGAGTAAGATCCAGCTAATGGGAACAAGGGTAAGAAGCCAGGAGCTGCTGGTGCCACAAACCCCAGCACCAGGGAATGGCTGTGACATGCAGCATTGCATGTGCAAGTGAGTACTGGGACATGGCATGACTTGCAGGAGCTTTAGCAGAGTCAGACTTTGCCTACAGGTGCAGCTCAGGGGAGTAACATGGGACTGTTAGCAGAGTTGGCTGATGAAAAATGGTAACTTGATGGATCAGATCAACTTAAACCGTGCTATACTACCCAGTGGGACCTCTGGTTGAGAGTTACTGCAGAAGAGAGACCCTGTGTTGTACCAAGGTGTAAAGCACTTTGCCTAAGGATGTTCTCTTCTGAGAAAAAGACCATAAATTCTTACTCTAACACTTTGAGAATGAGTTACTGTTCTCTCACTGATCCAACAACACAGAATTTTATTTTCTCTGTTTAATACAAATGTCATGTTAGCCATTGGATTCATATTTATGAATGGGGCAAATTTTCTCACTGAACAAAAAAAGTTGAACATAAAATTTGAGGCTTCTGACAAACATTTTCTTTTTTTTATTTAATGAAAGCCTTGAATTTGGTCATGCTACTGCCAGGGAAGCCTCACAGTAGGGTTACAAGCATAATATATATTTATATTATATATATATACATGCACACAAATATTTTTTTTATTTTAATAATTTTGGTTTACTTCATATTCTATAAACATGTCAATGTCAATTATCTTATGGAGTAAAATCCATGCTCTCTGGCACTTCCAGCCTCTTATGGGTGATCTGTCTGTTTCTGCTCATCACTGCAAACCAATAGTCCTTTGTAACTGAGTTGAAAAATCCATTGTTTTGGCAGATCATTCATTACGTATTTCCAGATCATTTAAAAGTCTGAAAGCAATTCCATATAAAGTTGCATCTTTTACTATGGGAAAGACCTTTGCTAATATTTTGGGTATCGTACTCACCAACGACCTGAATGAAAGGACACACCCCACCCTCAGCAAGTTTGCTGATGATGTAAGACTGGAAAGAGTGGCTGATACCCCAGAGTGCTGTGCTACCAGACAGTGAGACCGGGACAGGGTGGAGAGCTGGGTAGAGAGGAGCAAAGTGCGGGGTCCTGCACTTTGGGGAAAAAAGTGCAGGGTCCTGCACTGTTGTGTGGAGAAAAGCCCCATGCACCAATACAGACGGGGGGCCGACCTGCTATGATGCAGCTCTGTGGAGAAGGACCTGGGAGTCCTAGCAGACAACAAGCTGTACATGAACCAGCAGTGCCCTTACGGACAAAAATGCCAATGGTATCCTGGGGTGCATTAGGAATAGAATTGCCAAGAGGGTGAGGAAGGCGATCCTGTCCCTCTGCTCTTCCCTGGTGAGGCCACATCTGGAGTGCTGTGTCCAGTCCTGGATTCCTCAGTTCTAGGAAGACAAAGATCTACTGGAGGGGATCCAGTGAAGGACTACGAAAATGATTAGGGGAAGGGAGCATCTCTCTTTTAGAAAAGGCTGAGGGAACTGGATCTGTTTAGCCTGGAGAGGGGATCTTATCAACGTTTAGAAATATCTTAAGGGCAGGTGCAGTAATCACACAAGGGCATGGACTCCGCACACCCGGTGGAAAAGGTGCAGAAATTGCGCATCAGAAATTCCCTTAAATACCAGTACCTAACAGGATATCACATCATATAAACAGGAAAGATGTTCACCTCAGTGTCCCCCAATCACCTGGGGTATTGCACAGACATTGCCTAGTATAGCAATAGGTAAACAATGCCCTAGAAGGTCCCTAACTACAATTATCACGTCTCATAGGTCCAACACTGTCCAGAAACTCACAATCCAATCTCAGCCCATCCCCGGTGACCTGGATGCACTCCCAGGGTCACCTCCAGGTCCAAGAAAGAGGCTGTCTCTCCAGCCTTCAGGGCCTATCCTTCTTCCAGCACAGAGTGCACCCCAACAGGCAGGTGTGAAGAGGATGTGCCCAGTGATGTCCATCTTTCCAGTGATTTCCAGTGATGGGACAAGGGGAAACAGGCACAAACTGTAACACAGGAAGTTCAGTCTGAATAAAAGGAAAAGGTTCTTTACTTTGGGAGTTACAGAGTGCGGGAATAGGCTGCCCTGAGAGGTTTGGAGTCTACTTCTCTGAAGATATTCAAGACCTGCCTGGGCACAAGTGCTGGACACATACTTTAGCAGAGGAGTTGGACTAGATCATCTTCAGAGCTCCCTTCCAATCCCATCTATTCTGTGATTCTGTGTATATGATAACATGCTTTTCCTGTTCATGTTCATATTCTTGGTTTTTACATTCATATTAGACATACGGTGAGACCTAGTAAGGTGATAATTATGTAAAGTTGTCAGAAAAAACACTTTCTAAAACAAGTGGGGTTTTGGTTTGGTTTGGCTTGGCTTGGTTTTCTAAAGAAGCAAGTTTGTCCTTACACTTGTCTTTAAAGCATGTGACAGTGTAGATCAGAATTTTCCTTCAGAAAGCCTCTGCTCAGCTCTCATCAAGGAACTACCTTTCCAATAAACAGGAGTCCAGATACACTCATCAGGCTGGTAAAAATTCCCTGTGGGTTAGTGAACAGTGTTAGTATATTTGTAATGAGATTTTCCTACCTCTGTGCTGAAGTTTTTCATGAAATGTAAGTAAACACAAACAACAGGTGTTGGTCAATAGTGTCCTCCAGTATACACAACATTGATCAAACAGCCTTTTATCTCAAGAAATTTCTGATTCCTTAAATAATTTCTAAGAATTTCCTGAACAATGATTTTGTAAGAGATTTTTTTTTTTTTTGCTATTGAAACTAGCTAAAAATGAGGATTGTTTGCTACATTAAATTCATTCTTTGCCCTGACCATAACTTTAATCTGTGAAATCGCATTTGGATATATACTATGCTATGCTCAGACACTCAGGTTCGTACTTTAGTCCTTTTAATTTTTTGTACTGAGATGAGAGATTTCACTTTTCTGACACATCAAAATAATTTGCATAAAAGCAGTATTTCCAGTATTGAACATAGCCTTCAACTTTTCTTCCCCTAAATTAAATTTGAATCTTTTCATATTTCCAGAAAAAAAAAAAATTGCTGTTTTCGTATTTTGTCTTTGTAACTGTGAAAATTCATTGTTTGTTAATATTCCTTGACCCTTTTGGTTTACAATTGAATCCTTATTGCCAGTTTTCTTTATTTTTCCCTATCTTCTACAGATAATACTTGTAGTTTCCAATCTGTATTTCAGATTTAAAAAAAAGAACATATATCAAAACAGATTATATACCCTCAACAGATTTTTCAGAAATGACTGAAAGTACAGTATGATATTTGATGGCCTAAATTGACATAGCATATGCTTCGTCCCTCTTGCTGTCGAGATGCTTGGTATTGATACACTTGTTAACATGAGTCAAGCATCTCCAGTGCTGACTGACCAATACAAATGAAAGAAGGATTAAAAAAAAAAAAAATTAAAAAGGGAAAGAAATCTTGTCTTTCGTCATTATGCAGCAAAATGCTTTTCATTTACTTTGTTACCACTCATAAGTGTAAGCAACAAAATCTGAAATAATGTGTTAACAGGCTGTGTTAAACTGTCAGATAGTGCCTGAGAGGCTCTGTTCTTTTGAGATAGAGCAATTTTGTTACATATATTCCCATAAGAAGTAAAGTGTGAGAATCTGCTAGATAGCCTCAGCCACGGACTAGCCAGCCCTACACCAGCAAGGGCATCCCCCAACAAAATATAGAGGGAGAAAGCAGCCACTGAGATACACAGAAGAAAACACAGAAGCCACATTTCAAATCTCAGTGAAAGGTTTTAGTGCTCACTGCTCACATTAATTATAAATGGGCGAACGCCACGAAGTTTTTGTCCTTTCAGTAAAACAAAAAATGTTTCATTTAAGTGAATAAGTCATGCAACCCTAAAGCAATTAAAAAAGATAACAGTGTCTAACATTTGTGATTTTCATTGTGATGACGATAATTCTTTAAACCCACAATCTCTGAAATGTCTAGCAATGCTGTCTCTGATACAGATATGCTCAATAAATCACCTGAAATTACACATAGTATTATTATGAACTATAGTACGTAAGATTCCATAGAAAGTCTCCAAAAAACTTCCTACACCAAACACTATTATTATGTATTATTATTGTATCATCATAAATCACCAAGCCAACTGAAATGGATGTCATGGGCATAAAATGATAAATTTTAAAATTTAGTCCCAGAGTAAACAGTTTATGTTTACCTCAGTAATATATTATGCTCAAAATTACTACATTAATCCTTCAAACTATTTTTTTTTCACTGAATATGTTTCTTCATTTATAGTCTATAACAATTCAACAATGTCAAACTAATACAAAATTCCAGAGATAATGTTACCTTATTATAGTTTATATTTTATTATGCTTTCTGTCTCCCTCCTTCCCCACCTTCTTCCATCCTTTGGTTCTCTATAAATAATTTCTGTGGCATATGTCCCATTATCTATCATTTTGTGACAGGAAAAGTATTCATATTCAAGTGCATATATCCTGCAGATAACTAAAGTTTGTGCTGTAGTTCTTCACTCTTTGTCTGCTTTTCTTGTTTTTAGGTTTCTATACTTGAGGTCTTAGTAAAGCATATAGAAAAATATTTATGGAAGTGTCCTTTCTCCCTCCCTCTCTCTCTCCCCCTCCTGATGAACAAAGGTGAAGGGTTTATAGAGCCTAACAGTTAGTGCATATTCAGGAAGTTTGTCTTTTAGGTTCTGGATATGAACAACAGATGAGTCTCTCTCTTGAGAACAGTTAAGAGCGAGATATCAAGTGCCTTGAATCATGTCTGGGGAAGTCTATACCAAAATACTGAGATAAACTAAAGTGGAATAAACTGTTATAAAGTAAACTCTAAGAAATGGTTTGACATAATTAAAAGTGGGTAGAGATAGTGAACTAGATTATTCTAGAAATTTCAGAAAAAAAACCCCTTACTGCATAGAGAAAATAAAGATATCTAGTTTAAACAAGAATGAAGAAACTAACCTTTAAATTTAGACACCTAAATCTCTGTTTAGGGGTTATCTCTACTGCCTCTTACTGAGAAAATCAGGCAAGATAACAATCCATTGTCTCTGTTGTTCTAAATGAAAATGGCAGAAAGCTTATGTTGTTAAAATATTAAGAAAGATGGAGTGAGATGCAAGAAATAAACCTTTGCTGGTGAATTTGTAAAGCTTCTACACTATTCAGAGCATTTAGACAGCACTCATTGTGAGATATGGCAACTCATTGACATTTTCACAAGTGTTGTTTATCTGTTGTTGTTGGGTTTGTGGGGTTTTTTTTCTCTCCAATCTCCACAAAATGAGAAACTTCCTTGCATGCTTAAAAAATCTGAAGTGATAACCTGCATGACAATTCAGTCAGTTTTAAGTAAATAGGAAATTGCAGCACTAGGGTGTTGATAAGACCACTTGGGACAGAAATGTCAGTGTCTAATACTAAGTGTTAAATTTCTTATAAAATAATTTAAATTAATTTTAACACATAATAATTAGCGGATTTATTTATACATTCTCAGAAGTTTTCAGTACTTGGGGATTAAGGATTGCAAATCAACAGGGGAATGAAAGCATTAAGTTCACATAATCGCAATTTTTAGAGCTGTATTTGTTATATGAGCACAGACTGTCACTCTCTGTGTTGTTCGTGCAATAAGAAAAGGATGTGAGCAAGGACATGATGAGGGGAATAGATTTCTGTTACAATACTCTTCACTTGGCACTGCTGTATATTACAGGGTCTGGAGAGCTGCTCCTACTCACTGCAAGGTTTGCAGCTGTGAACACAGACAATGCAGAGTAAAGAAGTTTTATGCTGTGCATTGGGGGCTTTTTATTCCTTCTCTCACACTTTGTGTTCTGGCAGTGCAGATAAGCCTTCATTAGGGATTAGGGTGCCATTTACCTTGGCATTGTACATGCTCAAAGAAAATATATTCCTTTTCCCAAAGAGTTAATTTAAACATTGGCAACCTTTAAGATATGTTTGTTCATGCCTAAACCTGGTTTTCAAATGGATACTTTATTCACATCAGATACAGCTGGGAAGCTAGTTCTGTTGTGTATATTTGGGATATAGTTGGCCACTCCTTTTGCAGCTATTTACTGCTTCTATTTACCTATATCTACTACCATTATTTACCAAGGTATCAAATCCTACCTTTTTTCTTTTTTTTTTAACCACATAATTTTATTTGTCAGACAATTCTTCTTTCTGTAAATGTCTTTCCTGTTTTCAAATATTCGTAATATAAGTAAAATACTTAATTGTGTGCAAACATTCATTTTTTATTGACTTCCAGACATTAGTTACTTTCTTACATAGGTGGTCAACTAACTTCTCCCTTTTCTATTCCCAAATGAAGACCCACTATTTTATTTTTAAAATATAGAAAGCAAGGAAAAGTAACGAAAAAAAATTATATACATAAACTATGGCAAGACTTTCAGAATTACTTCCACCTATATTAATCTTTACTGCATCTGTCAATAGAACAGCAGACCACTATCTAGACTGTATGTATTGTTTCAAGCCCCCAAAATTACAAGATTTTCAGCTTTTTAACATACAACAAAAAATATATTATTAAAAGAAATTTTCAAAATCTGATACCTGTTTCTCACTATTGATTTTACATTTTTTGATATGACCTGAAAAAAAAATAAGTAATGCACTTCACTTTTCCATTTTTTGTACAAACAGGGAGTTACTGTACCAGAATTATCACTAGTTTCATCCCCACACCCTGAACTCGTAACTGAACGTTAAAAACAAGCCTTTAAAGACGCAATTTAAATGTTCACCTCACATTCAATTTTAAGCAGGAAATAAGTTTTAAGCCTTATTTATTTTTTGGTTTCAAGTCATTAGAGGGAATTAATATACCATTTACTATTGAATGTGTCATTCTGCAACCCACTTTGGTTGGCTTAATTTTGGCTCTCTGATGAATATTCCCTTATTATTTGATCTTTCTCCAGGGAATAAATCTTCCTGGTGATATGTAGCCACAATATACTAAAAGGTACTAAACCAGTTTTAAGAGTATCTTTTCATAGGTTTTTGAATGCTGTCATTTACATCTACCTCTGCCTGAAATAATTGCATGTTATTTAACAGTCCCTCGAGCCCACAAATGGAAATATTGGCTTACTGCTAAAAGCCGACAGTTTTTCAAGCCTTTTCAAGGGATGCACATTTTTTCTTTCTCTCCTTCAATTTTTTTCTAATATGCTACACTCTCAGCTTTTTTATGGTATGTTGTATTCCAACTATATTTTTTGCCTCCTGCTTTTACTCTTTGTAATAGCTTTCCTAAATCCATGCCTAATCATTCTAGATGGCAGACTGGTCACTGTAACACAATTTCCTTTACAATAAAAATTTTCAGGAAACAGAAAGTGCTGAAGGGGTTTTATTTTGCATACTTTTATTAGAATTGTTCTTAATAACATTACAACAACTTTAGCAGCAAAACGTTGTGCAGGTCTCATTCTTCTAAGTCTGATATGCACACACATTTTAAGGTGTTCTTCCCCAAATGACTCAGAAAAAAAATCAGTGACTGTGGTATGGTGTGATTTGCTAAAAACTAATTGACACATTTTGCTGTTTTTTTCCCGTGAATGTCCAAAATTAGGGTTTGGTTTTTGACAATGCAATTTTTCTTTTTTTCTTTTTCTTTTTCTTTTTTTTTTCATTTTTCTTTTCCTTTTTTCTTTTTCTTTTTTTTCATTTTTCTTTACCTTTTTTCTTTTTTTTCTTTTTTTCATTTTTTTCCATTAATAGAAGTTTAAAAAGTTGTAACTGAAAACAGTACCAAAGAAACCTAAAAATAATATTTATTTTATTATAATCTGTAGAGAAAAAGACCCAGATAAATAAAAGAAAGAAAAGATCAAGTATGTGGCCCTTTAAATAACATGAGATCTTACTCTCTGAAAAATAAAATAATTTACTTGCTTTCCTTCTTTAATTTTTCATCTAACTCATTGTTTTTACCTTATTCTAAACATAAATGACATTTTCACTGTCTCCTCTCTTTGCTTCTCATCTGTAATCACAATTCAATTTTGAACAATCACCCCTTCTCTTAGAGTCATAATATATTATGGTGAAATATCATGAGTGAAATACTATGCCTCTAGGTGTTTGTCATTGGCTTCAGTGTAATAAATTTTCACCCACTGGCAGAACAACCTGTAGTTTTACAATCTGACTACTTTGACAGGCAGTGTGATTATGAGGATAAAGTATTTTGAAAAAATATTTTCTGGAAACTGGAAGGTTCTCTTAATGTTGAACCCATCTCTGAATGACAGAGTAGAAGTTGATTGAGCCATATATATAAAAAATGACCTTGTTTCTGTATGAAAACAATTGTGTATTTGGCAGTTTGGTACAGCGACAGTATTTATACCTGACAGTTGTTGAAGTTATTTGAGATTCTGAAAATTCATGCAGCGAATTTCCAAAAGCTACTGTTGTTCCTAGAAAATTAAGCTTCTAGCTTACAGTCCCAATGAAGGTCCATAAAGTCAACTTCTTCACTCATAATGAGCTCTTTCTGAGTTAGGAGTGAAGATGTCTGAAATACTGAATACGTCAATGTACTTGTTGCATTCATGGGCAATCCTAGTCTTTCAGGAGTTCAGAAGATCACCATGAATCATGTAAAACAAGACTAACTGATGTGTTTAAAACTAATTTTAAACTTAGAAATAGTTGGTGTGGGGGTTGAAGCTCTACTTTGAAAAGAATAAATTCAATTACTTTTGGTGAAACAAATTATTGTGAATGCTAGATATTATCTTGTAAAATTAATATAACAATTAGACTTTGAAAAATTGCCATTAGAAATACATTCTTTGACCTTCATATCCTTGTTTTCCTTTTCACCTCCAAATTTGTGCTGGAATTATTTTATTTTTGTAGTGCTTGTTAACATTTCTCTTACTTCATAGTAGGTAAAATCTAGCCTTAATCCCAGATATTAGCTTAACTAGCTCATGAGTCTGTTTGATCCAAATAATTTTTCTTCTATTAACTTTGACATGTTCATTATCAATAGATCGAACAGAGGCAACTGAAGAAACATGTCAGTGTTACAACAGATCCGTAACTACAGGATTCCTTTCCCCATATTTGTTATAAGAACTCCTGGAGAGTTGAAAGCCCAGAACTACAACTCAAACTACAATTACATTTAATACCTTGTTATGTACCATTGCCACATCACTCTGAAACCCATTATCTAATCAATTACTCAGGAAAGATAATGTTATATTTTATCTCTTATCTTTCCCCTTAAGAAGAAATCAGAAATGTAAGAAACATTTGGCTGCAATCATCTTATTCACTTTAAGTCCTAAATTCAGCAGCACAAAAAGAGTACGTCATTCTGATGATCTCTCTGTTGTTCTCTCTACCTGGGTGGCATCAAATCCACTCCAAGGCCAGATGCTGGCCCTATTCTTCAAAGTCTTGAAAGGACTAGGCCATGACTCCTCATACCTGCTGCTTACTCTGCCCCAGTGTGGCAGCTGTAGTCTTTTAGTAACTGTGATAGACGGAGACCAGGGTTATGATCCTGGCAACTGCCTTTGTCTGCTTTACAGACAGAAAATTTCTTTTCATCAAAAATTAGAATAAGTTCTGGACCATGGCACCTTACATGTGAAGGTGAAGATCCATCTCTTTTCATTTGCATTCATGCAGTCACCTCTGAGTGACCCAATAGTATTCCCTTGGAGAGTAAGACAAGGGAAAAAATATGCTATGCTCAGATGATGTAAGCAGAGTGGTTAATTTCAGCCCTCTGGCTGCTTTGTTGTAACAGACCGTTAGTGTTGAGATTCTGTTCTGATGGATTTAAAATACATGCACAGATTAGATAAAATACCTTAGATAAACTTCTTATGCTTCCATTTAATTTTCATACCAAACATACTCCTGCAGGAAAACACATTCCTCCGGGAAATTAGTTCATCAAGACGAAAAGCATGCTGTAGCCACTGCTGTTTCCCAGTTTCATCTTTTCATTCCCTCTCAATCCATTAAGCTCCAGATCCACAGAGTTTCTTTGCCACACTTAGGTCCATTCTTTATTACAGATGATCTACAAGTTTCTGCTTGTTCTCACCTGACTCTGTCACATGTACTGAGTTACACTAATTTGTAAAATATGCCCATGTAAGCAAAAGTAAAAACAACTTCCTCATTCCATACTACTTAAAATTGTATGAGATTTCCTTATAAGTACCTTGCTCTCTGTGTTGTTTCTTCGTTTCATGTCAGTTTATCATTGTAAATATGGTTTAAGCAAGTCTACATTTCTGCAACTTGTAAATTTTGGCAGTTTTCAGGAAAATCTTGAACTTCACATGTTTTTTCCCCAACAGAATGAGTCACAAGTAATATAGGCCATCATCTGCTTTTTTGTGTGTGTGTCTAGTATGTTTCAGTAACTTTCTTGCATGTCAGCAGTTAGAGGAATTTCCAAATTCAATATATCAACCATGTATGAGCATAACATGGACTCTTTCAGGGAGGGGAAGAGGGGTGTCTTGTGTCTTTCTTGCACGTGTATCAAGTCCTCTCATTTTAAGACCCAGTGAGTTTTTCTCCAGCCCTATGACTGTTCATTTATTCACAGCAAATAAATTACTTCTTCCTTAGTGGGAATTGCAATTTAAGCAGACAGTACATTGCCTTAGTTTTCAGTTGCTTTCACTATTTGTACATGACATAATCTGTCATCAAAAATATATTTACATTTGTTATATCGTCAGCTGCCATGTTTGCTCTATACTCTTTTGCATGTGAGAAGGCTGGGGGTACCTACCTCAGCTTAATTAACTCCACCTGGCTTGAGACTCTCCCTTTCAACAATCTGCCTCAATGCCATTATACAGGCACAGCAGGAGAAAACCACAAATCTAGTGAAATTAAATCACTCTCCATAGAAACATCTTGAACAATAGCATGAGAACATGGAGCCAACCAATCGTGTTCAGGCACATGGAATTTGCAACAAAGATAAGTGTATGGCAGCAGCAGCAGCAGCAACTAATACAAAAAAGGAAAAAGATATTAGCTTCAAAGTGGAATTTACTCTCTAACAAAAGATTTCATAATTATTTCCACGCTTGTCTCTATTCCCTCTCAAGCAGCTGCAAGAAAGTCATCACCACTGCTTGAAGAGAAAAAAACAGTGAAGTGACTCGCCTTTTGCAAATGATATGTACCTCGGGTATGATCCAGTCCTATGTCAAGCACCACTAAAGGGCTACATTGTCCGTAAGAGGGCTCAGAATGTCAGGGTCAAGTCTCTACTCTCACTGAATCAATGCCAATTTTTGTATTGCTTTCAGTGCTTCAAGAGTGAAGAAGAGCAAACATAGATGGTATTTTTCTGGTTTCACAAAGAGAGGAAGAGGCCTTATCCTCCTAAGAAGAGAATGCTACAATGAGTTGCAAAACAAATACACTTACAGAAAAAAAAAATATTTGGAAAAAAATTGAAGTTTTTGGCCAGTAAGACATATTAAATGCCAAATTCTGCCAGGCTTTCTCACACTAATGCCCTCAGTAAGTAGGGCATTACTGTTCCAGTAATCTTATTGATCTCACTAGGACAACTTCAGAGTAAAAATCATCAATACAAGCAGGCTGGCAGATTTTGTCTCTAAATTATCATCTTCCTTACATTTTATATCTATAGGTCAGTACTGTTCCTTGCCAAATGTTTGAAGTAAAAATTTGCAAAATTTTACTTTGATAAATTCTCAGATCATTAAATACTGTGAACATTAATATAGAGCATATATTTCTAATTGCAAAATTATACTGTTTTGGAATCTGTCCATTAATATGAAAAATGTTATTTTATGTCCCTGTAGTCTTCATCCCAGCAGAATGCTGAAAAGGAAAAGGATGAGATGTTTTTCACAAGATCTG
The DNA here is from genome assembly GCA_013399195.1 of Dicrurus megarhynchus. Lineage (NCBI taxonomy): Eukaryota > Metazoa > Chordata > Aves > Passeriformes > Dicruridae > Dicrurus > Dicrurus megarhynchus. The sequence continues at coordinate 360,119 of VXAD01008108.1, forward strand.
TACAAGTAATTTATACCTAATTGTTAAATTTTTTTAGTATTCTTTTATTATGCAATATATGCTTATATTTTTTTAAAAATAGTCTTGATTTTGGAGTGACATTTTATCCCTCAAGGGAAGATCACAAATTTCTCCCATGAATACTCACAGCTAAAAATGTACAATCAACCAAAATCTCATATCTACAATTTAGAAATTGAAGGATAGTGAATGTTGGGCTCAATAAATTTTAACTTTTCAATGTTTATAAAAAGCAGACAATAAATGTGTAAACAGCTGAAAGAAAGCCTGCTTTAGATGAAGAAAAGGAAAACACATCCGCTTTTAGTTCACCTCTAGTTAGACCTCTCAGAATCAGAGTGATACAGGATCCCACATGGAAAATTTGTATATTTCTAGGCTGAATGTATAAAAGGAGGTTGATTTGACATTGGTGAGTTAATTTATAACAGAATTTTTATCAAGAAGTTTAATAGAATCTTGTAAGTTAATGTACAGCAAATTGCAAGAGCAGTCATTCTCTAGCTAACACTCCTGTAATGAAGGAAGGGTTTTTTACAAAAATATGTATATTAACTCTGGTTTTAATATCTGTTATGATTTGTTGTTGTGTATTGCCTAAGGCCTTTCTCTTCTGTACAGTTTCTTTTGCCACAGTGTTCTTTTGCTAATGTCAAATCATTTAAGAAAACACTGAAACATGTGTAATGTACCTACATGAATAAATTGAATATTTAATGGTTCAATGCCCTGACCTTTGAGATTACAATACAGGACAATGAGCACACTTTGCTAAGCATGGAGGTGAGTGGGTGTGCATATTCTGAGTGAAGTACTTCAGCAGGGAGAAGCAAAGTCAAGTTAGAACAAATACTCCAGTCCCTGAAGGCCTGCTGTTGAAATCAAATTATAGGCTTGGACTACCAAAATTTATTCCTCAAAAAAGTCATGCTGCATAAGAATATATCATGCACTTGGATAAACAAGTTACAAAGAGCCAAGTGTAAAGCAACGAAGTGTCAATCAGGCAAAGTGGGTTTCTCAGATGCACACACATGCAGCCTGCACACAGATTACATGCACTATCTCACCCCTGGGGTTCTATTGCACAACTCATATGTGCCTTAAAGTGAAAACCAGCCAGTAAATTAGTTTTCAAGAACCACTAATGCTGCAAGACCCCTGTACCTGTCCCCCTTTCTTTTCCTAGCAATTGTCTGACTACACTAGAAACCCTACCTCTTATCAGGACATAGTGTTATTTTTGAATGTACCAAATCTGCTTTCAGAAGAAGATTGCAAACTCACAGAACCCTAAAAAAACCAGATTAAGCTAATTTTTCATAAAGAAGAAAAAAAAATTAGACTGGACTTGTCCAGTAGGAGTCATTGTCACCATCATAACTTTGCTTGTGATATAGTTCCATAGAGTTATATTAGTTGAAGACTTATAAATGCTGTGCTTTAAATCAGTATGTATATTTTATGTATCACACAAAATTGTTCTCATGGACCACAGTCACACCACACAGTACAATGTATCTTGTTCTTATCTATTTGAGGAAATAATTCTTTATGCTTTTCTAAGCTCTACAAATTAGTACGCTTTCTGAAGACCAAATTATAAAAAGATAGTGTGCTTGTTACACTGAACCTGAGGAAAATGTCCTTCAGACACTACTTGCATATGATAACTAAAATCATAAAATCATAGAATTATAGAATCATAGAATGGTTTGAGTTGGAAGAGAATATTATCTAGTTCCAATCCTCTTCACTGGACAGGGACACCTTCTGCTAGACCATGTTGCTCAATGACCCATCCAACATGTTCTGTTCTTGTAAGCCCACTTCAGGTGCTGGAAGGTTGTAGTAAGGTCTCCACTGAAGCTTTTACTTCTGGACATTGAACAACCCCTACTGTCTCAGCCTGTCCTCATAGGAGAGGTGCTTCATGAGTCTCCTCTAAACTCACTCCAACAAGTCCACATTGGTCTTAGGTTGGGGTCCCCAGAGCTGGATGCATAATTCAGGTGGGGTCTCATTATAGTGGAGTAGAAAGGCATAGAATCTCTTTCCTTGTCCTGCTGACCATGTTGCTTTTGATGCAGCCCAGGATACATTTGTCTTTCTGGGCTGCAAGTGCACATTGCTGTCTGATGTTGTCTGATGTTCTCCTTAACCAAGTCCTCTAAGTTCCCAAATTCCCTCTCCTCAGGGCTGCTCTCAATCTATTTTCTCTCCAGCCTGTATTTGTGCTTGAGATTTCTCTCTTTGGCTCTTTGGCTGAATCAAGACACTGTGATGACAATTTTATGATTCATTCTGCTTGCTAATTCACCATTCCCTGCTCTTAGTCATGCTTTACATTTTTTTATTTGGCCATTTTGTCACAGTGTATTTGTCCATGTGATAACCCTTTCACTATGGAAAGCAGCTGCTGGTCAGAGGTGATTATGAACAAATGTGCAGCAGTAAGAAAGTTAATGAAGATGGAGAAGTAGTGACACAGACATTATGCATAAGAATATTTCCACCTTTATTTTTATTTCTAACCAGTTAGTTCAGAATTATGTTCTGCATCTTCTTTTAACCTCAACATTAGGTTAATCCCAGCTTTGTGTAAAAGCAAAATAAAATTTTCAATACTTTTTAAGTTAAACACAGAAGACACAGACATACTACACGGCATCAAGTACTCTGAGAGATGTAGGGGTGTCCTGCAGTAGTCACAAGAAGTCTGGCAAGGGCTAGGCAGTGTCACTCACTTTTGTGTCTTCTCTCCAGACTTCTTTCACTTTCCAGAGGAACATGTGCAGAAATTTGATACCATCAAAGCAGTCACCTTACAAAGCAGACTAGAAACATTATTATGTGAGTTGGTCATTCTATTTCTTCTCCTCTTTCTGTGTGTGATTCCTTGTTATTCTGAGCATCAGGGCTCTGTCAGGATGGAAGGATTGCAAGGCATTATCCTGGGACCCTATCATAGATAACAGGATGCCCTTGATTCTGATGGCCACATTTAAATTCTCTTTATGATCTCTCACTGCGAAAAAGTTTTCAGACTAACTGATGTAGCTTTTCCTCGCTCAGAGATGCAAAGCAAATTTTGGCCCTGGGCAGCCAATGAAAGAGACGGATAAGGAAAACAACATAATGTGTAACTACCCTTTACTAGGTACTAAGGTGCCTCTCTATACCCTAGCTCTACTCCTAGAACTTAGTTAAAAAGTAAGGATTTTGTAAGAAATATAATGTTCAGTGTTATTTAATCACTGCTCAAGATATTTAATACCTAATAAATATGTCAGGAAATATTTTTACTTTCCAATACTTTGCTAATCTTCTAGTTTAACAATAAAAATAGATCAACAAATGCAGACATTGGTGAGAAAATCTCCAGCACAGTGTCAGGAAAGATGACTATAATCTCACAATAAGGCTTCACTTCATGTGAGAAATATAGGGAAACAACAATAAAAATTAGTGTAAAGTGTTAAGTAATGTTTTATATTAAAGTTCCTAAATATGTATGAACATTAGGTTTCAGATAATATTTTTTTTAATAACCCATGATTATTAGCATCATATTTATTGGAGGTTTCACCATTATATGATTGATCTTTATGATTTTTCACATACTGCTTAAACCTCAGTGTGTTTTTCATATTATTTTTTTATATCAAAACATACTACAGAACTTCCCATCCTGAAACAGATCTGAAATCCACCTGCTTTGAAATCTTCCCTCTGAATGGTATAAATCAGCGAGAGGATACTTCAGAAAACATAGCCTATCCAATAATACATTTTTTCCCTTTCTCCTCTACCATACTGAAGAACAAAAATGTGATCACATGCATCCTCTGGGACCTAGTCTTGGCAATCCAGTTGCCAGAAAACAGCAATTTCATTTTATAAAATAATGACAATTATAATGATGACTGCAGCAAAGACAGCAAAGGTATTAATAAAGATGATGGCAGTTAGTCTATGTCAAGTACTAATAGATCACAGTTATGTGACTTTAAAATTCAGTTTACAAAAATACATGAAAGAAGTCAGACTAGCCCTTTCTCATTTAGAGTGGAGTCTTCAGCATTAGTTTTCTTCTCACAGAAGTCAGACCTTGGCACATATTTTTGTCTTCTGTATGTCTGTGAAGTACCTGAGTCATTGTTTCCACCACAGTATTTGTGATCAACCAATTAACAATAAACAACAATTCCTGTAACATTTAATGTCCCCTAATCTTTCACATATTCATTCCAGTCAGGTCTGCTGTCTCCTGTGCTGTAGGTAACCACCTCATATGGTATCAGAAAGCAGCAACCCAATTAGCCCTGGAGATCATCCATGGCACAACAGTATCTTGAAACCATTTTGGCCAACAGCCTACACCCAAGCCATGGCTGAGACAAAGCAGCTGAGCCTAGAAAACTTGTTAGACAAGAAGCTAGACTTTCAGACTGCAACTCAGACAGAAGGGTGGGCAGGGGATGGGGCAGGAATAAAGGATACTGTCGGATTGAATAAGGTAATGGGAACATTTGTCACTTTTCTCGAACTTCTTATACCCTGGGACTTCTTCATTAAGATCAGTCAGTGTATTAAATCAACATGTTAAAGAGAAAACAGAAAACTGTTCTCCATCACAATAATTATTTACCATTAGTATTTTCACACTTTGTTTTGTAATTTCTCCCACTGCAAGGTTTTCACAATGGGAGAAATTATACATGTGCTAGCATTGAAAACAAAAAATAACTGAAATTCTTAACGAAATAATTTTTTAATGGGTCACTATGTCTAATAAAAAATATGCAACTGTTTACTAAATGAACTATGCATACTCCTACATGAGAGTAAGTTGTTCATTTTTTGTAGACGACATATGGGTATAGAAAATTAGTCTGGGGTTAACCACACATAAGACAGTCAAACAAACAGTAATTCTGTTGGTACTTTAGATTTTTTTCCTCCAAAGCTCTGCTTGCTTGCAGCCCCTGCTCTTATGTCCCAGAGATGAAGTTGGAAATTCTGGCCTGGAAGGCTTCACAGCTTCACCAGAGCCAGAACTGACCTTGGTTCTGTAACATGGGATCATGCATTCTGCAAGTTTAAATAGCACATGGATGACTGTTGCTCACATACCGGGTATGACCCAAAGCTCATTAAAGGAAAAAAAATTAGTGTTGCTAACCTTAATGGGCTTTGGATCAGGCCTGAAAACAGACAACACTGAAATATTCTGTGAAGGATCTATAAAGGATCAACATACAGATTTCATTGTTGCACCATGAATTTTATTCAAAATATCTCAAATTTATAGTATTGCCTAAAAAAGAAAATGAAGCATTTTTAGGAAGACATTAAAAAATAGTATTTGTATAATTGTCCTTTATGTCAACATTTTCTGTAACATAAGTGGACTGACCAGTGTCAGCAAAGCAATGCATTAAAACCTATCTCTTACTGATTCAGAATGGTTTTTGCTACCCCTGGGGACACTACTTGTGTCTGTCAAGAACATTTCAGTCTGACAGGTCCTAATTTTCAACAGGGAAGGGAAAAGGCAGAACTAATGGATGTGAATGAGCTTAAAAGCTAGCGAACTTATCAATCGCAGGAAACAACGGTATTTTGGGAAGGAAAGAGAGGTACTTTGGCAAAAAAAAAAGTCAATCGGTATTTTTTTCAGACACTGATAACTGTGATCAGGTTTTGGTCAGACTATTTTTGGTCTCATAACACTTTTGTCAGCATTGATTATCACATAAAATTCCTCCTGCACTGCATGAAATACTTCACATACAGCAATATAAGCAGGTCAAATTCAGAGGTCCCAGTTAAGTTTTAACTGTGATAAAATGTTTTTTTCATTCAATAGGATCTTGTTTCAATAACAACTGAACAAAATTGAAGGAAGCCTTGGGATTTGAACCAAGGAATCCAATTATATTTACACAGTTTTTGCACAGCTAGTCTATTATTGTTGAGCTGGGTGAGTGCTCATGAATATGTTTGAAGGCTTGCATATTTTGCATCAGAAGGAATCAGATATGATATTGCTTTACCTAAGCAATACTTTGACTGCTCTTTCCATAAGACTTACATGAATGAAGTGAAAAGGAAACTCTGATGTACTACTATAATAGTTATTACTTGAGGTTTTTTTTTTCACGTGGTACCTGCTCTTACTCAGGTGTTATAAACAAATATTGACAGAAATGAGAGCTACAATGGCTTGGAGAATAAGATGGATCATTTTTGACGCACGACCCTGATTATGCTTAATATAGTGAGAACCTTCTCAAACCAGACTTCGGACAAAACATTTAAAGACTTAGAAAAAACCACAAAAGCCTAAAAGGTAAGATTCAATAAATGCCAACCTTTTACAGCTGTAATTAGTTTAATAGTCAAACAAAATAATTTTGAACTATAAAACTTAATATTTTCAATAAAAATGTCAAAATAAGGCATTCTGACAATTTTCCAAGCCTATCTCCCTAATGTTCAGAATTGACAGAAATAATGAAAAAAAGTTTGGCAAATCAGCACTGCCAGTGGAAAATATATGACGAAAAAAATTTCAAACTCCCTAATATTCAATGATTTATTATCTCTATACGCTATAAAACTCAGTTGCTGAGATTCTTTATCTGTATTTTAAGGCTTGAATGTCATCAACTGCAGGCACTTTCCAGAAACTTCTGAGGGAAATCTAACTTCTCAATGAGGGGCTTGCAATTTCTTCTTGCTTTAAGGTCGCTTAATGCTGGCACATTCAGTATAAGTTTTTAACCTTGAGCATTTGGGATGCAAATTAATTATTTAGCAAGTATTTGTCAGTGGATTATGTTTATTGAGGTTTACAGAACTTTTCTTTACCTCAGCTGAAATAGGCTTGCTCTATGCCATTTTCAGAAACCAATGCAGCTTTATGTCCCTGGCTGCACTCCCTGGACTAGACTCTTTCCATAGGCCCTCAGGCTGAAGTGTGTTTTACAAAGCAGGGCCCTGATTTACGGCCCTCTCCCACTACTTTTTGCCTCTGGCTGTCGTAACTTGGATATTGCTTTGAAGTGGATCGTTTGCTACCGGCTTATTAGCTCATCTATTTTCTTTTTCTGTGTACATATTCCCTACAACTACCTTCAGCACTGTAGATACAATGCTAGCTCGTTCTTAACACACTCTTTAATTACAACCCACATCCAACTCCAGAGAAAGGCTTTCCAGGTGAGTTAATATTCACACGAATGCAGAAGCAGGCAGCTGAGCCTGTCTCAGTGATTGCTGAAGAAAGTGAACATTTTCATCATTAGAAATGAGTGAATTCCTGGATGCTGCTGAAAGTGGTCAGTCACTGACGGGAGACTGAGGGGAAGGCAGACATCAGGGTTGCAAGCTCACAACTGGGAAGGAAAAGACAAGCCGGGCTTGCACAGAGCTGCCCTGAATAGGGTGTCTTTTTGTTTCTTCATCCTGCTATAAACTTCTAATCTCTCTTAAATCCTGCGGGGTGGCAAGTAAGGGGCTGGGAGGCCCCAAATTCACAGCATGGCTATAATGACCTTGCTCTTGAATGATTTATCTTTGAAGCTCAAGTTGACTACATCCAACTGCTTTTCTCACCAACGGTCCCCTGTTTCTGAATTCTGCATCTTAAAGTCCTAATATGTTCAGAGAAACCCGAAGTACTCTGCATGCTATTACTGTACTCTGCTGGTTTCTTTATATTCCCTCTGGGCAATCTGAAGGGCCACGACCCTCCACGCAAAGCCAGTATTTAAGTCAGCTGTGTAACAGATGAATGATGGGGAAGTAAGGCAGAAGAATGAAAAAAAAAGCATGAGTTTAAATTTTCAGAGGGAAAAAAAAAGAGATAAATAAATAGCATAGAATTGTTTGTTTTTTTGTACTGGAAATGTTTCCTGATACATGATGAGCTTATACTGTTTCAACTTCTACTCTCCAAAAATCCCAAGTTTTTGCTTTTTCCCCTACACCATTTCATAAACAACACCTATTTTTCTCTTCCTGGGAATACCACTGAGTGGATGTGAAGTCAAGATTCTTTTTTCCTCTCCTTGTTTTCAGTCAAACCCCCCCAAGGGTAGATGCAAGCTGTTTCACTCCTGTTGAACGGATGCTTCAGAGCAACAATAGTCCCACTGAGACTTAGCGACATGTCATGCTGGGGACAAAAAATGGGGAGGCAGACAGACACACGTACACATGCACATGCATTCACACACACATTCATGTGGATCTCTATATAACTAAAAGCAGTCCCATACATTTGAGGACATGCCCAGGAATCACTGAGCACATTGTGCTGCCTGAAAGGACTGAAATGTCAATTTTCTTATCAAATAAGCTAGGTTTTGTGGTGAAAGGCTTACTGTTCCTGTTATCTGTGGGTTACTGGTCAGTTAGTGATAGCAGGCCATGTCCAGAAGTCACACCTGGCAAATGTTACTGTCAGGATTTTCAGTGGACCCTTAGGCTTATTACTGACCTTTACTGTTGAACCTATTAATCTAAATGTGTCCCACAGACAGCACTACAAATATTACAAGCTGAGGTTCAGATTAAGGAAAATATTAGTCACTTTCACTTACTTGTGAGATCAAATTGAAGTATACAGTAATTAATAGCCACTAAGACAACTCAGACTAGCCTGTGCTTGTAGGCCTGGGTCTTATCATTTTTCCCACCATTAGGTGTAATTTATATGCATTTAAGGTTTCTCAAAACTTATAAACAAGACTTCCTGGTTGCTAGACACAATATTAAGAGGTTGTGGACTATTTTTACCTCTGTCATTTTAAGGCCACATTAACCAGTTACTGTGCCCAAAAAAAATACAAATCCAAGAATGTATATTAAGAAACATCCAAAAGGCCAGATTGATCAAGAAGTTCCTAAACAGAGTCTGTTTGAAAGTGTGTGGCCTAAATGTACTTACCATAAGGATATTTTCAAGTTGTTTCTCTCTCCTTTAAAACTTTTTTCTATTTTACTATTTTTATTTTTGTTTCATAACTACTAGATTTCTATTCTATTGGTTTCTCCTTCCTTGAAAATCTCAATAATTTGCAAAGTAATTTAAATTTGAATGGTAATTTTTACCTATCAGTGTTGAATAAGTTTTGAAATAATGTAAATGAAAGTGTTAAGTTTTGCTATTTTAATGAGAGCTCTCTCATTAACACAGTAGCAACAACAGCAAAACTAGCAAAGACAAATTTGTCACACTGCAGCAGATGATATTCTGCATGGTATCTACATTTAAAATATACCACTCTGTATATTTATTTATTTATTTATTTATTTATTTCTATTCCCCTCTGTGACCTACCTTTCTGGTTACTGTTGTAGAGACTTTGTTTTAGTAATTTTCAACATCAAGAAATTAAATTCTCTACTTTGGCATATTTGCAAGAAGCATTTTTCTCTCTTACTTAATGATAACATGAAAGTCACAAAGTAAAATTTTCTGAGAACTAGTTATATTTTTCTGAATTTAAAACAAATATGTTTGTTTTAATTAATTGAGATTTTTTTCCCCCCAATTACTGTGTCTTTGTATTAAGTATTGTATGATAATAACATGGTTTAAAACCAGGATATCACACCCCCTCCCTTCAAATATTCAAAAGAAACATTGTACATATAAAAAAGTAAAAGCGTGTTCTATAACAAAATTGGACTCTGCATTAGAGCCTTAATTCAGATGTTCACAGCTACGTCAAAAGCAGCTGGAAATGAAATGTATAATACAGTTCAGGAGTTAGGAAGTAGAGTGGTGATTACTGAATTGAGATAAAGCAGGAGACCTTATTCCCCTTTTTCACATTTTCATAACTGAGACCAAAGAAATTCAGTGTTAAAATGGGGTATGTATATTAATTTAATACTGAGTTTTTTAATATAAAATACTGAAGTTACTTTACTGATGGCAAGTAAACTGGATATACATATATTTCCCTTAAAAATATGAACACATGAATACATGTATGAATGCATTTTTTGTGATGTTAATGTATTAGACAATAGTTATTTCCTGTGAATTTTAGCCCTTTAAAACCTGCATCTTTATAGCCTCCTGCAGGGACAATTGTGTAGCAGCTAACCAGGGAAAAAAAGCTATTATCAGATCGATGTTTTCTCAGTCATGGAGTTTTTAAAACCACGCTCTTAAACTGCATGAAATTAAATCTGTCAAGATCAAGAAGTATTGCATGTGTTTTATGTTTTTGGAAACTGTAACAAAACCAAGCTGAAATGTCATTTAGTATTTCACCAACTACTGCCTTAGCATGCTACAGAAGTTGATGTTTTGCATTGTTTTATTTTAAATTAAGTGTTTGGAGCAAAATTCAAAAGAGAGATGTAGGAAAATCTATCAAGTTGCAAAAAATATTGGCCTTTTTTCTAATTGTGACATTCATGATCTCTACACATAGTGATGTGATGATATGAAGACTGGAAAAGAAGAATAAAAATGTCAGGAAGAAATATTCCAAGTTGTAAATAAGTTTTGGCACAGTTAAATGAGAAAATCATGATGCATGGAAATCACTCCACAGAATATGAATACCATGTGTTAAGTTACAGCATTAAATGCTAACAAAAACATGTAGCATTGCAAAATGATTCATAAATTCTTGGCTATATGATAATTATGTTGCTACTGTAAAAGATGACAGACTAACATCAACTTATGAGAAAAGCTATATCAATGCAAAATTCTCCTTCTTTGAGGGACATAGAATATTAAAAAAAAGGAAAAATAAAAGAACATTAAACACATCCCTTTTGGTCGTATAGGCTTTTACAGCACTTTCATATCACAGTGTTTTTTATGTCTTTCACTCCTGTGACTCAGAGACGACAATCACTCCTACAGCAGACTTGATAATCCCTTGCTCTCTCAGTGTTTTGAGCTCTTCACACTAAATCTTTACTTTAAGTGGCAAAGTTTCCATCTCTCTCCAGCTGGTGCTGCCAGTCATTCCCCGGACCTGAAGGCTCCCACTTTTTAATGTGCATGCACTCCACTTTTATCTATCACATAGAGGCTACACCTGCAGAAACAATTATTGTAGACCATTAGAATGGATTTGCAAAGCAGACCAGCTGGTGCCAAGGACCTGATGACCACAGAGAGATAATATGGAGTGTTTTTACTTCAGATCAGTCCTCGTCTCTCTCCAAGGGTCCAAATGCCCATCTGGAGATGGAATGTCCTAGGTGAGCTTCCCAACATGTATCCCTCCACTGTTTAACCTGCAGTGAATCCAATTCCAGCACCCTGAGACCACTCCATTACATGACTCCATGTAAGTGTGGAAAAGTAGAAGTCTTTAAAAATGTACTTTTAATGCAAGGTAGAATGTAAATGACACCTGAATCTGCTAGGGAATATAGATGTGTAATATTTACATTTGAAGTTGCCTTCTGTCTTTTTTTTTCCCTTTTTTTTTCCGAAAATAAGTTATGTCTTTTATAGAAGTATATGAATGCTTTCCCATTGATGCAGTAAATCCATGGGAGAGAGTACTGGCTTTTCAACAATCCACCAATAGTTTTTTGGGGCTATTTGTTTAAAGTTGGTCCAAAAAACTATCACCAGTTAACAACAAACCTTTTATTACAGATGTAAGCTTCAAAGCTTTTCCATGAAGCCAGTTGCTATTAAAGTATTTCCACTAAAAGTACCTATTGATAGTCATTATTCAGTAAGTACAATATAAAATACTTCCAGCTACTGCACTGAAAAAGTCTTGGCCTCAGTATTTCACGTTCAAAAGAAATTTATCACCTTGTTGTTCTTGCCAGAAAGACTAATTAATATTAAATCTTTTGAATTTCTCTGGATAAAACTGGCATCTGAGAGCCTAGTATGGTGTCAGAGTTCTTTAAAGTAAGTCTATAATAGAGATTAGTACCTCTTGTGTAATATTGTATGCATTGCATTCTGTTACATTTATTATACAAATTGAAATTAATAACAATATGCAGTTTAACATCCCATGAATATTTTTTAGCATTCTCCAACAGTAGTTAATATGCTAACCAACTTCACTGAAAGGCATACAGATGTGGAAAGAGTCTATCTAGGGACTTTAATTATCACCTTGTCAAATTCAAATTATTATCTTGCGAGTTCATTTCCATAAAGTATCCCCTTTGCTGTTGGATGATTTAACATGTGTCTGCTTTTTCTTATCTTATTTGTATCTATCTGGAGGTTTTAAACCTTTCAAAGCCAGCCAGCTCTTTGTCAGATCATGATGTTTACCGTAACTGATTTTGTCAAATACATTTTTGCAAACACTCAATTTTGCCAAAGATGGGTCTGTAAAATGTGAAGAGAAACTGGCACACACCACCAATAATGTTACATAAATCAGACTAAGACTTCAACTATTTCTAAACAGGATTAGCTTACAGTGAAGAACCAAAGAGCCTGGGGAATGATTTACCTGACAAAATTCTGGAGACAGTCATTCTTGGTTGGTAAATCATTTCACGTTTCAAGAAACCTGGAGTAATTCCAGCCAGAAGAATTGGGTAGACATTATTGTCTATGCTAGTCTGGATCATATGATAGGGCAAAAATATCATATGAATATTAATGACAGTGTTTTTTTAACCTATTTAAAGGTAACAAAGCAGCAATGAAAATAAATGAAGACAGAAGAAAAATACCCTATTGGGTAAGGTATACGTCCTGCACAACTGAAAGTTTGTATTGTTTTTTCTGCATTCTGTAAAGGATGGAATGCAGGATAAATGTGTGTGCAATGTGGTGGATGTCTTTGTAAAGGTGGTGAGGCACTGGAACAGGTTGTCCAGAGTTGTGGATGCTCCATGCCTGGAAGTGTTCGAGGCCAGGTTGGATGCAGCTCTGAGCAACCTGGTCTACTGGAAGGTGTCCCTGCCTATGGCAGGGGAGTTGGAACTGGGTGAACTTTAAGGTCCCTTCCAACCCAAATCATTCTGTTATTCTGTGATTTTCTGATATAAACACAGAATTGATCAATCCCCCAAATTTCTGTTTAGAAAAAACAGAAGGCAAAAATGCTGTATATTTACATAAAATCCACTAGCCTGCATATAAAGTTAACTAAATCCGGAAACAGAAAAATACACTACATTTTTAATTTTAAGTTTTTGAATTTCAGTTGTGTGAGCACTTGTGAGAATTGTGTAACCACAACTCTTATATCTAAACTAAGATGCATATAAATTTTTAATAATAGTAAACAGAAAAAAGAAGAATGGCATGTTTGATAAAGTAAAAGCAATAACAAAAATGTGACTCTAAAAACAACCAAACAACCCCAACCAGAAAGAAAAAGACAACTAACTAGCTAGGTCTTTGTAAATACACCCATGTATATTTTCCAAAAGAGACATGGACTCTTCTTGCTCAGGGCCATACTACTCACTTGTTTTGGTTTAGTGTTTGTCTTCTTTCTTACATCTGTGCTACATTGGAGAAGACTTTAATATATTTAGCAGAATAACTTCCACTTCTAAATAGATACATAATACCAAATAAATACTAGGGATTATTATTATTATTATTATGGATTGCAATATTGGATAAATATTAGTTTAGAAGAAGTTTGCAGGAAAAGGAAAATTTGCAGGAAAATTTGCAGTCACAGCTCTGGTGACTAGCAGAGGATGGAAAAAATCATCCTCAAGGCAAATTTGGCTTCTGTTTATCATTTTTTAATCATGACTTCCTTTTTATTCTTATTGGTTTTCATGGATTTACTCAGTTTAGATTCAGAATTGATTTCATTGGGAATTTAGAGAGACTGCTTTTACATGTACATGTAGAAACAAAATGTGTGTGTTAAATGTGTTAAAAATAATTAAAACTGCTTCCACTGCATCGGTGTAAACCAGAAGTGCAATTTAAGCAGTTAGTTCTTGCATAAATTTCAGAAGAGTAGATCAAGAAATTGTATCAGGAGGATAATTATAATTTATTATGTTTTTAAAGTAACAGACTATGCTCCATGCTCCCCAAATTCTTTCTAATTATAATTAGTGAATATTACAGCAAAAAAGGTTTGCATAGTTTTCAAAAAAATATACTCACTTCTTAGCAAAAACCTTAATAAAGAGAGCGATGTTAAGTAAGTGCTCTAGACCAAAATGCGAGTAGGAAGAAAATTTGAAATACGATTATGGCAATTGCATTTCAAACTCCCGTGTGGATAAAACTATAGATTAAGATATAAGAAAGAAAACATAACTTGATGTTTAATTATGTTTTTTGACATTAATACATTGCTGAAATGATTGAAATTTCAGAAGCATATAATTGAATAGGGCTTGAAGTTAGCTCACTACACTTGCCATCCACATCTCTCACTTCAGCCCTAAAATAAAACTGAGGGATGTTTTTCTCATGGTTCCATTCCTCAGTGCTACCATCAAAGCACCCTTTTCTCTTACGGGCTAAGGGATGTCAGAACAATAATCTTCAGCAAAAGAATATGTTGTCTTACAGCATGGTAAAGGCTATAATCTCAGCCCAAAGTACAGATTTCAACAGGCTTTGCTGAAGCTATTGTCATGCAGTCATCCTCACCAGTCATACAAGCGTTCATTTTGCAAAAAAAGTTTCCCTGACATTTGATATAATGTAAAGGATACAGAGTAGAGTGTGCTGAACAGTAGTTAAACACAGATAATTTTTCTCAAAATATATACCATACTGAAAAATGCCTGTGAACCAATAACATAATTCAAATGCTGTGACCACTCTGCAATGAATGCACCATAGTGGGAAATGCAGCTGTCCACATCACGAACACTGACAGACAAATAAATGTCCAATCATAACAGATTTTTCACCCTTGACCTTAAGGTGAACACCTATTTAAAATCAGCGTATTCATGAATGAAAGAGAAGGAATGATTAACACAGACTGACAATGTGGTCACCTGATTATTTCATGCAAAATTCATGGGAAAATAACATTAAAAAACCTACCTAACTTAGTGCCAAAAATTAAAGCATCTTCAAAAAGAATTTAGTTTGTCATTTTAGCAGTTTGAGCAGTGCCCCATTTAGTTCCTCTGTTTGAGGTATAGAATGACTTTTAAACATTCTTTACTAAATTTATATTTTCAATGAATGCAACAAGATGCAATGACTATGCTGGATGAACTCTCCTTTGGGTCATTTCTTTTACTTGTTGGACAGGTAGCATTTCTTCATATCTGTTATACTCTGTATTCTGGGATCGAAAGAAAGTCATTCTAGGCAAAGGAATCCAAACTGTCTTGGTTTTAGATATAGTCAACATGAATTTTGGGGAAAAAATAGAGTATTAAATATAAAGCATAAATTACTTTTTCTTAGCCCTAATAGTTATTTGTTACAAGCTATAATATATTTGTTATAATATAAGCTATACTATTTGTTATAAGTGACAATAACTTTTACAGCAAATTCAGAAAGAGAAATGTAACATAAATTAATCAACTGTGAATGCATGCATAAATGCATATTTTTGAAATGTTATGGCAAATTGCATATTTAGGGGATACACTAGAGACAGGCATGTTCAATACTACAATCTATACTGAATCTACCATAAGGAAAAATTTGACCCCCATTTCCTTCTCTTCTCTCTGTGAAAAGGGAACCATTGATTTCTGCCCACTGACAAGCAGTCAAGCATACAAAACAAGTAGCAGACCAACCCACACAGTAATTCCTGTTAATTCTCTCCCTGGGGTTTTTGGTTTTTTTTCTGCAAAGGAAACATTTATTTGAATATCTTTTAGTGGATTTTCCAAAATCATACCTTTTTAATAAAGTTTCCCTTCCCAGAATACTGGGATCAGATACCAGGAACAAAAATCACATGAAACTTCATTAAAAGAAAAATCAAACCTCTTGTGTTTCTCATGAGCTATTCTATCCACTGATATTCTGTAGGGGTTTTATCTGCTTTCTTTATATCTTTTATGTTAATTTTTTTCGGTAGAAGTGCTTAGTCTGGGTTTGTTGATAAGGAGATTGATTAAGTGCAATGAAAACCTGATTTGTTATTGTCATTTAACGGTAATAGGCCTCTATTTTTTTCCCCTCTCTTAAAACGAGTAAACGAAACAAACCAATAAAAAAACAACACACACCCCACCCCACCCACCCCACCAGCATGATAAAGAGGATTAAACACAAGAGGAAAATGAAGACTGTGAAACTGACACAGATATTTTGAAAGGAAGTGCTGAAGACTCCAGCTCTGTTGCTAAATATTTTTACCACCAAGTAGGGTAAGAAGTCCTTTCTAAAATTAAGTTGAAAGAGTTCTGTCCTCTCATCATCTTCTTTCTAGAATCCCTAGTATTATTCAAATTTTGGATTGCACATTTGTAACTTCTGCTGTCCTCAGTGTGAATATGCATTAGATTAAGTGACCTGGCCACTTCAGCAGCTTCTCCCTCTCTGCTCTCCTTGCCACACACCAGCTGCAATATTCTGCTCAGGTTAAGAGCAGAAGATGTAGTCTCTGCTGATTGGCTCTTGCTAATGATTTGATCATCCTTGAAAGCTCTGTAAAGAGAATGTCTAAAGTAAATAAATTAAGTCTTTTCGGTCCTCAGGTGTGTTTTGCTGAAGAATCTAGGTATCCAGGATAATTAATTTTACATCTGTCTCTTACAGAATGTTTTGGACTATACATTTTTCATTAATGAGGATTTCTTCATTCCTCCCTTAAGAACTGGGAGCCCTTCCCTCAGTTATAATAAAATAAATATGCTGTATCTGTTCTGCAGAAAGTCTACTAAGAACTTTTTTATTAGCTAAATGTTGGTCACAGCAAAAGTGAAATGCATTGTGAATTGGGGATTTTTTTGCTTGTTTGTTTGGGGGTTTCTATGGTTAGAGTTTAGCAGCAAAAAGGAAGAGAAAAGAGTAATTATTTAAGATAATTTTATGAACATAATGCATCTATAAAAATAGTTTTAATTATTCTCAACTTTTTTCCCTAAATTCTTTCTCCTTCCCCTCTAAAAGATTTAGGTTGAGGTTGGGATTCTGTAAAAGCCCATTTCTCTAGAAATTTCTGAAAAATCCATGTATTTATTTCACACATTCTTCCACATGTAACTTTTTCTTTTTTTCATAAAAAGAGATAACTTTGCTAATTCTGGTAATTTTCAGTATTATCCTCCTTTACTGTACAGAAAGAAGAAGAGGAGGGCAAAAAAGACATTCAATGATTTTCAAAACTTGTGTTATTTAGTTAGTTTGTTTGAGTGGTCTTTATAATTCATATAAATGTATTTTACTTTCTTTTTTATTCCTTCTAATAATATACCTTTGGAAGACTTTTATGTCCAAATTAATAAAAGTAAAACTATATAAAGATTAACGTTGTTCCAAATTTGCTCTAAAACCAGCATGCAAAAATCTTTTACTACTTATCAGTGTATAGGATACTGCACTTTAAAAAAATGTAACAATTCAAGACTGAACACAAAATAATTATTGCTTGAAACTGGCAGATAACAATACCAAAAGGTTAGGTTTTTTGTAAAAGTCCTGGTACTTTAAACTTCAAGTGTATGAACTAGTAACAAAACAATGTATTTAGGTGACCATTACTCTGTGACCAATGTCAAATGTTTTCCATTAACTAATTAGTCAAGCTTAAGAAAGCCTGCTGAGCAAAGATGTATGATGGACTCTCTTCCTTTGTCACTTGTATTAGGCAGAGGAAGAATTATGAAAATCAACGGCAAAGGAAGAAGAAAACCAAACCCTTTACTCTAGAGCAGAGGTCAATCTGTTTATAGTGGAATTAGGTGGTAATGGTAGAATAGACAATTTGAAAAAAATGCTAAAAATTAACACTTAAAGTGGTGATAAAAGATGCTGTCAGAAATTGTTAAAAATCCATGTTATAGTAAAATATATTTTTCTTTTTTGTCAATGTTTTAGTCAAATTAAAATCAGGTAAAGCTGAGAAAAATGCAAAACCCCATTTGAAAGTCATGGAAGTTCTGCATTCAACATGTGACAGAACTGAAACACACTATCACCCCTGTTACGGAAATACTGTGGTCTCTCCAAAAGAAGTGGCTTCCCCCATCAGTAGTATCCTGTATGAAGTCCAGAAATATCCTTATTTGCTTGGCACCTTGAAAAGGAAGGAGAAGCATAGGTACTTATGACTCTTTTCATCCACTGAATGCTTATAACCAATGTCAATTAAAGTGAACATACATTAACAAATGAGAAACTAGGAAGCACACATCAGTTCTGTCCTACTATACTTGCTTCTGTTGTATCTCCTTTGTCATGTAACTCAGCCATCAAAAGCCTCTATAGAATTTAAAATTCACCACTGGCTACCATTTTACCTCGCTAGTATAAGATCCTAATTTCTAGGTTAAGGAGGTGTTTAGGTCAGTGTCATATGCTGATAGAGTGCCCTGAGGAGAGGTTAGTAACTCTAACTTGTCTTCCCAGGCTGCCTTTGAGTGCTGACCTCCCCAGGGCAGCAGGTCAGGGCGGTGGTGGGGGATCCCTGTGGTGGGGCAGGCACCCAAGGCACAGCCACTCCACTTAACAGCATTCACTGCCTCAGTCACAGGCACACCAGGGCACTTCTACAGTCCAAGCTGAACCTGTTCCTCTCCTCCTCTGCTGACACTGGGCCTGAAACACAAGAAAAAGCAAAGAAAGGAAAAGAGAAGGGGGAGTGGGAAGGGGGAGGGAGGGCAAGCTCTGCTTTACTGCTCATTCATTCCTTTGCATTCAATCACTCCAAGGCAGTAACTAGCTCAGCCCCAGGCTCCCCTTACAAGCACAAAAGAAAAGCAATCCCATTCAGAAGGAGACCATGAGTTATTGATCTCATGCTGAATGTTATGTTCGGTTCAGCAGCACTGTCAGCTCCCTCACACGGAAAGCTTATGTTTCCCACCAACTCTGTTGAACGATACTCAGCTTTTTTTGAAAATGAGGTGTTGGGGACTAGGTGTCAAGGGCAGAGACATCTCAGCTTTCATCCTGGGACTTCAGGACACATTCTGGGTCATGATGAAGGGTAAGCCTACCAGGAATTAATTGTAAAAATACTGTGGATCTTGTTCACCAGAGGAGCAAGCAATTCATGATTGCTTCACTTTCTAATTCAGACATTAGAAAATGAGCCATAAAGCCATCATTCGTTAATGTACATTAGATTTATTTTACCCATTCAAATTAATGAACAAAGTTTTTTGCTAAGACACTTTATAGTTAATTTATTTAGCTTAATATCCTCATTTGCAGAAATATGCAGAGATTTTGTTTTAATCAATGAAGACATTAAAGTGAAAACTTAAATTAAAAATTTATTTCTTATAACATGATCCACTCTCAGCCTTTCTTTACATGAACTATGCATACCATTACCCCATGTATCAATATTCAGTAGTCTATATAACTACTTGACAGAAAGCAAGAGGGATTTTTAAATTGGTTATTGTTACTGTAATGCAAACATGAAACATTCAGACCATATCAAGTCCATATTAAGTTCTTGATTAAAAACTTTAAAAATGGAATATTTTTCACTTGTTCCTTTATGAGAATTCCACGTGCCAGGAGTCTAATTGTGGCAACAGGATAATTTCTTATAATTAATTATCTTTTTTGTTTGGTTGGTTTCACAAATATTCTTTCTCAGAGGTCTTTCACTTATTTAGTCAATTAGTTAGGTTGGACTTTTGATCTATTTGAAGGTAGGAAGGATCTGCAGAAGGACCTGGACAGGCTGGATTGATGACCTCCTGCCAGTGGTATGAAGTTCAACAAGTCAGGCCCTGCACTTAAATAACCATACAGTGCTACAGGCTGAGGGAAAAGTAGCTGGAAAGCTGGAAAGGAGGAAAAGGACCTGGTGCTAGTCAACAGTGGCTGAACATGAGCCAGTGGGTGCCCAGGTGGCCAAGAAGGCCAATGGCATCTTAGCCTGTGTCAGCAATAGCGTGGCCAGCAGGACCAGGACAGTGATTGTCCCTCTGTACTCAGCAGTGGTGAGGCCACACTTTGAATCCTGTGCTCAGTTTTGGGCCCCTCACTACAAAAAAGATGATTAGTTTCTGGAGAGTGTCCAGAGAAGGGCAACGGAGCTGATGAAGGGCCTGGAAACAAGCCCTATGAGGAGTGACTGTGGGATCTGGGGTTGTTTAGCCCAGAGAAAAGCAGGCTCAAGGGAGACTTTACTGCTCTACCTGCAAGGAAATTGTAGCCATGTGGGGGTCGGTCACTTTTCCCAAGTAACAAGATACAGGATGAGGAAATGACTTCAAGTGACATGAAGGGAGGTTTAGAATGGATATTAAGAAAAACATTCTCCGTGGTAACAATGGTCAGCCATTGGAACAGGCTGCCCAGGGCAGTGGTGGTCACTGCCCCTGGAGGAATTTAAAAGATATATATATAGCTATGACATTTAGGGACATGGTTTAATGGTGGACTAGGCAACAGTTGAACTAGGTGAACATAAAGGTCTTTTCCAACCTAAATGATTCTATGATTCTATGATTAAGCAAAGGCCTGAGTAGGCATCTAAAAGAAGGAAGAGATGGATGAATATAGACACTTCAGAGCAACAAAATTAATTCACAAGAAAAGCAAAGTAAAAAACCCCAGTGAAAGTAGGAGTGAATATTTAATTGGACCCCAGAGCTGAGATACGGAAACCCTCTTACAGTCTTACTGTCTTTACTTCAATGCAAATTCATTTTGCCTGAGTAATAAGTACTGTCAGAATGTCATTCCACAATCATGTTCACATAGTCAAACTCTTCTAAAACAAAATTTTATGAATGAGACTTATAATTCCATCAACTCAAACATCAAAGGAAAATTATATGCTTACTAATGTTTGCTGTAAATTTAGTCCTTTATTATTCTCAAAACACCTTCAATCATACCAAAGTTTTTATGCTTTAAAAAGTATCTAAATTTCTGAATGCATTCTGCTAATCAGTTCAATTTTTGTGTTTATATTGAAGATTCCCTCTTTTCACTGGTTATAATTGATTTACTATTCCATGCACTTGATTGGTCCTCTGAATTATTCAACGCTCTTTTTTCCTGTGATTGGATAACTAAAACTTTCAAATGGAAAAACATATTTTGAGAAGTTCTTCCTGATTAAAATATTTCTTAGTAATATTGAAAGTAATGACACGCATTCTAAATACAAACATTATGAAACTTTATATACAGACAAACAGGAAAATAGCAAAATATTAGCAAATAACTAAACTGGGCAAATAATATACCCTGATTTCATTAATGAACATGATAATGAAGATTTCTAATAATTGGTTTGATGTTTTCTCAGCTGGAGTTTTCTCTACTGTTTCCACATGATGAATCTAATGGAAATATAGATACTTAAACTTTTCATGGTTTGACATGGAAATATTTTTTGTGGGTCACTTTTTTTTATATCTCAGCTCTTAACTATAGAATCCATTACATGAATGTAATCTTGAAGGTAATTTCTTCAAGGTAATCATTACAAATTAAAACTAGTAATATTTTTAGCACTACTTGTTTCTTCCACACCAATTTGTTGTGTTTTCTTCCATCCATTTTCTCTAGTCTTTGCTGAAATTAAGATTCTCCTATTTCTTACTTGGATCCTCAGACTCTGATGAGAAAAAATAGTAATTAAAATAGCATAATTACTTTATTGGCATTAAGTAGAAGTGGTTGTCCAAGGATTTTTTGAACATTATATCTCTACTTCTTGGTAAATACATTCCAAATACCACAAAAGCCTATTCTCTTTTACTGATTTCCTGAGAGAAAGATGGTTCAGGTGGAACAAAAAACCAAATCCTGTATTGCACTCTGATTCAGTACTCAATATGCTGCAATCATGCAGAAGAAGAAACATAAGCCAGACAGATGAGTAAATTTGCAGTCTACTATGTGGATCTGTTAATATGCCACATATTAGCTTTACAACTACCTTACACCAGAACTCCAGTAGCATTGTGTTAGCACTGGTAGTACTGAAGTAACGCTATGTTACTACTGGTAGTGTGCATAACATTATTTATCCTGTTATGAATACAACCAAAGTCACAAGGAGAATTTTCTTGCTCATTTTTGGTCAGTCTGCCACAAAATCAAAAAGGAGAATTAAATATAAACACCTAATTTTTCGTCTATTCTCATAACTGTTTCTATGACAATAATGTAATGCTGTATCCTGTATTTCAGTTTACATATTTTCCTTACTTCCTTCAGTTGCAGCTGATTCATACGTGATTCACATGTGATTCACATATGATTCAACCCATCTAGCTGCCTGATCATTCTGTTGCTAGTAAAATGTTGAAGAACATTTGAGAAAAGTTGTATGGTCATTAATTTACGTGACATGTGTCAAAACTTGTCTGGGGAAATGTGATAAAGTCCATCTAATCTCACTATACCACCTAGGCTTTAATTCATAGAAATATTAGTTGACAAGTACTGTGAAGCGAGAGAAGATTTCAGTTTTTCTAGAACAGTTCCTAAATTCTTTACAAAATCAATCGTAGCCACCTTCACTTGGCATAGAAGTATGCTTCCATGAACATAAAATCAACAGAAAATGCAAAAAGCTAGTATTACACCTACTACATGTAACATCTTCATGTGTTTCTATGGTTCTTTTTTCTGAGCATCACTATCTGTCCATAGACTATTTGATGATATTTGAGATTTCCAGCTAGAGCATGGAACCTTACAATAAAACTAAAAATCTCTTGTCAAAACAAGATTATGCAGATGGAAGACTGTTCCTACAATCAAAATTATAGCACATATAAACAGGGAGACGTTTAAATTCAGTCTGAAATACGGTGTGGTCTAAAAATTAATTTAAACTGAGTAGGAGAAATTATTCTCTTAAAAATCCAAATACACAAAATATTAAGAATAAAAGTAAAGCAGGAGTTTAGTAGATTTAGTAGATTACAATTTAAGCAGGGAGATAGAATAACTTTCTCATAGTTAATTTTGTTTCTAATCCCTTTTATGATTCTGATCCTTAACTCTGATCTAAACAAAAAGTCACAGACTTTCCTCTAATCATGATTCCATTTATGAATTATTTTTTCTTCTCCCCAATTCATGGCTCCAGTTGTGTATTTTACAGTTTCTTGCTGCTTTGCTCTGTATTTGAATTTCTCCTTGTATAAAGACAGGCTGTTTGAGCTGCCTCTCAGCAACTACCCCCTTTAACCTCAGATCACGACCTCTTGTTTTGCAGCTAGTTACTATCTCTGCTGCTTGCTGATATCAATTTGTTTCTGCTTCATTTGGGATCAGTCATCTGGGCTCTTGATATCTTACATGCCCTCACTGGCAAACATCTTTCAGTACTCAGTGAAGGGAAGAAACTCCCAAATTTAAATGAAACAAAACTTCAGCAGGTAACAAAAACATAATGTCAATCCACCCACCTCTTGAGAGACGATTTAAGAACAGATAATGTTTATTCACAGATTGTCAGTTAATAGATGAATAACAGATCACAGTGGGGTCAAATGACAGTTTTTAAATTTCAAGAGACAATTTCAGCTGGGAGAAAGAGGTGTCAGATAAAACGTACCACCACAGCATATCTGATTGAATTAGGAATATAGCATAAGCAAGAAATAAAACTTTAAGTCTAATCTGTCACTATATTGAAATGGTAGGAAAGTCTCTTCTCCCTCCAAAGCAAATACATGTGAAGTGAAATAATCTGCAGGGAAATGCTTTGAAAAAAGGAGAGAATTTATTGAATTGCTTATTTGATCTCATAGGGAACACAAAAAACTGAATTGATCAGGTTTAAATAAAGAAGAAAATTAATTATAATAAGATATGGATTTTTGTGAAATAATTTTAATTATTTAAATAAAAATATGTTTATGCTCCCCCTAGGTGTTATGATTCATTATTACCATATTATTTGAGGAAAGTCAACAGACAACTAAATGAGATTTTTTTTTTTACTTAATATTATTGTCATAAACTTGAATTATCCTTACCCAATGATGTAACAAGACTGACACACTATCTTTTATTTAGCTAATAATTGCTAAGCAACAACACTTATATCTTGAGTAATAAGCTACATATTTGTAAGAAAAAAGAATTCAAAAGAAAATAATTATTTGCTGACATAGTTTTAAAATTTTAATTGAATTATTATTTACTATGAATATTTGCTCAGTTTCAATAACGGTGTTGCCTTGTCAGAATTCAGCAAGGGGAAATTATGTAGACTAATAAGATTTGACATACCTCATTGAATTCCCAATCCTCCTACTTCTTCCCTAGTCATCAAGATTAGACAGGATCTTTCTAATCACTAGACGATACACGCTCTCCAGTCACTGGAATGCTACCTGATATACTCTTTTATTATTATCTCCTACAGTATTTCAACTGTCATGGAAACAAGAACTAACACATACAAAAATATTTGCATTTCTACCATGATACAGTCAATGGAATGCATCCGTACAGCTTGATGAGTACCACATACCATGTATAGTGAGACGACTGTATTACTTCAGTTATAAAATACCTTGTTTTGAAATTATGTTTAGGGATTTTATAACTTTTTGGACTATTTTGTATGAATTTTCAGAAATTTAATCACAGTGAGATTTATATACCCAGTTAGGAGGACTTTTGTATTAATAATCTCAGTTTCTGAGAATGTAACCTCACAGATAATATTCTGTTATGGAACTTTCTGATATTATAAACAGAAATCCCTGTCCAGTTCTTTATTCTTCCCTATCTTCCATTCAAATATATATCCTCATTTAATGAGCACCCATAATTTATTAATCCTTGAATTGAAATCCCATGATAATTCTGAATTCTGTTCTTGGGTAGATTTATGGTGACCATTTTGCTTGGGTTAAAGAGACAGCTTAAACAAATGGAGAGATGTGCTGCATCAATAGCAATCAAAGCAAGAGAATGAGACTTTAACCCTTTTAATTTATAAATATAAATGTAGTAAAAGTCTCCAATCTGCATAGCCATACAGAATTCCCTATTCAAAAATAAAATTCAGTTTAGCTAAAAACTCCATGTCATACTCTATAGCAAATCTGAAAAAAATGTGACTGGAACTTTTGACTGGATATGAAAACTCAGAAATATTTGGGGAGCCACCTTTTACTCTACTTCAGGTGCCACATTCCTATGTTTCCATATAAAAAGGAGAGTTGATTAGTAACCCTGGCCCACTTTTTAGCTATTGCACAAAATCCCTTTCCTGAAAAATCCCTTTCTTATGCCAAAACACTGCTAGCACCAGCATAGAAATCCACTTTTGTATAATGACATATAAAAATATTTCTGAAATCCACATTAATTATTTCTACTACTACCTCCTTGTTCACAAATTTAGTAAATATATACTTTTAAAAGAAATAAAGAAAATTAGTCGTGTCCCTTATATGCCATTGTTTTAAATGGCTCATAATTCTATTTTATGTGCTCCATTCACACTATTCTTCTAACTATTGTATGCTTTTCAGGTCTGTAGTTTTGAATCTTTCATAGATCTTTTCTTACACTTTTAAAGAGAAACATATTTTGCCACCTCTGTTACTTCATTAACCTCAGAGAGTTATCAAAAATATCTGACACAGACTTTTCTAGTTCCCCAAACATGCCACAGAACAATTTATCTGAGCCTGGTGCTTTATCATCCTTTAATCATTCTAATTTTGAAAACACTTTATATGATCTGGGGCTCATAAAACTCTTGTTGTATTTCACTTTCACAGAAAATTTATTCCAGACTTTAGGTTATGGCCTACAGCTGCACTCATAAATATCAAGGAAAAGAATTCATTCATGCTAAATTACCTTCCAGAGATGTGCAGAGTTATTCATACCACTCAGAAGAACACCAAAATTCATATTTCTGTCAAGTTCCACAAAACTAGAATACATGAGATTGCCAGTTAAAACTTCTTTGCCAATATGTTTTGAAAGCATGGAAAACAGTCAAATTCCACACAGGGCTGCTATTGAGAACACATTCAGACAACTCAATTAATGATTGTCAGACATCAAAACTCTACTTTATCCAGATATACAGATTTTAACTGAAGTCTAAATAAAAGTATTATAAATAAACTCAAGCAGTTGTGGGAAAGTTAAAGCAGGAAACACTATGTCCCTATTTTAAGTACTTATTCTTCATCCTCAGTTTCCAGTCTTTCAGAAAGAATGTGTTCTGCTTGTCATTGGAACTTCTCATATCAAGCACAGGAAGCCCCAGAAATCTGTGGATCCCAGACCATGTTCCATAATCACAAAAATCTTCATTAGTTTTGAATCACTTCAAGTAAAAGTGAAGGCATCTTCATCTACTAGCTTAAGCCAGTTTCATTTTTCCCCATATACTCTTGATAACCTTTTGACGAGAAGGAACTATGAATTTACTATCTCCAACTGAGACCTATGGCAAAATTACTTCTTCCTGTTTTCAGATAAACACTGCATCTAGATAAACATGAAACATCATAATTCACATTAAGTCTTAAGGTTACAAGAAAAAAATGCTTTTAAAAAGAAAATTCAACAGCTTTTAGTAGAGTAATTGTTACCATTTAAATCCACACATAGAATATCCTTTCTTTGGTTTGGCCTAAGTATAGTGAAAAGGCGAAAAAGTATCTGAATAGAACTGAAAAATATGAATTGTCAACTTGATTTTCTTGCAAGCTTTAAGTTGTGAATTAGAAGAAAATAAAAACAAAACCCAAGATGCAGCGTGCATGATAGAAAAAATTTAATAAAACTTGTCTGTCAAAAAAAAAGCCATGTAACCTTCTGGGAAGCCTTTATTGCACAGGTGTTAGTGTCAGCTAGAAAACCAACAGACCTGTGTTCATTAGAAATTTGTCTCCAGTAACTAATAGCAACTTATCCTTGCAGAATGAACATATTTCTTCATAACATTCATGATTAATTCTATCCTAACGGGGTACAATTTCTTTTTACTATTCATCTTTTGAAATTATTGAAACATGTATAAAGAGTAGAAAACTCTGGGGATTAATTCACATAAGAATATTTTCCAATTTAAAATTAAAACATCAAACTCCACATCAAATGTCTGGGATATAATCATTATGTTTATACATTAATTAATCTATCGGAAAAGATGTGGTTATATATAATATTAAATAACAGAGTTTTAGCTTATAATTATTATTTAGGGATCATGCAGTGCAAATACCTTTAAATCCAGTACTGCAATTTGCCATATCTGAAGGTGAGGGTAAACTTGCTCAGCAGTATAGCCTGCTTACCCTGTGCTGCTTCAGTAT
Organism: Dicrurus megarhynchus; assembly: GCA_013399195.1. Taxonomy (NCBI): domain Eukaryota; kingdom Metazoa; phylum Chordata; class Aves; order Passeriformes; family Dicruridae; genus Dicrurus; species Dicrurus megarhynchus. Next base: position 387,536 of record VXAD01008108.1, read on the forward strand.
GTAGTTCCTTATTTCATTCTCTTCACTCACAGAACATGAGCAGCAGCAGCAATAAAACTCTGCATGCGTATGCCAGTAGAAGGTTTTTATTGCTGTTTCTGTTCCTGTTTCCCATAAGAGGAAGAGAAAAAAAAAAAATATGGAAAATCTTGGATTTTAACAGGGATTTCTGCTTCGGAAGTGAGACAGGGGTTACACTGCTTTTAAGGAACTTACCTTTGTTTGTTTCTGCGTCCCTAATTTGAACTCGCCTAATTTTTAACAAGCAGATCTATAGTAATAATTCAAGTACTATGAGCCACCTTCTTTCATCATCCGTAGGCCATCATGCACTCCCAGGAATACCTGCCTCCATGCTGACTACGCACAGCAAGTCCACCTGCTGGAGATCTTCCATCTGCTGAGTTTCTGCTACCTGACCCTGCTCTAATTCTCCCATGACTGAGATCCCCTCAGGTAAAATGGCACCTCTTTCCCCAAATCCATTTTCTTCCTCTCCTCGCATGTATAGAGCAAAGTATATTCAAATATATTCATCACATTTTTTTTTGAGAAATTTCCTATGTAGGACATGAAATAGATTACATACGGTTATATGAGATTCAAATCTGCAAGATGTTCACAGAAGAGGGTGTGTCAGTAGACAGACCAAAACCAGTGTGTCTTAGAACTTTTAGATGAATGAATTTTAGTCAACCATAAATACATTCCCTCCAGCAAATATACAATCATTTTTTTTTGTGCTGAAAGTAAGTATCTGCAGCCTTTCAAACAAAAAATAGGGCACTGTTTTTTATGAGTTGTACTTGTTGTGAGTTTTGGCTTGTTTTGGTTGGTTGATTTTTTTACAGATACTGATGTTACTTTTATATACTTTTGTTTATTACCTTTATTTAATTCAGAAATAATTGTGCCTTCTCTATTCCCTGCAGTAAATTAGGAGTTAAAATGATCTATCTTGCAAGAGCTAAAAGTCAAACCTCACTCCTCCCAACCATATCTCACCTCTCCCAATACAGTGCTTGAGATGCTAGAGGATGAAATGCCTGATGGGGTAAGACTAAATCATAGTTTAATTGGTATGAATGCTGTTTGTGCAGCAAATCTGACATTAAAAAAAAAAATTAAAAAAGGAAGGTAAAGTTATGCAAAATTAAAATGGGATGTTGTGGTTAACTAAGGAAAATATTTTTTTATTTCTTTTTTTATTTCCTCAAATGGCTGGAGGTCTGCACGACCTGACATCTATTTGGCAAGATATTCCAATAAAGTCATATGGTTCTTCAGGAGAGTGGCTAATAAGTAATTTCATACAGTGTTCATTCAGCTAAATTAATAGGTTTCTACTTCTTCACTTGTTATTTTCAGTGAAATATATTTTTGTTAACTTGGAGAAGAAAAAAATAATGAGAGGATTTTCTTGATTCTGGATCACCCAGTGGTACACTGAACTATTTAACTGTGGGGACTGCTGGTCCAGTAGGATAATAGTAAGTAGACACGTTTTAATGTGCTTTATCTTGAAGGTAAAACCATCATGCCTGAATGTATTCATAAGACAACATGCAATTAAAATTGAAATAATTTCTGCTATTGCCCTTGAAACTATTTAGGAAATAGATAGTCCCTGACAAGTTGGGTGAAAGGGAAAGAAAAAACACTATTTTTTCAAAGCCTTCATTTCAGTAAGGAAAAAAATATGTCAGTTAAATAAAAAGCTTTTGTTTGGTCTTTGATCTAAAACTTCCATATCTTTATTCATGCATGAGAAAAGTCTGTAAAATCATTCAGTTTAGGAAAAATTCCCTTCATCTAACCTGATAAACTTTCAGTAATACTTTCTCTTCTACAATACGCAATCCTGGTGCACAATTTCAAGAGGAAAGGAAGGATTTAGTAACCAGAATTTCAATAGCTTGCTTTGTGTACCACAGTTCACAGAACACCCCGGTACAAATCATCAGGGAATCGAAATAATCACCAGTGAAAAGGACACTATTTCCCATCTCATTTCTATCAGCGGCTATCCAAGCACAACTCTAATAATGTAAAAGTATATCAAGAACTTTGGAATAGCATAGAGGCTAACCATCTGAAAGTACCATCTTCAAAAATTATTTGTCATGACAGTCGCTGATGGTCTGATGACCCATTTAGTCTCAAGGGTGGAGCTGAATGAGGTGGCACGGTGTGGGTTAGTGGTGATGTTGCAACCTCAAACCAGTATTGCTGCTTTTCAGTCATGAAATGTGGGTTAACTGCACCAAGCCAGGCTAATGCCTGTGGGAGGAAAGCTTCTACTGCCAGAAAAATCCAGTGCTGGACTTTTGGTTTGTGCAGTATCTTCCTAGGGGCAATAAAAATTCCACATGATCCTTTGAGTAACTGAGAAGTGTATTTCCACACATTAAAAACAGTTAAGGCAAAACTGCCTGCTGGCTGTCCCTAGAGGCTAGACACAGTAAACTAAGTTAATTTCTAGAAGGACTCTGTAGGGAGAACATGCAGATAGATAATATAAACGACTTGATTTCAAAAAATACTGGGTTTTTTTCTTGTGGCTAGGAGAAGTGACTGAACTACCAGAAAATAGTTTATTAATAAGTGTCTTCTGAAGTAAGTTTCAGATGTTATATTTCACAATATAGTATCGTCTACTTTTTGTCTGTAACATTACTACACTAGACTATTAAAAGGTCTGACAAGCCATGACTATCTACCCAAGAAAATAAGTGCTCTTAATAATATTATTAAGGTGTGCATATAAAATCTGAAACAAAATTTCCAATACACATGCGCTGAAGACTGACTCTCTGAGAAACATATACTGTGCAAATTAGAGTATTCATACTGTTTATTAATGATTGAAATACAAAGATGTCATTATTTCCTTGTAATCTATTGACTACTGAAGTGGAAGGAGGGGAAAAATAAAGTTTATGGCAACATTTCAGCTAAGTTTCTGTATATGGAGGCAAATGAAGTGAAAAAAATAGATGATAGTTAAAAACTGTGTAACAATTTTGCTAAGCTTTTTAAAATGTTTATACTGAAGTAGAATTAAAAAAGGAGGGGATGGATTAAATTTACTTCTGTACTAGGCCAAATCTGTGTTTCTCTTTTTAAGTTGTTCAGTGGCTTGAAATTTGCAATATTTAAATTAATTTAATTTTTTTCCTTCTCCAAAAAAGACAAATTTAAAAGACCTGACAAAACAAACCCTACAAATTTTTATGTAATTTAAATTCTTAAATATTTAATGATAAATTAAAGTAACAACACTGTGTTTCAGATTATATGTAGCCTAAGTGCAACATAAAATATTGTTAAAAAGGAAAAATATAGGCCAAAAACATTTCATTTTTTTATTTTTTTAAATCTGTCAGCTATTTATCAAAAACTAATATTTCCATGTATTTGTAATACAAAAATGTTATTCAGATGAAGTGTTTAAGTTCTTTTTGCTTTTTCATTGAGACTTCATTGCTTACAAAGCCTGCAAATTTTATCTATCATATAAAATGCCTCAATAGATTTGCTTGCTAAGGGTTCAGTGTTTGAGTTGAGGAAGAAAAAATAATCAGAAAACACTAACAAGTTTTGTGGCAGTATTTATTTATTCTTGATGCTTACAGATTTTTAAAAGTCTCTTACTAAAATCTTCCCCTCTCAAAGTTCACAGGCTCTTCCTTTTAATCAAAACTACTGCCAGCATCTGTTAGCCCTGGCCACAGGGATGAAATTAGTCTTCAGCTAGCAAAATGTTCGTCAGGTTCAGTAAACAGAAAAGAAACAGAGTAAAAGTAACTGCCTCTTTCTAATTTTTCACCACGGCTGGAGCTGATTAAGAAGAAAGATGGACTTTAAAGAGTTTGAGCAAAAGACATCTAGAGGAAATGAGAACTTAGGGGCAAAACGACATGTTATTATTAACAATAGAAATTAAGGAAATAAAAAGAAATATGAAAAGAGACAGAACAGAGGAAAACCTCTATTTGAGAAGAAAAACAAACAACTGACAGGACAGAAGCCTGTGAGAGAAACAAGTAATGAAGAAGTAAAAAACCTAAACAGCAAGTGATGCTCAGTAAGATGGCTGTGAAGCATCTGGGTACTAACCCATGGTATAATGACCTTTCAGCTCAACTAATATCTTGCCATGTGCTGCCTTCACAAAAATCATAAGCCCCCACCACTCACACCTCCAATAAAAGCCAGAAGAAATAAACAAATTCCAAAGCTAAATAATAAATTTCAATTTCTACTACTTTAATTGTGCTTTTTGGTTGTAGGTTTAAGCTGTGTTTGAAGCAGTGCAGTTATGCAGAATTGTGATTATGCTCCAGCCTGAATCTCTTTTTTTATTTAGTCAAAAAAAATTGTTAGGTGAGAGCCCATAATCCTTTCTTTATTCATTTCTTACTCTTCTACTGTAAGATTTCTCTCATCTATTTTCTATTTCTTTATTTCAGTCCAATATTCAGGTAAAGAATGAACCGAAGAAAGGATTCAAAATGAAGTTTGCAATCTAGCACAAAAATATATGCAAAGTTTTCAGTATCAAACATAAATTCTAAGGGGTATAAAAGGTATCACAGTACGTAATAATACAAATAAATTGTAGTAGAAGTAGCACTTTCATTGTGTTATATAGTTCTAATTATTAGAAATATGAAAGATAACAATTTTGAATTCTAAATGCAAACTGCAGTTATCTCTACAATTACAGAACTATAAAGATAACAAGAGTTTTCTTCTCCAAAATAACACTCCTCTCATAATTCATACTGTCCAGTAGCATGACAAGCATACATATAAAGCATGTGTAAAGATACTTAAAGGTGTAATACTGCTTCTATGAACAAATCACCTGGATGGAATCTCACTAGAACCTTTTCTTACATTAATATTTTGTACAGATCCAGACCAAACAGCATTTATTCACACGGCTAATCCTGGACGTTTACAAGATCACCAGTTATTGTACATGATGGAAGAACCAGGACTTATTTTTTATATTGTCAAAAAAAAAAAACCAAAAAAAAACCCAACAAAACCGCAATAAACCCTGTACAACTCTAAGTACATGTTCAAACTGTCCTAAAATATAATAGTAAGAAAATAATCTTAGGACATTTTGCAGTATAATTGTATCTATCACATATGTACGTATGTATGTATGAACTTTTCTGGTGTCATGACTGTCTTACAACTATGCTGCTGGTGACTGTATTCAGCTACCAGAACTTGTTTTGCTCATGTTTTTTGTTGTTAGAATAAGATTCTGTGGTTTTGAAACCTAATCTATCATGTCAAAATTCCCCTCAAAATAGTGAAGTCTCTTCTAGAAGTGTCTCAGAATAAATCCATTTCAATGAAAAAGAAATAATTAAGTGAGAAAATTGTACAATTTTAAGCTATTCTTAAAGCAATCTTTGTATTTTAATGAAAACTGCAAATGGTACAAAATTTTTGCAATCTTATGAAAAATATGACAATAAAGGAAAAAGCACATGAAGAAGACAAAATACAAGATTTCAAGCCACGAAGGTTCTAACCTTGCTTCTTATTTTAATAGGGTAGATAGACTGTGGTTTCGGAGGGTTTTGTTGATTTTGGGTGGTTTGTTTTTGTTTTTTTTTTAGTTGGGGCAAGTTAGGGGGTAGGGTGGTATTCTTTAAAAATCTATTTTTCTCTTTTAAAATTGTAGTTTATCTGCCACAACTCTTAACAGCATTTTATTAATTAAATACTGATTTAATGTATTCAGATATCTTTCTATAAACATAACGGTTCATAGGGACTGTTACTTTGGCAGACTTATAACTGTGACATCAAATAATTTGGCCATATCTGAGCAGTTAGAAGTTAATAAAATCTAAGGAACATGACAGTGCTTTAGCAAACATGGAAAATAAGCTCAATCTTTGTGTTTGATGAGTCAAAGGCCAACTTTCTGAATCAAAAAAATAAAGTAGTACAGATCTACAGAGCATTTATGTAAGCCTTGAATACAGCACTGGCCATATCAAGCTGATAATTCAGAGCTTTGATAAACATCCATTTTCAAGCACAGGAAAAGTGGAATTGAAATAGCCTTTTTTCTTCACATAACATAGGAAAATTAGGTTAGAGGTTATTTTTGCAGTCAAAAAATCAAAACCCAAAACAAACAGCCAAGAAGGTTCAGATTTTTGGCTAGATCAAAGAACATACACTGATACTACAAGTATCTACACAATCCCTGCCTTACAAGCAGTCAGAAGTGACTATGACGCACAGATTTTTTTGGGGTTTCTGCCATAGCAACTGTAAGTCACAAGGATATTTGGGAAAATATGACTAGGCTACTGACTCATCCCTGGCCTCAGGTTGCCCTGTGAAGAAAGATGTGAGGAATTACTGAACATGAATTGGTGGATGGTCACATGTGGAACTTGGCAGTGTTAGGCTTGTGGTTGGACTCCATGGTCTTAAAGGTCTTTTCCAACCTAAAGAATTCTGTGATTCTAAAAAGCAGCCAGAAGTAGCTGTTAGCATCACGAGGAAAAGCTGAATATCATGCGTGGGTAAGGGGGAGTTACTTGAAAAGTGACTCAACTTTGTACATAGTTGAGGGGGAACACTGGGAAACCTTCTGGAGAGAAAAATTATTTAAGGCAAGTAACCTAGGCAACCATGCCAGTAATAACATACAAGGATGAGACTGCCAGCATAACAGTATCAAAAATACTTCATTTTCTACCGATAAGCAAACCTAGGACAAAACACAATTTCAGACTCATCATGGAACAGTTACCTTCAAAGATCAAATAGTTATGCCCCTTCTGCCATGTGCAGAGACATCTTTCACTTGATCAAGTCGCCCAAAGCCTCATCCAGCCTTATCTGAAACAGTGCCAGAGATGAGGCATCCACAGTTTCCCTGGGCAACTTGTTCCTATGTCGCACCACCCTGATCATGAAGAATGTCTTCTTTATACCTAATTTTAACCTATCCTCTTTAAGTTTAAAACCATTAATCCTTTTTCTATAGCTAGAGGCCCTGGAAAAATCTCTCTCTCCATCTTTCTTATAAGCCCCCTTTATACATTGAAAGGCTGAAATAAGGTCTTCCAGAGCCTTCTCTTCTCCAGGCTTAACCCCAACTCTCTCATCATTTTTACACAGGCTTTTTCCAGCCTTCTGATCATTTTCATGGCCCTCCTTTGGACTCGCTATAACAGGTCCAGGATTTTCTTGCACTGGGGGCCCCAGAGCTAGATGCAGTACTCCAGGTGGAGACTCAGCAGAGCAGACAAGAGGGACAGAATTACTTCACTTGATCTGCCGGCCACACTTCTTTTTATGTAGCCCAAGACAGGGTTGACTTTCTGTGCTGCAAGCACATTTGCTCTTTAAGCATGTTATATGTTTCAAACTTCTGCATCTTCCTAAGAAATAAGATAATTTTTCACTATTGGCAGTCTCCTGCAGAGGAGGCAATTGGTTCTCTAGAATGGATACCAGTGGGATGGTGAGGAATTAAGTCTTATCCATGCCAAGCTTGACAAATCAGAATGTCAGAAAAGCTTCAGTTTTACTTTTTGGAGAAAGTAGATGGGTCACCATAAAGAAGGAAAATTAACCAAGAGAAAACTCCTGTAGAATTTCAGGGCAAAATGAAAACTGATTTCTCTGAAGGATCCTTCTGGTGCTGCTAAAGATGAGTCTTGAATACCAAAGGAAAAGCTTTGATCTGCAAGTTAACTAAGATATTAAAAATAAAGAGATTATTACTAATCAGAAACCTAATTAGAACAAAAAGACTAAGAATTTAAGAAGAAAAAATGAGCAGGAATGGGAAGAAAGTTGGGGAATTCCTGCAAACAAGAGTCTCAGAACTCTGCATTATGCTCTTCTCTGTCTGTGGAAGGAAAATTCACAGGAGGGAATAGCTGTAGGTGCAGATATTAGATCCAGTGAAGGCATGCAAACGTTTTTGCAAAGGCAAAGTCATGAACAAGTAAACAAATAAATGCCATAGGATATACAACTAAAAGGTATTTTCTAAGTATTAATTCAACCCATCCACAAACAACTAAGTAGATTCGTTTAAATCTTGAGTTATCTACTATTAACTTAGTAAAGTTGAGTCAAAATAATCAGAATCTTTTTTTTGCATTTAAATTTATGCTAATATTGAGGATGTCATACACAAGAAAGCAGTAGCACTTTCAGCCTGAGCACTAAACAAAATTTTTTCTGCTAGTTCCTGATAAAGAAATTTGCATTAAAACCTGAAACTAAAACTAAACATATAATAGTCATGAAGGCTGGAGAAAGAAATTGCAAATAAACGTGAGAAAATTTCATGCTTAACTTACTGATACATCAATTGCAACATAAACCAATAGTCTTAGAGAGACTTAGAGAATAGGTAGACTATTTTTTACATTCAAGAAATCATATAGAGCAGATTAAATTGTACTACTATTGTCCACACAGACTGTAAAGATGCTTAAAAAAGTGACACTCCAAGAAATGTGGAAAATCACTGAGACACAAAATCCCAAAAAAGAAGAAAAGTGGACAATCTCTTGCAAGTGTGTACCCCATAATGTGGAACATATGTGATAGAGTCTCCTAAGAGACTTACTGAATTAAGTAAGCCTTATGAAAATTCTAGGAAGTACTCCAAGCTAGAGGAAAGCAAAAGAGTCCAAATGTTTTTCTGGATCTGTGTGGGATGAATCTTTTAATTCTATGTTAAGATACAAACCCAAACAGCAACCAAAGGTGTCTAGACACTGATTGCTTCCTAAACACTTGTTTATAAATAAATTAAAAAATCAACAAATAAAAGCAAAACTAATGAGCAGTAACACATAGAAGAAAGTAATAAACCTAATGCCTTAATGACTATCTCACAGTTCCTTGTCACTGCATAAAACATTAAAATGCTTTCTAATTAGTTGAAGAAGAAAGCAACTCTACATTAAGGGTTTGCCTAATGTCTTGAGGAATGGATAACTGTTTGGTCATCCTTTGTATCCCTGGGCACTGAAAACACCCTCAGCAAGTTTTCTGACAACCCCAAGGTGTGTGGTGCAGTTGACATGCTGGAGGGAAGGAATGTCACTCAGAGGGACCTTGAGAGGTGGGTTTGTGCAAACCACAGGAAGGTCAACGAAGTCTAGTGCAAGATCCTTTACCTGTGTCAGGGCAATCCCAAGCACAAACACAGGCTGGGAAGAGAATGGATTGAACCCTGGGGAGAAAGATTTGTTGGTATTGGTGCATGGAGAGATCATGAGAGAGAAATGTATGTTTGCAGCCCAGAAAGCCAACTCGGTCTGCATCAAAAGCAGCACAACCAGCAATTTGAGGGAGGTCTCAGCCCCTCTCCTCTGCTATCATGAAATCCTGCCTGAAGTCCCGTGTCCAGCTCTGTGGCCACCAGCATAAGGACATGGACCTATTAGACTAAGTCCAGAAGAGGGCCATGAAGATGATCAGAGGGCTTGAGTATTGTTCCTTTGAAGACAAGTTGAGAGAGCTGGGGTTGTCCAGCTTGGAAAAGAGAAGGCTCTGTGGAGACCTTATAGCAGCCTCCCAGCAACTAAACGGGGCCTGCAAGAGAGTGGGAATGGTTCTTTTTATAAGGGCATATAGTGATAGGATAAGGGGGAATGGCTTTAAACTGAGAAATGGTAGGTTTAGTTTAGATATTAGGAAGAAGTTCTGTACTGTGAGGGTGGTAAGACACTGACACAAGTTGCCCAGAGAACTTGTGGATGCACTATCCCCAACCTTGAACAGAACAAGTTGGATGGGTCTTTGAGCAACCTTGTGGAAAGCATCCCTGGAACTCAGAAAATAGCCATGTTTTGCAGAGATTTTTCCCAAAGAGGCCTCACTGCAGTTTTGGGAGTTTTAATTAATGCAGTCTTTTTAAGCTTTTTATTTCCTTTTTTTATTTTCTTCTGGTTTTTTTTTTTTTTTTTTCCAAATGTGCTATCACCTATAAGACATGGTGAGAAATCATGATATTTAAAATTAGAAGATAATAATTAAATTGTTATAAATAAATATGTTTCTATATGTATGCATTTCTAAATTTTTTTGAACCTTTGGAAGCCTGACATACTATTTAAAATATTTTCTATAACTCCTTATAATCTTTAGACACTTTATAAATCAATAATACATGATAAAGAGTGAACTGTAATACTAGATTTATTTGCTTAACATTCAGGCACAATCTTCTGTTGCTTTATTTTATGCAGGTTTTTTTTCACATTAGGGTCTGAATCAATTCTCACTGAAACAGAAAATAAGTGATTTATTTTACTTTTTTGTTGTTGTTGCTTTGGGGGTTTGGTTTGTTTTTGTTTTGAATGGACTCAAAAGTTAGACCAACAAGTGAAAAAGAAAGGAGAATCTCTTTGCCCACAGTGAGGCTGCCAAGTACGGCCAACCATTATGGGAGATGGTCATCACAAAACTAATCCTCTTGGATAAGGTATGTAGAGGAGGAACATCCTGAGTTGACAGAAGACATACAGTCTACACATTCTATGAGAAAACCCTCAATTTTGGTTCATAGCCACCTTCTTGTCTTAGGGCTGAATATGAGTTCTATGGCTTTTGAACGCTCATGCTTAGAAAGTATGGGAAGAAATGGAAAAGAAGGAGTGCAGTTCCTGGGAACCTGTAACTGAGGCTGAACAGAAAATAACTTCATGCATGAAGATTATTATTTAAGAGTATTTCATACTCAGTCCTGAAGACTTATAATCTAAATCAGGCAAAAGCTAGTGAGTGTAGTCATATATTTTATTTTAAAATGAGGTGAGCCAAAACATGAGTATGTAAACTATAAGATCATAAACCCAGCGTCTGAGGGAGTTATGTAAGAATCTTAGATATACTCAGAAAGTCTACTAGGCATCACTTTCTATGGGCTGAACCTTACAGTAGATTCTGCTTCATCTTGCATCTCTCGAACGTACAGTAATAACATGGTTTGATAGATTTGATAAAGAAAGAAATCATATTCAGCTACCATTTGATTAAATAATGAACTCTTCAATGATCTGAAAAATAACAAAGAAATGTACATAGTGAAGAAACAAATTTAGATTACCTAAAAGTCTAAAGGAACAGTGCAGATAAGTGGTGGAAAAAAACCAACAACAGCAACAAATCTTAAACAACAAAAAGTTCAAAACACGAAGCAAAATGCAACTAATATTTCAGAGATAAAAAGTAGCTTTTCAAAATATATATCACTATTAATTGAAAGTTGAATTGCTGATATGTTTTATTTCTGATCAATCAAAGAAACAGTGTTCATGTCTACATTAAGAGCTCCAAGTATGGTATATACTTAACACAATAACCATATGGTGTTATGATCTTACAAGCTAGAGTTTAAATGGAAGTTCTATGGTTTTTTGATATGATGAGTTTGATTTTTGCCATTCTTAAAAGTGTTTGAAGCAATCTCTTCTTAGTGGAAAATGGTCAAGAGATCTTTGAAAAGGGCAAACAAAATTCTTGTCTTCAAAACGAAAGACACAAAAGCAAATGGTTACATATCAGATCAGTCATCTTCAATTTAATATTACCAATAATCAGTATCTCAACTTCTTTTAACATCTAGAAAACAATGGGCAGTGTGGCAAACCAATTTCCTAAAAGCAAAGGAATTATGTTAAACCAGCATATTTTTATTCTATAGCAGATTCAATTATAGCAGGAAATTTCAATGAAGAAAAACAGTAACAGGTCGGTCATCTCTTTCTCTGATAACACTTCACATAATATTTCTGTGGAAAGAGTGGGTAGGAGTAGCAACAAAATATTTATGGAAATATTTTGATATGAATAAAAAATTTTGTCTTCAGTATTTCTAACAATTGCCTTAGAATTATTTCATAGAGTCATTTAGGTTGGAAAAGACCCTTAAGATCATTGAGTCCAGCCATAATTTTCTCAATACAGTTTGCTACCAAAAGGGAAGAATGGTGCAAAGACGGGATCTACTAGTAGTTTCTCCTAAGTGATGGATCAGTGAGTAGCTTTATTAAACTTGCAGATGGTATAGAGCTAAGAGGGACTGCAAAAGTATTAAAGGGCTGGATTTGATCTTAGAATGGTCTTCATAAACTGGAGGAATGACTTAGACTAAACAAGAAAAAATAAAGAAGCAGCTCAGTAGAGACAAGAACATTTTCTGAGAACATTGCAATTTTGAATGCAATGCTAGGAACAACTCATTACAAAGTGTCTTTGTAGAAAAGCAAATGATCAACAGTATAACCATGAACAAGGGAATAATACTATTCTTACAGGAGTAAATTACATGGAAAACCTTTTACTAGGAATGAATAAATTTTCTCATATATTTTATAAGTGTCAAGAGAGGTAAATTTTGGAAAGACTAGAGGAGAATGATTAGAGGTTTAGAAAACAATATCTTTTAGAAGATTGAAGTAAATGCATAGTTTGACACAAAGAAAAGGAAAACTACAGAAAAGTATGAACTACGGTTTAGGTATGTAAAACACCACCAAAAGAAGAAAGGAAATAAAGACTTTTCTATTTTATATTGGACAGGGCAAGTAGTATTAAATTAAATAAGAGATTTGGTTTGATTCTATAAGAAATTAATGAAGGAATAGCAAAGCTCTAATGTAAATTGCTTATGGATGTTGCAATATCCATAATCAACGCCTTTCAAAAGTGACTTGGAAAAATTTTGGATAGAATGGTGTAGTTGATACTACCCTAGGTCAGGAACTGGACAACACAACACATCAAGCCCTTCCAATCCTGTATTCCAAGTCTAAAATGACCACTGTGGATTTTTTAAGGCAATTTTAGTTATAGGGTCTTGGTCTGCTTAACAGAACCAATGGTTAACTTAACATGTCCATCTGACATTGTCTGACAGTGTAATATGCACTTGCACAATTAGAAACATTTGCACGTTAATACAACAAATTTCTTCATGAACAACCTATGGTATTGTTTGTGTACTGCATGTTGTCTTTCTAAAATCTATTGAGCCTCCTTGTTCAAAGTTTTTTAGAGAAACTTTTTGGTGTGTTTTATCTAATTATCTAATAAATTATTACAACAAGGGAGCTCATTAAATTCGGAGTAAGGAAGAAGGAAAAGGTGTTGTTAGAACTTAATTAGCAAGATACAAAGATACCAATTAACACCTATAGCTCAAGAAAAGGAAAAACTTTTTCATGCAGCATACTAAAAAAATACATTCACAGCTGGTTACACATATTTAAGTGGCATGCAACTAATTTTGGTGCTAGTGTTGATATTAAGTAAAAAAGATCATGTAAAGGAAAAAACAACTTCCCCAGGGTAGCAACCAAGATTCCTTTTTATTTGTATGAATACCAACTATTTAGCTATTCAGATTAATGAGAGAGTAATTAGGAAAAAATTGTGCTACAGAAATGGCTAAGAATGATATAATCTTTTTTCTACCAGATGTACCACACTAATGCATGCCAATAATAATTTAAATATACAGTTTGCAATTAACACCTCTGACAAGCTAGAAAACAATTATTTTCTTTTAAGATAATAAACTCACTGCTAGGAATAAGATCCTTCTTAAATATAGATCCTTCTTCTCTTACTCTTGTTTTGAGTGATGTTATCATGAGACCAAAAGATAATTGAACTTTAGATAGAGGGAACCATCTAGCTCTATAGATTCAAAAGTATTCAGAAACATAACCTATAAAAGTAATGGTGATTATTTTTCACATGCCTTCCAATCTGTTAAAAATCATTCTTTCTGAAATGAATAAACAGTCTTAAGTGTCTCCATATTAGAGTCCAAACTAAAACAAGAAAACTTTAGGACGTACAACATCCTCCAAATAAATAGCCAGCAAGCAATACTGTCGTCAGAGTGCAAATGAAATGCAGTATTTGTACAGAGTTGAAGCATGGAGGCCTGCAGGACATTTTATTATATCCATAAAGGATTTGGAACAAACCCATCCCTGAAGGAAAAAAGAATCAATAAACACTTTTTTTGAGCACTGCAAAAGGCTTGCCTTTTCTTTTCCGGTGTGGCAGCATGTGCACATTAGAAAAATAAATAATATTTTTCCATGGAAGAAGGAGGGCAATCTCTATTCTTTCTGTTGAAATGGAATACAAGTAACACCAGACTTAAAATCCATAAAATAGGCAGAGGAATCTAGATTACCTGAACTAATAACTGTCTCGCTTAGAAACCAGAAGCTTAGTATGCTTCGCCATTCAAGATCTGTCTGAATAAATAGCAAAAGCAGAGACGATGTTCCAAAGTGAGTGTCTAAGCACTGGGATAGACAAAGTACAGAGACTAAGAGGCCACACCTACTTGCTCATTTGTGAACTCAAACAGTGGATGCATTATTTTCTTAGTGTGTTGCAGGGTTTCTTTGAAGGGTTTCTTTTCAATGCAAATTTAGTTTGCACTTGAAATCTTACAATACACACTTGAGCTGTGCTGCTGGTTTTCTCAAAGCAGTTTCCCTCCTGGTGAAGCAGAAGCAAAGACATCCAACAGGGAGCCATCTGTAGAACTCTCCTTGCAAATTGAATGTAAGATCCTCCAGCAGTTAGCACTCTACAGATGTGCAATTTATGCCTAGAACCCACAGCTGTCATTAACTTCGTTGACTTAACTGTGAAAACACAATATGGATGTGTACTCCAAGAACCACAAAGAACCATATAAAAATAAATTATGGTCCTTCCTTTTACATGCACCACTACTCCATGATATAGATGCATCTGACACCAGATTAGCTCTGACATATTAAGAAATAGGCAATTTTGGGTATGTACTACCTGACAGACTTTTATTATTATGACTCCAAAAATTAGTTTTTAACTATTAATTTAACATATTGCTTCTTTCTATTTAGCCAAGACAAAACACTACCTCATCAGACATTTTTAATCTTGTAGTCTTAAACTCGGCTAAGCAAATTTATTACAGTTTATTACAACTGTTTAAGCCCAGGCTTAGGATTCATATGCCTAACTACTGCCATCTGATGATATTTCTGAAGCTGTGCTGTATCCTGCTGGCACTCTAATGGCTGCTTCAGAAGAGCATGAGTATTGTGTTACATTGGCCATTCCTGCCAGTCTGGGCAACCTAAACTGACACCAGGTGTGCCAATTCAAGCATCTTAATTCCTTATTAGTGTTCTTGACTTAAAGAGGGATGAGAGAGGCTTGCCCCTATGACAAATTTTATAGCAAACTTAATTCACAAGGACTAGCCTGGGATTCTCAGATAACACACAACTTAGTTACTTTCTTTTGAAATGAAAGAAAAGGAGTAGTTTATTTTAGAAGACCAGTCCGGTATTTAAAATTTCATGAAGCCCAGAGAATTCAAAATTCACATTTACCTCCTCTCAGGAGAATGTTGTCTCCATCAAGAATCTATGCCATGTTCTTGTCTGCTTCATCTGGTTGTCTCCCTCTGTTTTCCTGAACAAATGGTTTTATGCTTGGAATAAAATTGCAAAGCACAGAAGGCTGGAAACATATTTCACCTTGTGTATCTGAACAATTGGAGGAAAACAACAAATAAACCTTAGCAAAGGAGTATACTTTACACCATCCTGAATTGTTATAATATAATTTAGCAGCACATTGATGAACAATTTTGAGGGTAATTTAGCAAACTTCAAATTATAAATCTGACAATACAAATAAAAGATGAATTTCATTTTCTGCTGAAAGTGTGACTGTTTATTTGAATTTCTCTGAGATTTGCTGTTGAAGAATACATCTGGTGCAGGTTGGTTGGTTTGCAAGCTAGAGAGGCAGACTGAGATGCAGACTGGGCTCAGTGTGGGAGTCCAGAGAGACAAGAGGCCATGGTTAACAAAGGGCACAAACTCTAGTGGCACCAGCCAGATGAATGGACACTGAGAGACACATCAGGAATGAAAGACTTGGGAGGAAGAGCAAGACTTGTGCGCAGGTAAACTGTGAGGGTATAAAACCCCAGGGGTTCTTTTGTCCTCCTTGAAGGTACCAGCTTGGTCTGTTTCTGTGTTTATGCACCATGAATAAATGTCTTTATGGAACAAGACATCTGAGACTCCCCTATGGCAAACCTGGGCTCAAACTGGTGAGGACACATGGTCTGACTGTGTGAGAGTGTGATATGTGAGAAGTCTAACAGGGCTCCCATCACTCCCTGTAGTCGCCTGTTCTGAAAGGGCTTCAATCCCAGCAGCAGAAGTCTCTGGCCTTGGGAGTGTGACTGCCAGAGAATGTCATGAATGGTCAGACTGGGAAGTTTCCTTAATATGTGTGTGTCTCATAGAGATAGATATGAAGGAGAGTATTCAAAATGGCATTGCAACCAATTAAGCAATTCCAGCTGTTCTGGATAGTCAGTTTATATGATTCTCTCACAGTGGGTATTCTTTCAGGTTTAGGTCATGGTGGAAAGTTTCGTGATTGAATGACTCCTGATTTTCAGAATAAGCTAAGTTAATTGCAGATCAAATACTCTTACAAAATTACAAAGGATGTCTTTATTTTGAGGGTGGTGATGTCAACTTTCTGGCTGGGGTAATAGTTGAAAGACTAACAATGAACTAATATCTTTTTTAAATATGACTCAATCAAGACCTTCTCACCATGCATACATTCTTAATGGGAGTTACTTCAGCAGTTATTAAGATATATAAATAAAAATCTGGAAAGATTAAAAGAAATAATATATTCCTAACTTGACTTAATGGTTTTGAATGTTATTTGAAGTCTTCATTCTGAATAACAAAGGCAGATTTATCAGAACTAATTCTAAGAAAGCAACTAAATTTTTGAAAGACCTAAAGCAAATTTAGGACATTTTCATCCCAACAGTATTCTCTACCCTCTTCTTACTGGTCCTTTATAAACCACATAAAATCCCCTACAATCTACCTTCTTTACAAACTCTAGCACAGATACTTCTTGAACTTATTCTTCTGTCTTCTTACAACGTTTCCAGTTTTTGGTTTGTTCTTTTTTTTAATGTATAGTTGATTTGAAATTGATCTCAACAATGTCAATTCAATGGCTGTTCAATGCTTTCTTACGTAAAACCCCCATGAAATTTAGTGAGTTGTGGAGATTTTGACAACTACTTCTGCAGCATCAGCAATTCATGTAGTGAGTTGCATTCATACCTATTCTCAGAGCCAAATTTTGTTTTATTTGTTAAAGAGCAGTTTAAAGTTTTCCTCTCCCAAAGAGATCAAGGCAATAGCTGGAGCAAGCCACTAGGCACTCTATCCACTAGCTAACAAAATATAGATCAAATGATAGCTTATTAAACATGACTCTCTTTCTGTATGATTTCTGGCAGCTGAGTTTAGTGATTCATAAGTACAAATATAAATAATGTAGAAGGTATTAGAAACTTAATTCTGTGAGCATGAATTTCATTTTCCTATATAGATTGAAAAGTGCGTATTCTTCCAAAGAGTATAAAAAAATGAACAGGCATTTGTTCACCTTCCTAAAAATACCAACTCTATGTGAATTTTCACACTATGTATTCATTATATCCCTCCAAACAATGTATTTCATATAGCATTATTTTCAATAAACTTCAGATATGAAATGTTTCTTGATTGCATTCATTACTAAGAGGGGACAAGGATTTCAGTTCTCCATATCTGTCTATCTTTAAATTTACTGTATAATCATAATTATTTAAAATTAAATTTATGGGGACTTTTTTTATTTGAATCATATCCAAAAATAGGAAAAAACCTTAATAGCTTGAGAAAACAAGATAAAGAATATTCTGTCATTAGAGGTGGAAATATTTAACACTTAAAAAAACTTTTGTCTTCAGGCAGGAATTTCTGTTTCTTGCTTGTAATAGCCTTATATAAGAGCAGCCCTTCTCTGAATTCCTGTGAACAGTTACACCTTTTTTGCCCTGTTGATTGACCTCTTTCTGATTTCTCTTCTTGGGTCTACAAGTTTTCTTGAGCATATAAAGCTATTTTTACCCCTTCACAATATATTGTTTGCTTATTCCTCAAACATTACATGGGACACAGACAAACAGGCAGAATCTGTAACTCAAAAGAATATTTCAACTAAAATTAGTGGTGAAATTTATTTCACTAAGAGACACGTAAACCTTAATAAAACATAAATTACTTTGTCTAACAGTTGCAAGCACCTTAAGTAGTTTTTAGGGTTCATTTCTTCTAGACAAAGTTAACTGGAAGATTGAAGAATTTTCCACTGCTTGTGGTCTAGACAATATTTTTTTTTACAAAGACATGGCCTTGACTTGAGATCAGACCTCAGACTCAGGAGATTCAAGGTCAGGATCTGATATTAGTCAAAATTCCATTTCTAGTATTGGAACAAGTTTTATTGTAAATGTATTTTTATGTCCCTAAGCAGATTTTTTTCCGTTTAACATCCTCATAAGATTGTTGGCAATCATAGGATTATGAAACTATTCTACTTTTTGTAGTCCTTTAAAGACAGTTAAAGAAAAGGACAAAATTCCCCTCTCAGAGAAGTTTCTAAGAAATGTTTGTTACAGGCTTCAAAACCTATCACCACAAACCAGTGATATTAACAATACATTCTGATCAGTATTTCATAAACAGCACACAGATGGTTGCTAAAAATAAAATCTAATAATAATGTGGAGTACCTATGCAGTGTCTTGAAATTACCCAAAAGAAATGCTAAAGCTTATTAATAATTTTTTAAAAAGGACATTTTTCTTCTTTTTCTACTTCTTCCTCCCTAACCAGGAATTTTGGAATACAGTGTTATTACTACCTAACATAATGAAATTAAACTTTGGACAATAATTTTGACTTTTAAAATATAGTTTGACATAGTATATGTACTTCTTTATCTCGGTGCATGTATCTAAGAACACACTTTGTCCTTTCCTCTTTCAGTACTTAACTGGCTACGTGGTCTATAATGTACCATGATTCTCCTGAATATCTTTAAAGCATGCAAAGAAAAAAACCATATTTTTAAAGCAAAAAATCCAAATGCTTTTCTCTTATCTGAAAACCAAGACCCAGTTACTTCTTGCTAGCTATGTTCACTCTTTCAGTTTCCAGATGCATTTTTTCCTTAGCTCATGCTCAGATAAGAAATTGTGCAAGAACCCATACTATGCCATAGAGTCTCAAAACTTTCTATCCCCATCAGAATCAGCTGCTTTCATCCAAGCAACAATAATTCCAGAACATATTTATATTATCTGTTCTTGAGTTTCAGTTGGCTCAATTCATGATCTGCAAGTATATGGATGTTCATCCCTGCTGGATGATAGTGGTGTCTCTTAACTTCAAGGGAACCGCTGAACAGTCTATTAGGACATGGCTGTCTTCTGAGTAATTTTGGGTACCCTTTCTAATTTTCCCAGTCTTGCTGTGTATGAGACACAGAAGATTCAAATAAAACCCATTTCCTTCCTACTTCAACCTCTTTTTGGAAGTGGGTTATAGTCAGTATACCTATTATTAAAAAGAAAAATAAAACATACTACAAGAATGCCCATTTTCTTCTTTACAGCTTTCTTCTCCCTGAGGCTTTAAGCTCTTCTTCTTCAACTATTGAATTATTTTAAATGAGAGTTTGGGAAGATTGCAAAACACTTTTCCTATAAAACTAACCTAGCCTAACTAATTTTCTAACAAAACACAAGTTTCCACTCTCTGTTTATACATCATTATCATTGAAATGAAGCCAAAAAGTGATAGTGGTTACTTAGCTTCTCAAAACAAATAGCTTAAATTGTAGCCATAAATTTTCAGCTATATAATTTAGGTTAATGTGATAGGAAATACAGCAACTGGGATCCATCAATATCTAAATTACTTTTTTAGACAAAGGGAGAATATTTGTTCTTAATGTTACAATGTACTTAATTTTATAATATTGCCTGACCTACTCTGCATTCTGACCAAGTACTAAAATCTGACTTTTACCATATTGGACTGTATCTATAGGAGACATTTTAGAAAACTCTTGGGTGGTCTAATGCTACATAAAGCTCAGTGGATTTAATCACTATTTAAAAGATTTCAATTAAGAATTTAAGTGTTACCAAATTTAAAAAAAAAATTCTCCTGGTTGATATTAAATTTTCCTGTTTGGATGAATGAACTCTGTATGATCTGATGTATGACTAATCTCTGTAGCCACATTATTCAAAATCATTAAAAAATATGGCAAATTTACATATAAAAATTTTGTTTTTAAAAGAACACTAAAGATAGACCTTTTTGTCTTCTCTTACTCTTCTATGGCTGTAATAATTTTTATGAGCTAGAAAACAAGAGGATGAGGAAGAAACTAGGATGTAAAGGAATGAGTTCTATTACAGTCTTGTTACTTGGATTTTATACTTGAATAAATTAAGTAAGAATTTTCAGTGGTAGGAAGGATGGTGGATTCTATTATTTTTGAATGGCTTAGCATCAAAGTGATGACAACAAGGGGAAGAAAATCTGAGTCTTCAGTATTGCTAAATACAGTTTTCCTTACATTAAATGACATTTTCAAAATTGGTAAAAGGATGATTGGCTGATTAAAACCACCACTGTATATTGTCACTGTTTTTTCTAAAATAACTGTCATACACTTCTTACTCAAAGACAAATGCAAAGTTTGCACCCAAGAAGGAATAACCTCTTGCAATATTACAGACAGGGATGGACAGACTGAGGAGCAGCTCTGGGGAAAGAGGTTAGTGGTCTTGCTAGACTGCAAAACTGAACATAAGCCAGTAGTGAGCCCTGTCATATAGTTCCAAGGCAGTGATAGAACACACCTAGAGTGCTGTGTCCCTTGAATTTTGGAAGGACGGGACAAATTTCAGTGAGTTCTTCAGAGGCCACCAAGTTTGAGGCTGAAGTGAATGCACGGGTCTTGAATGATTAAATCATCGTCTCCCAGATTTACTTACCATGTTACCATGCTCCAACACCACTTAGGTTTCTAAAGACTTCAGAATAATTTGTTTTCTCTAAACCAATTTGTCTCTTGTCAAACTGAGATTGCAGTTTTACAACCAGCTGGGGAATAAGTGATCCCCTTCCATAAATAACAGAGTCATCTGCATAATATATACTAAGATGTCCCTGTAGACTTTAGATATTGTATATGAATAGAAAGATATAGACTCAGTTAAGAGATTTATGCAAGAGAGACTTCAGTTGATATGTCTAACATTTTCTAACACAAATCTTTTTATAATACTATACAGAAAAATCTATGCAAGTATTGCAGATGTTAAGATAGAAAGATAAAAGAAAATACAATT
The DNA here is from genome assembly GCA_013399195.1 of Dicrurus megarhynchus. Lineage (NCBI taxonomy): Eukaryota > Metazoa > Chordata > Aves > Passeriformes > Dicruridae > Dicrurus > Dicrurus megarhynchus. The sequence continues at coordinate 408,888 of VXAD01008108.1, forward strand.
AAAAGGATATTTAAACAATGGAGACTTATTCTTGGTATTAAGATGCCCAAAGTCAGGAATATGAAAATATTTGTTGTTGGCAAGAAACATAATAGCTATAGAATAGTAGAATGGCCTGGATTGAATGGTACCTTACCAGGTCATCTTGTTCCAAGCCCCCTGTTGTGGGCAGGGACATCTTTCACTAGACCAGGTTACACAGAGCTCCATTCAGCTTGTCCTTTAACAGTTCCAGAGATGAGGCATCCACACCTTTTCTCTGGGCAGCATCTTCCAGTGCCTTACTACCCTCTCAGGAATATGAGCAATATGAATAATGCAATTTTCTAAGATATAATACATGGAGTATATATAGTGTATATATATAGTGTCGCATATATATAAAATTACAGATTTGCTCCTTAAAGGTTTCTCTTAAAGGACTGAGGAATTCAGATTTTGTGTTTCTGTTTTTAAACTATATGTGCTGATCTTGGCTGGGATAGAGTTAATTTTTTCACATGAGCTGGTAGAGGACTATGTTTTGGATTTGTGCCAAACACAGGGTTGATAATATAGAGATGTTTTTGTTACTGCTGAGCAGGGCTTACTCAGAGTCAAGGCCTTTTCTGCTTTTCCTACTGCCTTGCTGGCAAGAGGGGTGGGGATGAATGGGAGGTTGGGAGGAGACACAGATGGGACAAACTGACTAAAGGGATATTCCAGACCATATGACATCATGCTCAGTATGTAAAGTGGGAGGTGGCATAGATTTGTACCATCCAGCTGGAGCAGCAGATCCATCATAAGTTCAAGGTCATCTGGGAATTGATCATTCACAGTCATGGTCCTCCAGCTCAGAGCACTGAGACCCCCTTGATCTGTCATCCATGCTGAAGATGCAGTCAAAGAATTCATTAAGTACCTCTGCCTTGTCCATGTTCCTGGTTGTGAGTTGGCCAGACTCATGTTGTAATGGGCCTATATTATTTTTACTCTGCCTATTGACATAAATATAGTTGAAAAAAGCTCTTTTTATTTTCCCCCACTGGGGACAGGTGGCCAGCTTCAACTCCTATAGAGCTATGGCTGCATGAATTTTTCATTGCAGTGGCAAGCAACATCTCTGTATTCTTTCCATGTCACACAACCTTGCTTACACTGGGCATACACCTCCCTTTTGTGCCGTGTTCCCAAGAGAAGATTCCTGTTCAACCAAGACATCCTTCTGCCTCACCTGCTTCATTTCTGACATTTGGGAATTGCCTGGTCCTGTGACCTTAACAGATGATGATTAAAAAGTGACCAGCACTGATGGACCCCAGCACCTGCAAAAACATTTTCCCAGGGGACCATACTTACTAATTCCCTGAGCAGCCTGAAGTCACCTCTCCTCATATCTAGAGCTGAGGTTTTTTTTTTCCTTCTGTCAACAGAGATTATAAACTCTATTTCTTTGTGGTTGCTGTGACCAAGACAGCTGCCAATCTCCACTTCACTCACAAGATCCTCTCTGTTGACAATCAGTAGACAAGAGCATCTTTCCAAATCGTCTCCCTCAGGACCTGTTCCACTGAAGTTAATAAGAATTTCTTCAAATGCATCAGTAAGTTCAGACTATGAAAAATCAACAGTTACACTATCCTTAAAGGTAGGCTAGATTAACTAATCATTCTGAAATCATCTACAATCCTCCCTTACACTTGTTTGAAAGTAACAAACCAAGAAATGAGTAAAAATATTAAGCAAAATCATGTAAAATATAATTATTTTAACAAGTCGTTTAAATAATAATTTAATAAAAACAAATTGAAATAATTTCAGAAATAGGATGACAAAGACATTTGATAAACACTCTTAAAAGGCACGGAATAAGAGAACAGTGTAGCTGGGAAATAGCAGGAACAGAGAAGTGTAAGACCACTCAGAATATTTTTGTCAGACAAAGGAAAATAGTATGGAAGAGAATTTAACATAATATTTTTTTTAAATACAGTGAGTTTTCTATCTTTTCCCAAAGAAGGAAAAAGTAGCTAAACACTGGCCCTGGTAGTTTGGGGTATTTTCAGTTTTCGTTTCAATCTTAACTAGAGCCAGAGTACATCTGGATTTCCTCAGATGTGTCCTCCCTTTTCTGTCAAGAAATTTTCTGTCTGGGAACTGGAGAAGTTTGTGCCCCCATCTGGGATGTCCAAAATTTCCAGACATATTCACTGTGCATGTAAAGGTTAAGTTTGCAGCACAGGCATAGCGAGCTTTCTGGTTCTGGGAAACATCAGTACACTGTGCATGTGTGATATTGTGGATCTGCACACATGCAGCAAGCCTAGCATGCTCCAAACACATTGTATTTATGACAGAAACTGTGGCAAACAGGAGTTTCTATCTAGGATGTCCAGAACAGAAATAATTTTAAATAATTTTTGAATATTTTTGACTAATTTTTGAATTTTTCTCCTGCTTTCTTGACAAAGCCAATCTTGCCATAAAAATGGATGGCACTGAAAAATCCAAATGAAGTAATCACAGAAGTTGGAGATAAGATCATGAAAACCCTAATGAATGGAAACTGCAGGAAAAAGCATCAGAAACAGCTTGCTGTGATTTATGGACTTGGCTTTAACCAAAAGTTGAACACAAAGTAAAAGCTGTTTAATGTCTATGCTATCACTATGCTGCTAATAAGGACATCACTCTAACTGGATAAATGAGATTTCTTTTTTTTT